>BTPG01000006.1:181672837-181715337 GCA_036245525.1 Semisulcospira habei | reverse complement strand
ATGTATGTCGCCAGCCGTCAAATACATTAAAAACCTAACACATGGGCCTAAATAAGCTAAGACCATTAGCAACACGCATCCAATATCAAGAGCTACAGCAGTGCAGACAGTAGGGAGTTTTAAAAGGCAAATACAGGTGAATGACCTCGGTAGACAGAAACACATGCCCAGAATAGAGAAAAACTCACACTGGGGCTGACCAGGTGACCCTGGAACTAAAAGTACTAACCCCCCAAGTCCCCAGGGCAGACCCGGGTGGGGTGAATAGAGGGAGAAACCAGTGTGAACAATCTGTAGTGATTCTCATAAATACGCGGACAGACGAGGTACAGTAAACTCCACCTGGGGGCCGCTGTTCAAAATCCGCTCTTCTGTCGTAAATCTGCCGCCATCAGCCGACGACACGCAAGTGATGCAACCTGGCAAAGATGACGAAACGGGCTATCGTTGCCCTGTCCACCGAGTTGTAAATTTAAATCTGTGATTATTATCCAATGACTTTTAAGTGAGCATTTAGCATCCCAGTAAACAAAGGTTCTCGGGCCCACGACGGCCGCAGTGGGCCCGTGCGGGCCCACTGCGGCCGTCGTGTGCCCGAAGACGACTGAATTGCTCCTTGGGATGTTCACTAAGTTACATGTATTAATTTAGACCTATAATCGCGTCCTGTTAGCTGTAAATTTAGATCTATGATTGTATTCACTAAGTTATTATAATTTGCATAGATCCCTGCTCCTGCCTGACTTTCAACATACATATATCTGTGGTGCATTTCTACGTGTTTGACATCTGTCTCGTCACCATCTTTGAGGCCTGCCAGTCCAGGTCATGTGACGGGAAGTGCAAGGGAGACAATCCCCAGTGACCGTGATAAATTACGCTCCCCTCATTTGGCCACCATGACAGCCACTAATCTGCCAATCTGCAAAGGGCACAGATTCTCAAGCCACTTGTGGTTGAAGAGGCTCATGAGAATATATATATATATGCCTATTGCTGGCAAAGGCAGGTAATTTTACGTAAGTGTCTGTTTTTTCTGACGGAGGAAGACTTGAGGTTTAAGTATGTTTCTAGAAGGGAATATAGGTCGATTTGTGTTGTGCAGGGTGGTGGGAGATGGCAAGACATGGTGATTGATAGGACTACGGTAGTTTGGACGCTGGGTGGCCCATAGCCTAATCGACTCAGTAGCAGTGATGTACATTTGGTTTGTAAGAGGCATATGTCTTTTATGAGAACCTCAGGCTGCGGGGGTTCATGACGATCTATGCCTGGAATCCACTGCTTCCAAAACCCTCTACGCCACCATGAACACACTCCTAGGTACTTCTAAAGACTCTCCTCTTCCCAACACACACAGCAAAGAAGAACTTCCGTCCGCTTTCTCCTCCTATTTCTCCGACAAAATCCAAACTCTGCGCAACACACTCGACACTCTGCCTTCTCCGCCATGCCTTCCTCACCCCCCCTTTTCCGGCACTCCCCTCTCGTCCTTCCGCCCCGTCTCTCAGGATGAAGTTCTCAAGACCATAAAGTCCATGCCTTTTAAAACCTGCGAACTAGACCCCCTCCCAGCTTATTTCTACCGGGACGGCCTCCCAAAACTTTTGCCCTTCATTACCGACATCATCAACACATTTCTAGAGAATGGCTCCGTCCCCGATATCTTCAAGTCCGCCATCGTCCGTCCTCTCCTAAAAAAACACAACCTCGACCCAAACGAACTCAAGAACTACCGCCCAGTCTCCAATCTCTCTTTCCTGTCCAAGCTTGAGAAGGTTGTCCTCAACTAACTCAACCTCCACCTCGCCGACAACAACCTCCTCAGTCCCTTCCAGTCTGTCTATCGCAAACATCACAGCACTGAAACAGCCCTTCTACATATCCTAAACGACCTGCTTCTCTCCACTGACTCAGGCAACATCTCCCTTCTTACGCTACTCGATCTCTCTGCCGCCTTCGACACCATAGACCACTCTATCCTCCTCCACCGCCTTCAACACTCCTTTGGCATCACTGACTCTGCCCACTCCTGGTTTCTCTCCTACCTCTCCGACAGACAGCAGTCCGTCACCATCGACGGCGTCTCCTCCAACCCAGTCAGGCTCTCCTGCGGCGTTCCACAGGGCCCGGTCCTTTTCACACTCTACACCTCTCCCCTGTCCAACATCATCCAGTCTCACCCCATACACCACTACCTCTACGCTGACGACTCA
The DNA here is from genome assembly GCA_036245525.1 of Semisulcospira habei. Classification (NCBI taxonomy): domain Eukaryota; kingdom Metazoa; phylum Mollusca; class Gastropoda; family Semisulcospiridae; genus Semisulcospira; species Semisulcospira habei. The sequence goes on along the minus strand of BTPG01000006.1, from coordinate 181,713,121 downwards.
CAACTACTAGACAAAGACAAACTCGACAACACTCAGACACTACTGACTCGCACGGCTGACTGCTATGACGACGTGAAAAACTGGATGACAGCAAACAAGCTCAAACTGAACGACGACAAAACGGAAGCCATGCTGGTAGGCACTCGCCAGAAACTTTCCCAGCTCCCTCCCTCTCTCCACCTTCAACTCGACAGCACCCCCACCTCCCTCTCTGACTCGGTCAAGAACCTTGGCGTTATCCTCGATTCCTCTCTTTCCATGACCAGCTTCGTCTCCGGCACGGCCCAGGCATGTTATTTCCACCTCCGCCGCATCAGTCAGATCAGAAAATACCTCACTACCGAAGCTGCCACCAAACTCGCTGTCTCTCTCATGTTATCTCGCATCGACTACTGCAACTCTCTCCTTTCCAGCCTTCCTCACTCCACCACTCTCACTCTCCAACGCGTCCAGAACAATGCTGCCCGCCTCGTCCTCAGAAAGAAAAAATCCAACCACATCACTCCCCTGCTCAAGCTCCTTCACTGGCTCCCCATCCCCCAGCGCATCCAATACAAGATTTTGTCTCTCTGCTACAAATCCCTGAACAACTACGCTCCTACCTACTTCACCCCTACACTCCTTTCCGCTCCCTCCGCTCCGCCTCCGACCCTCTCCGCCTCCTCATCCCCTGCACCAAACTCACCACTTTCGGCCCCCGCTCCTTCTCAGTATACGGTCCATCCACCTGGAACACTCTCCCACTCTCTCTCCGTCAGAAACACTCTATCTCCTCCTTCCAGTCCGCCCTCAAAACTCACCTCTTTCAACAGTTCTAGTACTACATCACCACACTCCCCACCCCAAGCTGACCGTCGTAATGTTTTTTCACTATTTGTGGTACGTGAGTCATTGTCTAAAGCGTGCGCATGCGTGTGCGAGTTGTGAGTGCGCGCTTAGAGTTATAATTATTATAAGATAAGCGCATTATAATACCGTCATTATTATTATTATTATTATTATGCCTCTTGCAGCCTGATGGGCTTATGCAATGAGTGTAATGTCAAGACGACGGCCGCCTGTTCACACTAAGCTGACGAACAGCAAATAAGACATGACTGCTGACCGAAAGACTGGCCATAAAACCCGTTAATCGTTCGTAATAGCGGCAATAGTTGCGTGAATGTTTACTGGCTTTCTTGGTGACTGAATAGCTTGGTTTAAACAACCAACCAACCAATCAACCAAACAGCCAGCCAACCAACCAACCACCTATACAAGCAAATAAACGAGGACATCAGTCTTTCATGCTAGCCAGTAAACATGTGTTGACTTGCTAGAATGTAAAACTGATGTCCTTGTTTGTTTATTTGGTCGTTTGGTTGGCTTTTTTTGTGTGTGCCTGTTTGGTTCATCATCGCCAGCTGGTAAAGTTGGGGACTCAGAAAATCCCCTCCTATTGTCTGCTGTTTCTCATTCTTGCATTCCTTTGCTTTCTCTGTTTGCAGGTATTGTGGGGACACAATATCCACGTACTCATTCACACCATTGTCATGTAAAGACGACGTCTAGAGCTTGCTATTACCTCATGGGTGAGAAAAAAAAAAGCCGTTCGAAAGAAACGCTGACCGTGTTTCTGGAATTAGCAAACGGTGAAGATGGGACGAAACAGGCAACAGTCTCGTGAAGTTAACGGCTGGTAACTGTATGAAAAAAAAAACACACACACACACAACAATAACAACCTAAAAAATTGTGAAAAGTTTCGAAAATCGCGAATATTGATAACATTTACATGAACAAATACAACATAAACACTAATGCGTTGCGCTCTTTGCATGACATTGTGTTTCAGTCTGGATGCGTTGGATGCGTTTCACGCCCAGAGCCAAATGGGTAAACACTTCGTACACAATGCAGGAGATAGACTGAGCATATCAGCTCAAGGTTACTGCTTGTTTGGCTTGGCGCCTCTCTAGGCACCAAGCCAAACAGGCAGTAACCTTGAGCAGTGGTGGTCGATCCCTATTTTGCAGTTGGCGATAACAACAAAAGGGTTTAAAAGTGATTGGTATGTGCGCTGAATATAGATTTTGATGCACTTGCACGCAGACTTTCGCGAATTGAGAAACAATAGTATAAAAAGGCCATTCCTACTTCTAATTGCAACAACGAAATCAATGAATCAATCAATCAATCAATTGGTCAATCAATCGGTCAACAAATCAATGGTAACAAAGAAGCGCGCAGGCATACACATATAAAAAATTAATAAATAATTAAATTAAAGCTCTGTTCACTGTAGTTGAGTTTGTCGTATGCAAGTGTCAACCCCCCCCCCCCTCCACACACACACACACCCACCCAGCCCCCTGCCCCCCTTCCCCTCCACAAAAAAAAAAAAGAAAGAAAAAAAAAGTTGGCATATTTGAGACGGGCATGGAACAGAGATCAACAAGAGTAGTTATTTGACATTAGCCCAAGTCACCATCGGTATCACCAAGGTTTTTTGAGGTTGTCATGATGTAAGGTTTTGAGTTTATAAATACTTCATTTAACATATTGCAAAAAAATAAAAATTATAAAAGGTATTTAAAGACAAAAACAAATATAGGACAATGCATTACACATGCGGTTCTTGGAATTGCAATGAAATTGTAATCAAGTTCTTCCATTTTTCAAACGTTTCTGCGGAGAAATATGCAAATTAGAAGTGTCTGTTCACATTCCACAACGGCAGCCATGTCAGACATCAAAATCCGCTTATTTGGAGTTTATCTACCCAATTACAGAGTGCTCAAATGGAGAAAACAAGTGTGTGAGACATTATTCTAGCGGTCTTGAGCAAACTATTCAATGGAAATCGTGAATTTTACGTTTGGGAAAAAGATTTTGTGTCGCAATGCACCTGTGAGCCTCCTCGATGACAGCGCAGCAGACAGGTAGGCTAAGTTCTCAGTTTTGTCAGGAACCCCGAAATAAGTGGTCGAAAATTTGCAAGACTTAACGACAGATCCCACGTGCAGGTACCTCACAAGTGGCGGTCTCTGTCTCAATCTCAGTTTCGAATTTCTCGAATCGGTTACAATGAAATAGTTGAATTTTGGAGGAAAATACGTCAGTGAAGCATAATTTTACTTTTTAAAACAGCAAATGACTCGTAAGAGCTCTTTCTGTGATGACCAGTGCAAAATATCTGTCCCAACCGCTGATGTAACACATACAATGCCAAGGAGGCAGGCAGTTCGACAGATTTTGATAACATTTCCAAGAAATATTTCAGTCTCAGGCTAAATGATGCGACTAAAATCAATGAAGCATGAAATTGTCTACTCACGATTTGTTACAGGCACGATACAATGCATCTCACTCTCAGTACCGTGCCCACTTCCCATGTCGAACAAGTGTAAATACTTACATTACAGACCCATGGCTGCAGTTGTGTGCAGATCTGTGATTTTGAACCTTACTGCTTCCAGCCGTAAGTGCCAAAATAACGGACCTGCGCACAGATACACTCAGCTTACCAAGATGGGTGTAATGGGACTTTTCAGTGTTACAGTGCATGGCCCCATTCCCATGACCTTGAAGTTATGCTTTCTTACTACATGCATCTGCAGTCTGTACAATCCCCGAGGCAGACAATCGCTGGTAGGGGTGTTGATCGGGGGTGAAGGGGTGGAAGAGGAAGGGAACCATTAACTTGTTTAACCCTCTTAACCCCACGACCGCATTTAATAATTAATTAATAATAATTACGGTATTTATAATGCGCTTATCTTATAATAATTATAGCTCTAAGCGCGCACTCACAACTCGCGCACGCATGCGCACGCTTTAGACAATGACTCACGTACCACAAATAGTGAAAATACATTACGACGGTCAGCGTGGGGTGGGGAGTGTGGTGATATAGTGCTAGAACTGTTGAAAGAGGTGAGTTTTGAGGGCGGACTGGAAGGAGGAGAGAGAGAGTGTTTCTGACGAAGAGAGAGTGGGAGAGCGTTCCAGGTAGATGGACCGTATACTGAGAAGGAGCGGGGGCCGAAAGTGCTGAGTTTGGTGCGGGGGATAAGGAGGCGGAGAGGGTCGGAGGCGGAGCGGAGGGATTGAATGAATGAATGAATGAATGAATGAATGAATGAATGAATGAATGAAACCCTTTATTTTCCAAGGATAAAAGAATAGGTGCGCAGACCTGTTTTCATTCTTGTCCTTGCTACACACTACAAAACAAAATAACGTACATAAAATCACTCTCTTACACACACACACACACACACACACACACACGCGCCGGTGTGCAATTGCCGCGTGCACAGGTGTGTGCCGGATTAGCTTGTAGCCCGTACAGGCGCCAAGCCAAGCCTGCACAACCCTCCACACACACACACACACACAGACACACACACACACACACACACACACACACACACACACACACACACACACACACACACACACACATATATATATCATGTACACATACATCCTATCACTTAAAACTATACTACAGCAAATATAAAAAGTATAAAGGATTTTGTACATAAAACCGCTATTGTTCTCATCATAAAAATCAACACGACTCACTCCAACAAGCATACAACAGGCATACACACACACACACACACTGGCACACACACACGCGCGCGTGTGTGTGCAAGCACGTAGGGATGCGCGCGTGCACACACATACACTTGCACACTCAAACAGCGCACAGCTAGATGCTATAGTCTTCAGTAAAAGTAATGTATAGCGATCCCGCAATCATCGCGCGCGCGGGTCGACGCGGTCCTCGCGGCGCGAGCGCCCAATGCTGGGTCTATCGACGGCATCCCGTCTGGCCAGCCGAGTCCATGGGGTCATGGATATTACATAATGCGGCTTGCTGGAATGCCAGCGGTATATTACATGCGTTCATAAATATAAATGTTAGAAGAGAGTGCAGACTATCCGTGAAATGCCGCATAAGGCATGGAGTGCTACATATAAAAATAGAAATAAAAAATAAAAGGAAAAATTAAGTTTTGTCTATATGTTTGAGCAGCTTGGTCTTGTAAGTTTTAAGCGATGGCGCGGCTCTAACATCCGCAGGAATAGAGTTCCATAACTTTGCACCAGAATAGGACAATGACGACCTATAAATGTCCAGTCGAGGCATCGGTACAACAAGATTGTTCCCTGGTGTTCGACTGGACCTCGTATGAGCAAAGTGGAACAAACTATTGAGATAGGCTGGTGTTTCTGAGAGGGTGATTTTGCGCATGAGCACCAACTTATTGTACTTAAACTGTTTTTCAAGTGGCAAAATGTCTAACAGCTTGAACTTATTGTCAGTACTAATGACTTCTGAGAGTCTGTCAACAATGAGTTTAATGGCTCTTCTGTGGAGCGAGTTCAGACGTTTTAAATTAGCATCGCTACTACCGTCCCAAATAGATGAGGCATAATCCAAATGTGACTGAATATGGGCATAGTAGAAGAGTTTCCTTGTTGGCTCATCGGCGAAATGTCTCAATTTCGACAGGAGAAATACATTTTTAGATACTATTTTACACAGTTTAGTAATGTGGCCTTGCCAGCACAACTTGTCGTCTAAGTTGACTCCAAGCACGCGTTGTTCTCTGACTTGCTCCACAGGCTGGCTGTTAAGTGTTAGTTGAAGGGGAGGGGGGTTCAACTGATGCTTTTGCCGTGTGGTAATCAGCATGCATTTGGTTTTAGTGGGATTAGGTATCATGGCGTTATTTCTGCACCAATCAGATACCTCATTTAAACTGTCTTGGAGAATCTTCACCATACATGTTACGTCTGATGACGAAACGTCTAGTGTTCCATCGTCTGCAAAAAGACTGCAAGTTACACTGGAGTCAGATATATGTAATGGAAGGTCGTTTATGAAGACAGAGAACAATAATGGACCAAGAATCGATCCTTGTGGTACTCCGTGCTTTATCACCCCTTCAGGTGAGTTTTTACCATTCACGTAGACATACTGTGTACGCCCATGCAGATATGACGTAATGAAGGCAAGTGTGTCTGCGCTTAGTTGATAGACATTAAGTTTTTGAACTAAAGTTTTATGATTGACGAGGTCAAATGCTTTTGAAAGGTCCAAAAATACTGCTCCAGTCATTTGACTGCTATTTATGGCAGTAAGCCATCTGTCAACTAGGTGTACCAATGCTGTGTGACAGGAGTGTTTCCGCCGAAAGCCAGATTGTAATGGATGTATGAGTTTGTGTTTTTCTAGAAAATGTTGTAAGTGTGTGTGAATGTGTCTTTCTATCGGTTTCGACAGTGTTGACAGGAGCGAAATGGGCCTGAACTTGTTAGGGTCGGCAAGGTCTTTCGTTTTAGGTAGTGGGATCACTTTGGCTGTTTTTAGAGCAGATGGAAATATCCCCTGCTTTATGCAAAGGTTGTATATATATGTCAAGGTAGGGCCATTTTCAGAACTGAGCTACTAATACCATCATGGCCAGACGTACATTTGTTCTCCAAGTACGAGATTGATTTTCCCACGTCGTATATCGTTAACAGGGGAATGCTGAATGACGTATCAGGGTCCAGCCGTTCTGCACAAAACGTCTTTAGCTTTTCTGACACAGCTGAAGACTGATCAGAATATGTATTTTTTAGCAACGTACTGGCAGCCGAGAGGAAATGCTGATTCAAGATATCAGCTGATAACTGTGTACATTGTGCGGTATGTTTTGACCTCGTAAAAGCATTGATCGCTCGCCACACAGATACGACATCTTTCTTTCCGTTCATAAGACGGTGAAAAAGTGACCTTTGAGCTTTCCTCACTAAATGTTTAACATGGTTTCTTTGCCTTCGATAAGCTACAAAATCCTTCTTTCTTTTATAGTCATCTCGGAGCTGCATGGCATCCTTGATTTCCTTACTTAACCAGGCGGGAAGCTGGGGGTTCTTCACCCGTTTCTCTCTGAATGGAGCGTGATTATCGAGGACACCAAGGAACAATCCGTACCACTCAGACAAAGCATCGTTGGGGTCATTATGGTAGTACACTGTATCAAAGGGTGCGCTACTTAAATCACAAAGAAATGTTTCCTTGTTGAAGTGTTTAAGTGATCTATATCTAATAGTCGTGTGCTGATGTTTTCGGAATGACTTATCCGCTTTTAATGCCCAGCAACAGCATACCGGGTAGTGATCGCTAATCCCTACCTGAGGCACGTCTACCGCCATGACCCTTGATTGAGTAGTTGTATATATGTGGTCTATAAGGGTGGAGGAAGTTGGACTAACACGAGTTGCTGTTTTAACTAGCTGCTTTAAACCAAACATAGACATGGTGCACTCCCAAGCAGGGTTATTCAAAAACATGTTAATATTGAAATCGCCTAGGATCAAAATTTCAGAGCTGGACTCTCTGACCTTATCCATCATGACGATAAAGTCGTCGAACCATTGAAATGTTGATGCTGGATTCCTGTAAATGTACCCGACCAGCACGGGGCTTGATTTGTTTGCCCTCAACTCAACCCAAATGCATTCCACGGTTTTTGACTCCAGGTCCCCACGCCTGCGAGTAATACCGCTAATTGAATTATGAATGTATACTGCAATACCCGTTTGTCCCGGGCATTCAGCATCGCGGCGCAGTACAGTGAAGTCCTGGATAGAAACGGCCTCATCGCTGATGTTAGGATTGAGACGCGATTCCGTTACACCAAATAAGTGAAATGGATTGGGCTGACTCAAGAGGACACACAGATCGGGAACTTTGTTAGTTAAATGATAAACATTTAAATGGCCAATATGTAACTGGCGATCATACGCCATGATTGCTAATGTATGTCAGTACTAAAGAGTACTAATGAAAAAGCTTATAAATGATACAACGGCAAATAAGAACTGAAATCGTGAAACAAGTAAAAATTAAAAATAAAAAATAAAAAAAATTAAAAAAATATCAGACCGCTCTAACACACAGAATGTGTGAGGCAAGTGAAGTAACTAACATAGATCTCACTACCTTGCGACCAGAAAATAACGTCACAACGTTCATTAATAGGGACTAATCCCTTCAGCACACTTCAACAGTCAAAGCTAAACGACCCCGCCGCGCGATAGGGGAAATAAATCGTTGTGTGAATATACGTAGAACACTAGTACAGAAAGTGTCCCGGTGCACAAGTACTAGTGCTATAAGCGTCACAAATCGCACAGAATGAGCAGATCGGTAGTCACGAGTACTGTCGGCAGAAGTCAAAAGGATGACAATATTAATATTGGACCACGTGCAGTGGTTGAAGTTAAAAACAAATGAATACGTCTCTGCGCAAACACAAAATGAGCAATGGCACGCAAGTAAATCAATTCGATGATGTTCAGTGATAGCAAAGCACAAAATTATGTAAGGAAGAGTAACTGAATGTTCTGGAAATTAGTCTAATACACACGCACGGGGTGGCTGTACTGTGCCCACAGTTCCTGCTGTGCGTATTATTGGCGTGTATGTGAGCGGGGGGGACGCTGAAAGGATACGTTGGTTGCGTCATGCTGAAGTGTCCCCATGGACCCGCCTCGCGATACTGTGGAAACGCGGCACTGTATGGTGGTAGCGGTGGTTGCTGCCACATAGGATACTGGCCCGGCATTTGTTGCTGATAGCTACATTGACTCTCTGCTGTACCACCAAACCTGGATTCGCTGTACTGTAATTCCAGACTTGGTGCTACAGCAGAGGACACTGACAGTCCACCTTGACTTTCCGTTGCAGCACCGAAGCTGGATGCACCACAGAGTGATTCCAGGTTGGGTGCTGCCGCGGAGACTGACTGTCTGCCGGCTGTGACATCAGCGTAAGTGTTGGTGGTGCCAGCGTGTCCTTCACGTCGCTGACGGCGGTCACGGCCACCACCTGCAGTCTGGTTGTTGGGTGGGGTGACGTCAGTAGCTGGCCCGCCTCTCTTTATGTTGAGGGCCAGACTGATGGTGCCCTGGCGACTAGGATGGATGGGGTCACCGCGCCTGTAGAATTTTCTACGCGGGAACCCATCAACAGCAGTGAAGACCGGAGTGTTATCTATCAGTGTGACACCCAGCTTTCTGCACACATGGAACAGGTTACTGTTGGAGGCGGTGATGGCCCTGTACAGCTGGTGTCTACTGTCGGTCGGTAGGATGGAGGATGCCTGCAGGCGAGCGTCGGGAAATGCCCGCTTGCATTCCCGGACGAGCTGTTCCCACACAGCGCTGGTCACTTCCTTTTGTTTGCAGTCGTTGACCCCCACGTGGAAGGTCACCAGTGCTGTGTGGGACGCGTGTTGTCGCTGGAGCCAGTTGAGCAGGTGGGCAGTCCGCAGGCCAGAGACAGATAATATCTCTACTTTCTCTCTAGGGTAGGTGGGCATCTTCTCGGCCTTGATGTTGCGAACAACAGAGTCTCCAATGACCAGCGTGGTGGTGTCACTCTGCACTGTGTGTCGCAGTAGTTGCTCCTCTGGAGAAACTCTGTTGCTACGCTGCTGCTGGCTGTTGGCGTGGTCAGACCCGTTGTTGACCTCAGGCAGGCCGCCAGTAATCCGCACTGGTATGAGGCGCTCTGGGCTCTTCTCGGCTGCCCTCACAGCCTGTATCGCGGCCAGTTCTTGCATAACGGGTGGAGGGGAGGGGTGACAGGGAGCAGCGATTGCATTGCCCGTTACCTGGCGCATAGACGCACAGCTGTCAACATTGGGAAACATGTCAGTTTGAATGTTACCACTCATATCAGCGTCTGAGCTGTTGGACGCAGGGGGTGACTTCCTTTTCAACTGTTTTTGAATTTCCCTCAGGCGCTGCTTGTGGCTCTGTTTGGCGGATGATAGCTGGTTGACAGTGCCGTCTGTGACGTGTTGAGCTGTCTCCACACCAGTTATTCTGTCATCCAGATCGGACAACAACTCGCCCACACTTTTCTCTGTAACCTGCAGGTCTCTGGCTCTCTTGACCGCCTCATCACGGAGCTGACTCTCGAGCTGGTCAATCCTGGCTAGGGCTGCTGAAAGTCCTTTAAACAGTGTACTGACGTCAGCGCGAAGGTCCGTGATGAGGTTACAAGCACTTTTGAGTTGCGCTTGCAGAGTATCAGGGTCAGTGGTGTCCTCATCAGGACAGGTAGTCCCGCGGGCCGTGGTGGGTGCGGCCTCTGTATTATGTAATCCCAGGCCCAGGGACTGGGGACTGTAGTTCGTGTTTGGTCGGGTTGGGGGAAGGGGCGTGGCAGTGGACATTACACCATCAACTGTTGCCGCAACAAGGGCGTTCTGAAGTGGTTGGCCAGTAGATGTGGTGATGGGATTAAGCAGGGATGAGTGGTCGGGTAGAAGGGCTTTCGGCTGATAATCCCTTTTGATTGACGACTCCGCCGGCTGCACTAGAAGAGAGACTTCTTTGTTGTCCGAGGGAGTGGAGAGGGTAGGGGTGATGGGGGTGTCTGCTAGGGAGACAGCCAACAGCAGGCCCCGTGAGGAGTTGGGAGGGGTGGCGGGTGAAGTGACGGTACTTTCTGTAAAATCGGGGACAGATGCAAGATGGTTGCTGGTGACGGGGACATTTTCTGTAGGTTCCGCTGTACCGGCCAGGAGCTGTTGTACATAACCACAAAGGGCCCGGTACTCCGATCTCACCCACAGACCCTTTCTCTTCCCCTGAATCATGCAGGTGCCACCGGTTGTCCGCCTCTTCCTGAAGTGCACAGTGATGACGATAGAGCGGGAAGGAGCGTAGGGGTGAAGTAAGTTGGAGAGATAGGTAGGAGCGTAGTTGTTCAGGGATTTGTAGCAGAGAGACAGAATCTTGTATTGGATGCGTTGGGGGATGGGGAGCCAGTGAAGGAGCTTGAGCAGGGGAGTGATGTGGTCGGATTTTTTCTTTCTGAGGACGAGGCGGGCAGCATTGTTCTGGACGCGCTGGAGAGTGAGAGTGGTGGAGTGAGGAAGGCCGGAACTTTTGAAGGACGACAATGTACCAGTTGTAGGAGATGAATTGATCATCATAATTCAAGGGTAGTGCCAGATGAGCTTGGCGCCTGAAGGCGCCAAGGTCATCTGGCGCCACCCTTGAATTAGCATGATCAATCCATCTCCTGCTGTAGGGTTGCGGGACCAAATGTTTTAAGTTGTCCTACGCTATGGTCATGCTAAGTATTGTGCCGCATGGAGAAGGTTGCAAATCTGTGAATGTAGACAAATGGCACCTGCTAATTTGTATCTGTAGTGTATATTGTATTATCTCAGACCAAAGACACAATTCTCTATTACGAAACAATACATTTTTCTGAATCAGAATCTTTACTACCACAGTGAACTCATGGTGCCAATAATCTGTACTACCACAGTAAACTCATGGTACCAATAATCCGTACCACCAGAGCTAACTCATGGTACCAATAATCTGTACTATTACAGTTAATTCCTGGTAGCTGTAACCTGTCTACAAGAGCGCATTTGTCAATGATTCTTTATTTGACAGACATCTTAATGTTTGAAGCAAACTGTGCGATGTCCGTGGCTGCCAGTACAGGGTGGTCAGCTATGGGATGTGGTCACCACTCAGGAAGCAAAATCTTCTTAGACAAGATCATGGGGTGTTGCTGCCGCCATCAAAGCAGATGATTACATGTTAGTTCACTTATGGCTACGTAACCCATGTACCTCGCGGCCCTCACATTTTTGTATGTGTCATCTAACGACTGTGTACCAGTTGCAGCAATTAGATCGATCATGATAATTCAAGGGCACAGCCAAATTAGCTTACCGCGACCAGACGCCAAGCTAAACTGGCATCACCCTTAAATTATCAAAGTTCATCATCTCCTGCTGTAAGGCGTCAGGGCTGAGTGGGCTAACCCCCTTTGTGCATGCTGCCACTAAAGCTAAGTGTTAACCCATTCTACCCGAACGCCGAAATCCCCAAATTTTGCCGTTGTCCTCTGAAGACTGCACTCTAGTGCAGGACACAGATCGACCATGATAGTTCAAGGGTGATGCCAGAATAGCTTGGCGCCCATTTCTGACATCACCCTTGAACTATCATGGTCGATCTTTATCTTGCTGTGGTGTGTCTGGGGTAGAAAGAGTTAATTAACAGGTCCGGTGGCAGCATGCGTCTTGGGATGCATACAACATGCATCACGATGTTTACTGTGGTCACCTAGAAGATTGGCTAAGTGGCCACCTCAGACGGCTCAGAAATAATACACAGTATATATTCTGAGTAGAACTGAAAATAAAAATAACATGAAATTAAAAAAAATAGAGATACACTTAGACAGAAGGTTGTTTAGACAAGGTATTGCTTCTGTAGACAGTTTCAATGTATGGTCAGACTTGTTGGGCCTAAGTCAGGGACAAACAGCAATGATCCTGCAGAGGTCACATTAGATATGCAGCACTACCCTTGAATTATCGTGGCCCGTTCAGTTCCCAGTGTAGTGCCTAACCTCTTGTACATGAGTCATGTAACTTCACATACCTAGATGCTAATTGCCTCTAGTGTTACCTTGGTTTCAACATAATCGTTATTTCCATCAGCGTGAACATGAGTCGCTGTATTTTTAAAGGATGGGGATGCTGTGCGTTTTCACCAGTGAGCTAGCAGTCAGTCAGCCGAGAAGAGGGTGCCTGAACATGAAAGTTGGGCGCACACACAGTTCGTAGTGTACAGATTCAGAAACATTAATGCATATTTATGCACGTCCACGTTATACTAAAATAATATCATGTTCTTAGTGTATGCTGAGGTCATCTTCAAATGGTCTGAGTTCATTTGTGTTACTTAAGTTTGTACCCTTTGCTAGACCATTTTATGTGGGAGTTTGTTCTCTGGGTACCGAACAAATGAAAACACATAACATTGTGTCCTGTTTATGGTTTGCAATATTATATATCAGAAACAGTGTCCCTTTGCAGAAATGAAACACTTACAGTACGGCCGACGGTGCTTTTGCTTACCACCAGCATCTCTACAGATTCTGCAAGGTAACATAGTTTTTGGCTTTCCATGAACGTTTGTCACCACTGGTGGCAAACTTTCATGGAATGTCAAAAGCTATGTTACCTTGCAGAATCTGTAGAGATGCTGGTCAGTGGTAAGCAAAGCTGAGCTTCTGTACTGACAGTTATCAAGATAGCATTATTTCTCATCCATTTGTACCTCTAACTTCTTCTGAATCAAACCTAAAAGGATTCAGGATGTGAGGGCGGCGCCCAGTTTCATCTTGTTGGAAGGCCCCCCCCCCCCCCTTTCCATACACACACACACACACACACACACACACACACACACACACACACACACCCCCCCCCCCGCCCCTCCCCCCACACTCACACACCACACACACACACACACACACACACACACACACACACACACACACACACACCCCCCTTCCCCCCCCCCTCCCCGCGCTCCCCTTCACTCCTTTTACAGGACATGCACCGGTACTTTGACACTTTGTGATTTCCCACACTATCTCCTCCCAAATCTACCTCTCCACCTCTTTCTAAGGACACTGGCGTGCAGTTGACATTTCACATGGACATAACGGGATTTTCCCACATCCCTGGACCATGACGACTGCCTGCATACCTGGCTGATTCAATCATAGACCAAGAATAGATGTCTCCTAGGTCTGTGATTCAATCTACTGTCTCTTGTGCAGTCAAGAGATGACCTTTGATGACTACTGAATAGAAATGTAAGTGAAAGACGCAAATCGTTACCAGCAAGAGGCATAGATTCTCATGAGCCCCTGCGGTTGCAGGGGACGCATGAGAATCTATGCCTCTTGTAGATAGAAAAAGATGCAGCAGGAGACCAGGTGTGGGATAAGTCATGGGTGTGTGTGGGTGAAGATACATCTTGGTGCTCGCTAGTGCCCAGTCGCACGCCATTGTGTCTAGGTGTTTTATCCGCATATCCGCTAGTTTATGTAACGGCACTTATCGAATGCGTCACAAAGTCGGATGACACGTGTGAGTCAATGACAACGAATTTAGTATGGTGTGTGTGTGTGTGTGTGTGTGTGTGTGTGTGTGTGTGTGTGTGTGTGTGTGTGTGTGTGTGTGTGTGTGTGCGCGCGCGTTTATTCGGTGGTGTTCACAGTGGAAGCCACATTGATCAGTGAAAAATAGGTGGACAGCATAAATCTTAAAATTCAATCATTCGCTCTTTAGCAACGTAACATTTTAATTGTTTAATCATTAGCTGGGACTCTGAACTTGGTTTGAGTGCAGCGAAGTGTCGTGTGTTTGTGTGGGGAGGGGGGGGGGGGATTGGGGGGGGGGAGGGCGGGGTGGGGGGAGGAGGGCGGGGTTGGTTGGTGAAGCGATGGCGATAAAATAATTGTGTAGTGAATTTTATCATTTATGAATTTGAGTTTATATGTGTGATCATTAAAAGTATTTTTCAAAAATTAATAGACATTTAAGGCTATTTTCGCACATTTACAAAAATTAACACGGTGTTTTCTGTACTCCTGTGTCATCGCAGAACCTTTTGATTTACGTCAGTGCACCGAGGTCAAAGGTCCTTTACGCTGGCCATCACTAGGTGACGGTGTATTGCCCCTTTCTAGTCATACATCACTCAGAGTCCCGTTGTATTGTTCTCCTAACCTCTTATGATTTGTAATTCAGCGATTAAGGCGCCATTTATCATTGCAGATTTTACACTCTGGTGACCCCCCCCCCCCCCCCCCACACACACACACACACACACACACACTCCCATGTGAGGAACTTACACGTAGCCTACATTATTATCCCTTGCAGTAGATATATTCCCAACTACTTCAAGTTGCAAGAGGCATAGAATTTCATGAGCCCCCGCATGCATGCGGGGGCTCATGAAAATCTATGCCTCTTGCGGTTTGAGGGTGCTTGACTACTAGAACGTTATCGAACCTTTCAGCGTTGCCCGTCGGCTAGATCCTTTGAAACCCTGATAACTGATGTATCCTATAGCTCCCGAACAAAGACGTTAATGACGGCAGAACCTTGACAACACGATCATGAAGTCTGTCAAGCAATGTATGTAGCTCTGTGCCGCACGCAAGTGGAGGACGATTTCGGAGGCAGAGCGGCGGGAGGTCGGGCGGTTGTTAGAAGGGCAAAGTTCTTTGCTGTTGCATCACTTGAAATTGGCCATCCATCAAAGAGTTTTTAACGGAGTCAGATAGGGGGAGGGCACAATGACCAGTGAACAAACACCCGGATAGCTGAGTGTTGACATGTAACGGGCTGCTGGCTTTCCATGCGTTGCCAGGTAACGTTTTACGACATGCCGTAGTCGGCGCCGGACCGTAGCATCCTAGGCAAGCACATTAGCGAGTGCAGGTGTTACGACATTACAGCACTCGATTGTTTCCACACAATGCATAGTTGTGCTTTTATTCACGTTCAAGATCACACGTTTGTTGTTTGTATCCACTCAGTGCGAATAATCAGTCTTTTTATCTGCGTTCACACCGAAACGAGTAGGCCGACCCTTGCACTATGTTCCTTCAGTAACGCGGCGCTAACTTAATTTCTGTTGCTTGGGCTCTAGGTGGTGTTTCTTCTTTTATGTTTTTCTTGGGCCTTTGAGAATGTGATTGCCGTGGGTACTTGGGTGTGAATCAGGGTACACAATACTTAAGGCACGAGAAAAGTCCTCAGATTTATGTGTGCGAGAGAGTGACTAATTTTGTCCGTTAATGGTAAAGAACCAACAACTGCTGATGAAATATACACAACATTTCCGTGAGTGGGTCATGCGTTCGCAAAAGGTCCTCAGGCAGCCGTCGGCCACTGTTGGCCCGCGCACAACCGTGCGCGGGCTAACTGCGGCCGACGGCGGCCCGAGGATCTTTTGCACAGTTGGTACCAAAGAGTACATTGTCTCTGTGAAAACTTACTGTTATTCTGCCGGAAAAAAGCGAAGTATTTGTCGGCTGGATGCCCTTGCAAAGTGCAGTCAAAGGTTTTAATGGTGGTTTGTTTCCTCTGGGCCGTTGAAATGTCCACGGTCCAAGGACACTTTACAGTACTTTTCGGTTATGATCTCTCTCTCTCTCTCTCTCTCTCTCTCTCTCTCTCTCTCTCTCTCTCTCTCTCTCTCTCTCTCTCTCTCTCTCTCTCTCTCTCTCTCTCTCAATTTTTCTAAAGCTTTTGACTTAGTCAACCATGAACTGTTGCTACAGAAGCTGTTGGCATAACCACATTGTCACAGATTCCGCTTCCTTCTTTAAATCTTATCTAAGCAATAGATCTCAGTATGTTTTTGTCAACGGTAAACGTTCCTCAGAAGGTGTGATAAAGCATGTAGTATTTGTAGTATTCATGGCATGAATCAGTTATGGACTGCATTTTCTAATTCTTTATTACTTAGTTGCACAATATCACAGTAGGGGCGGTCCGTGGCGCAGTGTTAAAAGCGCCTGCCACCGATGCTAAAAGTGCGAGGTTCGATTTCTGGATCCGGCGTCGGACTTTTCTCCTCCGTTAATTCTAGCGGACCATCGGTGTTTTTTTCTCTCCTGTATTCCGGCTCTTCCTCTCCCTCCAATTTGGTACCGATTTCAGGCCATTTTATAAATTCAAAATACAAGCGATCAAAATTTCCGAACGTGCGCTTTGCGGGTTCAGTTCGCAGAATTAGGTAAAGCGCCTATATTATAACCGGTATTATTATTATTATTATTATTATTATTATTATTATTATTATTATTATTATTATTATTATTATTATTATTTATACCAAGAATCTGTTACATTTTTATGGACTGCGTTTTCAGGTTCTTTATTATTTCGTTGCACAACTTGAAATCAGCTAGAAAATAAATAGGAAGAGCCGGGAGAGAATGATTCTCAATTAAATTCCAGAAGGTCAGTTTTGTTCACTGAAAATAGTGACTTTAAGTACTTGAACAATATTCAAGTAATTTGTTTGTCATGTCGTTGTCATTACAATTGTAGATACTGTACGTAGGTATGATATAAAATATTCAAGGTAACGCCTCCATACACTATGCCAACAGTTGTACAGACGCTTTCGACCTTAGTAATCGGTTGATTACATATCTTCTGAGCATGATAGTCTAAGCGTGGTGCCAAAATAGCTTGGCGCCTATGGGCGCCAAGCTATTCTGGCACCACCCTTGGACTATCACGCTCGATCGGTTGATTACATATCTTCTGAGCGAAACACTTTTAACCCTTTTAGTCCCATCAGCAGGAGATTGATTGGCACCATGATAATTCAAGGGTAGTGCGAGATTAGCTTGGCGACTGAAGGCGCCAAGCTAATCTGGCACTACCCTTGAATTATCATGGTCAATCAATCTCCTGCAAATGGTACATAGTCATTAGGCAACACCTCCAACATTTTAGAAATTGGACCTTGGCGCTAAAAGGGTTATGCGCTGTGTTTCCTTTCGTTTTGTATTGCTGACTTGACATAAGACGGCAGAGTTGACATACCCCCTACAAGAATAGGTCTGTATGCTTATTAGTGTGACAAGCTTAGAACCTAAACTTTCATATGCGTGCTGGTCAGTGATTTTGCTTCAGCCGTAAGGTGCAAAATCACAGACCATGACACAATATTGAGGAGAACACCAAGATAGGACTTTTGAGCCTATTTGGGCCGGCAAGAGGCAATGATTCTCATAAGCCCCCGCAGCCTGCAGAGATTTCGCGATGATTTGTTCTTCTTACAGGCGGATTGGTAGTATTCACAGAGATAATATAAAACACCAATGGCGTTTATAACTGTTCAAAACATGTACGTGGTTGTTTATTATGTGGTTTTGACATACCCCCCCGTACCAAGGAGCGCTGTTGACAGAAGAGTATGAAAGTGTGAAGTAGTGTGCTTTGCAGTACAGAGTGACATAGTGGAACCTGTTTTGCGCAACAATCTGTTGTTGTTGTTGTTTTGTTGCAAGAATAAAGTGGTCGTAAAAGACAGTTGCATTTTCAAGAGAAGTCTCGAAGGGCCAAAAAAGTGTCGCCTTCCATTAACCCTTTCATCACCAACACCCTACAGCAGGAGATTGATTGACCATGATAATTCAAGGGTAGTGCCAGATTAGCTTGGCGCCTTCAGGCGCCAAGCTAATCTGGCACTACCCTTGAATTATCATGGTCAATCCACCTCCTGCAAATGGTACATAGTCGTTAAGTAACACTTCCAAAATTAGGGAAATGCGCCCATGGCGCAAAAAGGGTGAAAGGCCATCATTTAGGTGTGGCCACCTAAATGATGGCCTTTAATGGCAGGTGATCGCTCATAAGGATGTTCGCTCAAAACAGGTTCCGCTGTTGTAATATGATGTATCTGAAAACGACAGAAAAATGTTCAAGTGCCATAAATAAAACGGCACGGAGAAATGCTCCATACTTACTCATGACGTGCCCAGCACGAAACGTTTTGCGACACTTTAATGGCTGTTGATTGTGTGATTGCTGTTGTGTTGACTAATTCAGCCGCACTGTGCACGGACTCTTTCAGTTGTTGACACGTGTTTTACGTAGTTGACCTCATACGATTAACCTGAATCAAAGTAAACAATATGCGCTTTGGAATCGACCAGTTCGAAGCAAGACTGCCAGACAATACAGCTCAGTCAAAGATGATTCTCACCCCCCCCCCCCCCCCAATTCCCCTTTCCTTGCAGGATGATTATATTACTGATAATCATGCCATGGCCCATATTAGGCGTGATTCAGGTAAACCAAAATCGGTCATGTCGGTATGACGTAGCCGCAGTGTGACGTGTGCTCGCAAAACTATGACACAGCACGCGTCTTTCTGTGACGTTATCAGCAGCGGTTCTTGCTATCCCCAGATTTTGTCTTGTCTGTATTATCATTTTCGTTCATTTCTGAAACCCCACCCCCACCCCCCACACACACCCCACCCCCACCCCCTCTCTCCTAACTATAGTTCTTCCATACTTGTTGCGCCGAAATAGCCGCCGTATCGTCTTCGGGGCAAATCTCAGTTTGTTCATACGTGCCAGCATACAACCTACAACTTGATGCCTACCATGCTCATGGGTGTGACGAGTACTTGCATACAGTAGTCAGTCTTTAAACCGTCGACCACTGCCTGTTTTTTAAGTGGACTAAATCGGAAGAAGCCTGAGCCGGTGACACCAGCAAAAGGAGCAGATTCTCATGAGCCCGTGCGGCCGCAGGGGCTCATGAGAATCTACACTGACCTTTTGCAGATTTACTGAGTGGATATTTGTTGATGGTGTGCTAAAACACGTACGTGTGCCACAGGGATGCTGTGTTGTCGGAAATCTGTTGATGATTTTCCAAAGATGTTTGTCTCCCATATCTCTGACCCTCCCATGGCGGAATTTGTTAGCTGTAGGTGGTAAGACGGAGGCTAGCGGCGCAGGCATATTAATAATACTCAGTGTTTTCACAGCACGTTTCGGTGTGTAGACATTTATGCAAATTAGCAATTCTTTTTGCGCTGTCACTTTGATACTCCCCCGCGGAACGTGCGCGAGGGGAGGTTACTCTGATCAGCATGACGTCACGCCCGTAGGTGATCTCATCTTAGCTACATGATCCGCTTTAGATTCGGCCTAGAGACAGAATGTGACTGTACTGAAATCGGATACAACGCAAAAAGAACTTGAATGTGTGGTCATACATTATTAAAGAAATTATTTTGCGTATGAGTTTATCATTATTTAAATTGTCGTATATTAATTTTATTGTCTTCTTTAGCTTATTGTCTTCGACTGAAGTTTGTGTGTCTTTGAGCGCAGAAAGCTGGGACCTCATCTTTTCATGCATGTCTCAATTTATGAAGTGCTACACTATTGCACTGTCGAGCATAATTTCGGCACCTTAAGGTTAGTTCGAAAGTGGCTCCCGATCAGTTTTGTTGCGAGAGGTGTCTTAGATCATCATGAGCTCAAGTTGTGCATGCGGGGCTAACGCACATGCATGTCTCTTGCTGGCATTGCTTCTATTGACCATTTTCATCCTGATACACTATTGCAAAAACAAACAAACAAAAACAAACTAAAAAAACAAAAACTATAGTAGTTCAAGGATGGTGCCAGAATAGCTTGGCGCCTCAGGCACCACCCTTGAACTGAGATGGTTTCTCTTTCTCTTAATCTGTAATATAGCATTCATAGTACTATAAGCAATGTAAATCACCATCACGATGTAATGGGCGAACTCTCTGACTGCTACTGACCGAAAATCCCGTAGGTAAAAGACGCGTGACTTTGTGTCTTTTATGCCATACGTTATCGTCAGTAGCAGTCAAGGGGTTAAAAAAATAATCAAAGCATTACGCACAGACTTTTAAACGCATTATACTTTGAGTAAAATCAGTAAATGAATCAGACTTACACCAATGGAGAAATACGGAGGTGGGGGAGTGGGGGGAGGGGGGGGGGGTTATTAACCTAGGACTGATAAGTTCTTCTGAGTGTTTATCTCATTAGACGCGCCGAGAAAGAAACACCTCAGGGGTTTCGACGATACGTTTACTTTTGTCTCGCACTACAAATATTTGCCTTTTGTGGTCCGAAGGCACTCGGGCTAGGACCACTTGTGTACACTCTGGTAGGTAAAGAAAAGGAAGTATTTCCTACTCGGGGTGTGTACAGTAAGTGTGCTATGCGAGGCGTTCTCCAGGGTCTGATTACGGCTCCATACCGGTTCTGCATACTTTGGTGTCCGAGTATTATGTTCAGTGTTGACACATCCTACACTAACAGACAACATCTTTTCACCACATTAGCGTCTAGAGAACAAGAGTGTAACGAAGCCACAAAAGACAAAGATCGGCCCCTGCAGTGCGGGTGCTCATGAGGTTCTTTGCCGTTTACAGAAGGACTGCGTTTGTTTCAAAGGTGTAAAGTGACTTTTGACCTGTCTTGGGCGAGACAGGGCGTTGACACCTAATTTACGCGCATACTCATAATATTTTATGCAAATAGTCTTTAGGTGTGGGTCACGGCTTCGGAATTCGGGTTGGAATTGTTGTAGCTGTTTGTCGTGGCAGAAACAAAGCTCTTCTTCCCTGTCTCCCCCGCCGCCCCCCCCCCCCCACCCCGGGCCACCCCTCCCCCGCCATCTTTGCTGCACTTTTTTTTTTTTTTAACAAAGTCTCTCGATCTTCGGAGTAAATTGAATATAGTAAATATTAACAAGTTTAGGTTGATGTCTGAGGTTATGGACTGCAGCAAATCTCTTGCAACTTTCAAGCGAGCCAGAGTATTTATTTATTTATCTGTTTATTTATTTACTTTTGTTTGTGATTGAAACAATCAATGCACTAATGCTACGTTATTATATATTGCTTAAGAACACCTTTCAGACCTCCCATATAAAATTGTGTGGAGGTACCATGTAAATATATCCGCAGAAAGCAGTGTAATTTTAGCAAACAGTGTTGTTTTATACTTTTTCTCACGCAATCGAACAATAACCTGAATCAATAGGCCCTAAGCCGTCCTCTCACAGCGTGCCTCTGAGTCGTTATTGATTATCCCAGGACGTGAATGATCCTGTATGGAATTGATATTTTCAGCGCAACGCCTTAGACAGTGCCGTGGACGTT
Organism: Semisulcospira habei; assembly: GCA_036245525.1. Lineage (NCBI taxonomy): Eukaryota > Metazoa > Mollusca > Gastropoda > Semisulcospiridae > Semisulcospira > Semisulcospira habei. The sequence continues at coordinate 181,691,539 of BTPG01000006.1, read as the reverse complement.
AACTCATTCCGCACCAAGACCGAAATCTGCAAAATTTGAAGTTGCCCGCCTGAAGACTGTATTACACTTCTGGAAACATATCGAGCGTGATAGTTCAAGGGTTGTGCCCGAATAGCTTGGCGCCTATGGGCGCAAAGCTATTCTGGCACAACCCTTGAACTATCACGCTCGATCTATGTCTTGCCGTGGCGTGTCGGAGATGAATGAGTTTAATCTCGAACTAACCAACTAACCCATCAAAAGATGTAGTGAGATAATTAGCCAAATATGATTTAAATAAATTTCCCGCACGCTCTTCCTGAATTACCTGTTAAAATGTTTCAATGGTTATTAGTTTATTATTCATAGGATCAGCTGACAAATATCAATAAAAATCGATCGCGTTGAAAACCGCCGTGTGAAGGCAAAAAGACAGTATGTACAATTTTTGTGAAAAGCGAAATTATTGTAATACAATGAAAATCTCGCTTTTCACGAAAATGGACTTTGCCTTCACAGAGCATAGTACTCGTGGTCTATAACACTCAGTAAATGTTCAGATAAACCCAGTAAGCAAAGGTTCTCTGGTGGCCCACCAAAAAACAGGGGGTCCTAAGACGTTTTGCTGCCGAGGATGGTCGATACATCTCGCGCACGGTTGGCGCTAGAAGGGCAACATATAGTCTATGCTATAAATCATCTTACTAAATCGAATTAGCCCGTTGTTTGTCAGACGGTCTAACGGTCCGCTCTCACGCGTGTCAGTGCTCTCAGTGGTGGACAGACTGATGCCTAAAACAGACTACGCATGTCTTATGGGCATGCGCAGTCGGTGATACGTCAGGATTTAACGCACACTGGTTCAGTGTCTCCCTCGGTTGCTGCGCTTTCAGCGCAGTAATCGAGGGAGACAACCAGTGTGGATTTAATACTGACATACGGAGTGACGTATGATGTAGATCTTCAGTTACGGCCGTTAGATTTAATCTTTGGATGTATTATACATAAACGCAGAACGTCAGATAATTAATTAATTCGGTTTAACGTCATCCAGCAGCCGAGACAATCTCACGGTATGGGACGTAAGCAATGGGATTAATGTTTCAGTATAGCAATTTGAGCGGCCTACTCCAGGCATTACAGTTGAAAATTTCACTCATTCAACCCCGACACACCACAACAAGACATAGATCGAGCATGATAGTTCAAGGGTGGTGCCAGAATAGCTTGGCGCCCATAGGCTCCAAGCTATTCTGGCATCACCCTTGAACTATCATATTCGAACTGTCTCTAGAATTGTAATACAGTCCTTCAGAGGGCAACATCAAAATTTGGAGATTTCGGTCCTGGGGCAGACTGTGTTAATCGTTCGTAATATCTCCTTTTCCACCTCTTTGTACAGCATGATAAACATATTTGTTTTCATCCCTATGTCACACGACTAAGCCCTTTAGCGCAAACTGTACCACATGACCGAAAAACCCTTGTAGCGACAAATGGCGGACTTCTTGTAGCCCTACTTGTGACGCATTTTGCATGCGAATTTTGTTCTATAAAAGATCACCAACACGTTCTAAAGTAAGAAAGTTACTTAGTGTTGTTCGAAACAACAGGCACACTACCCTGGAGACGGCAACGCCTTGAAAGATTTTAAATTACGTCATAAGTCTATTATGTATTAATGTATATTCCTTTGACGTCAGTCATGTCTGGCGTGATCCAGGTCGGAAGATTTCCTCTTGATTTTTTTTACGACAATAGTGAAGGAAAGAAAACAAATACGGTATTGGTAGCAGGGGCTTGCTGTGCGGACCCTTGTAGACCTGCGGGAGGTCAAATGAACCACTGCACCCCTCAGGCCTTCGGCCTTCGGGGTACAATTGTCCCTTTGACCTCCCTCAGGTCTACAAGGGTCCGTGTAGCAAACCCCTGCTTATAATCTTACAATGCTGGACAAAAAGGGGCTAACTGTTATTATGAAGTTTTAATGTCGTAAAATTAAAGACTTTTCTGATCTTCTCCTCCTTTGTACACTGGAAAGTTGTCATACCGGCTCAAAACGCTGTGGAAAATCTCTGGTACTGACGTGTACCAACGTACATTGATTGTGAAAAGAAGGGCACAAAGGTCTTTGCTGAAGCAAGACAACATTGATAATCCGTTGTATCGAGGAATTTTAGCTATCAAAACCTACCAAGGAACATTGCATTGTTCTCACACATCCGGATGCGGGACGGCGCAAATGAGTTAATCATGATGCATATATATGGGAAAGGCCGCCAAAGTTCAGTATGTTGTCAGTTGAATTATTTTGTACCAAGGAACATGGCCAAGCTATTTTTTTTTTTTAATTAAAAAAAAAAATATTGCCTCTTAATTTATTCTCTCGGCGTGTTGGTATACACGTGCTTTTAAAACTATGACCGATGGCCGTAAGATCTAAAATCAGAAGAATACACGACTGGTATTACCGAGGACGATGTTTGCATGCAAAGTAGGCATTTTGTCATGCTCTGAATCTGGACAATGATGTCGTAACAGTCACCAATCCACCCCATCCAAGCGTTCTCTCTGTCACAAACTGGTTGTCTCCCTCGATTGCTGCGCTGATCATCGCAGCAATTGAGGAAGACTGTCAACCAGTGTGTCACTCCCACCTTCCCCCCCCCCCTTCCCCCCCCCCCCCCACCTCTGTCTCTCTCTCCCGCCCCCAAGCCCCCATCTCTAAAGGTGATAGCAGACGAGTCTCGCGCAAATTCAACACGGTTAATTTGCCTTCAATCCTATCAACTTCAGTCAACGCGCGCTTCGCACAGTCATCCGATCCATAATCGGCCTCGCTAGCGGCGTTGTTTGCATAGCCACACCACGTTGGGTCCTAACACTTTTCAACTCGAAAGAGCCTTGAAACAAAATAGTTCAGTTCAAGTTGAGTTGAAAGTGGATATTGAATTTAAATCTGGGAGTAGCGTTCAACTTCGTTTCAATCCCCGCTAAGCGCTGTTTCAAGCGGCATTTCAAGCCCGAAACTTGAACCGTATGCGAGCACCTTAAACAGGCGTTCAAACTGTCCACCTCTCAAGACATCCCTCCCATTGGCTTGCGTCAGGAGGCACTTCAGCATAATCCGCTCTCAGCTGATAAGCCGTAAGTTGCAATCACCACATGGCACGTGTCGCGGCGGTTTGCCTACAGATTCTGACTCTTCCGTCAGCAAGAGGCACAGATTCTCATGAGCCCCTGCATCCGCAGGGTCTCAATGAGAATCTGTACCTCTTGCTTGTATCGGGTCGCTTTAATTTAGATCTCTTTCGCCTCAGAAGGAAACATTTATTGTGGTTTGAGTTCAGATGTATCTTGGATATGTCATCATAAACAAAACACTGACCAGAAAATAACGGTGTATAGTTAGGCAATACTGAATCATAGATGCGTTGATCTGTGATTTTGCACCTCAAGACTATCGGTTGTAAGGTAAAACGTCACAGACAAGTGCTATATACTTGGAAAGGAGGGGGTGGGGCGGGGGGGGGGGGAGGGAGGGCGGGGGTGGGTGGAGGGTGGGGGGTGGGGGTGCATGGTGGTATGCTAGTAATTTATGGTGATGCTTATCGTCTTACAGCTGGCTGATTGATGTATTGGGGATATGTATGCGACCAGAATCAGTAGGTGACACTGCTATTTGCTAAGCGTGTAAATGCAAAGAAGTATCCAATAATAAAACAGACACGCTTTGAAATGACGAGTACAGCATTGTGTTGTTCTGGCCTTTTCTCAGCTTGTTTCTTTCTTTGCTGAGTAATTCTTCTGACCAGGCAACAGCATGAGACTAACGATACATTTGTAAACGCAAACCCCATGATGTTAACTCTTTTAGCCCCAAGGTCCCATTTCTCAACTTTTGGACAGGAGGTGTTGCCTAATGACTTTACCAGTTGCAGGAGCCTGAGATGGATTGACCATGATAATTCAAGGGTAGAGCCAGATTAGCTTGGCGCCTTCAGTCGCCAAGCTAATCAAGCTAATCTGGCACTACCCTTGAATTATCATAGTCAATCATGCAATCTCTTGCTGTAGGGACTCGGAGCTAAATGGTTGATGATATGGCAAGATTGGGAAATGAAGTTTGGGGTTAGGGCTGGGGGATGGGGTGGTGGCTGGGGGTGGGGGCCTGGGGGGCTGGGGGGGGCTGGGGAGGGGGGCTGGGGGGGGGGCGTGGGGTGCAGATATCTTGGGTCAGCATGTACTGATGTTTGTTTTAATCTGTGATTCTATAGCATGTTCTTAATTAAACGAACTTTAGTTCACGAACTCTGACGATCTAGAGTTCACGATCTCGGGCGAACCAGGTTGGCTCTTAATTGGACGATCTAAAGATACGGAGAACCTAGTTCGAAGTAGTTCACGAACCTCGGCAAACCATAGTTCGCTGTCGGAAAACGTTCGCTCAACGTGTTCAGCACACAAAGACGAACCTTTTCTCTGATTGGTCAAAACTTTTACCCTCTTCTGCGTTGGAGATAAAAAGATAGTCACCGATACAAACAAATTAATATGGCGGACGGCGATATTTCACTCGTGCGAAGAACAAGACCTATTTTTTTTTTTTTTTTTTTTTTTTATTGATTTGTGGGAGGCGCAACGCTGTTTGTGGGGTCGCAACTGCAAGGAGTACAAAAACAAACATCGTTCAAATCGCAAAGCGGCATAGCGGCAGCCATTTTGAACACCTTCGCAGACAGTAAGTACGCCGAATCAAGCACTTCAGTTAACTCATTCTACCCCAACACCGAAATCCCAACATTTTGCCGTTGTCCTCTGAAGACCGCATTGCAGTGCAGGACACAGATCGATCATGATCGTTCAAGGGTGATGCCAGAATAGCTTGGCGCCTATTGGGCGCCAAGCTTATTCTGGCATCACCATTGAACTATCATGGTCGATCTTCATTTTGCTGTGGTGTGTCTGGGGTAGAATGAGTTAAGAAAGAGAACCATGGCAAACCTGGTTTGCTGAAGTTCGCCTAGGTTCGTTCAACCTCAATTAAGGAACAAATCAAAAGATCGCCGATCTTCTCCGATCTCCGTTTGCCGATCAAAAGTTCGTCCAATTAAGAACAGCTCTATAGCTTAGCAGACAAGAGGGCCTACACAGACAGCCTGGCAGCAGAGGCAGAAAAGGCAGCAGGCAGCGGCAACATGAAACAGCTATACGACATTACCAGAAGATTGTCGGGTAAGTATGGCCATACAGAAAGACCAGTAAAAGACCAAGAAGGCAAGCCTATTGCAGACAGAGCAAACCAACTCGACAGATGGGCCGAGTATTTTGAAGAGTTACTGAACAGACCTAGCCCACCCGACCCCCTGACATCCAGCCGGCAGAGACCGACCTACCCATCAGCTGTGACAGACCCAGCCGGGAAGAGATCAGAAGAGCAGTGGCATTTTTGAAGAATGGCAAAGCAGCAGGGCCAGATGGCATCCCAGTGGAGTCTCTGAAAGCAGACCTAGAGACAACAGTGGAGATGCTGTACCCACTGTTTGGAAAGATCTGGGAAGAGGAGGTGATGCCAGCTGACTGGAAGGAGGGGTACCTAATCAAGCTTCCCAAGAAAGGCGACCTAAGCAAGTGTTCCAACTACAGAGGAATCACCTTGCTGTCAGTACCAGGAAAGGTCTTCAACAGGATCATCCTAGAGAGAATGAAGAGCTCCGTTGACCCCCAGCTGAGAGACCAGCAAGCAGGATTCAGGAAGAACCGATCATGTACAGACCAGATCGCCACTCTCCGCATCATCGTGGAACAGTCTCTGGAGTGGAGCTCCCCGCTGTACGTCAACTTTGTAGATTATGAGAAAGCATTTGACAGCGTGGACCGAGAGACTCTGTGGAAACTCTTACGACACTACGGTGTACCCACAAAGCTCGTCTGCCTGATCAAGAGCAGCTACGATGGCATGACATGTCGCGTGATCCACGAAGGGCAGTTCACCAGGGAGCTCCAGGTCAGAACTGGTGTCAGGCAGGGGTGTCTGCTGTCTCCGTTCCTCTTCCTACTGGCCATAGACTGGGTCATGAAGATGACCACGGAGCACAGACGAAGTGGAATACAGTGGACACTGTGGACACAGCTTGACGACCTCGATTTTGCAGACGGCTTGGCATTACTGTCCCACACTCATCAACAAATGCAGGACAAGACCACGAGGCTTGCTGACATCTCGTCCCAAGTGGGCCTCACCATTCACAAACAGAAAACAAAGACAATGAGGCTGAACACAACCAGGGAAGAACCAGTCTTGCTTGCTGGCACCCCGTTGGAGGAGGTGGAGTCCTTCACCTATCTCGGGAGCATCATAGACAAAAAAAAAGGCGGCACTGATGCAGATGTCAGAGCACGAATCGGTAAAACCAGAGCAGCCTTTCTCCAGTTAAAAAAAGTGTGGAGTTCCAGAGAGCTGTCACAACACACCAAAGTCCGGATTTTCAACTCCAATGTAAAAGCAGTTCTCCTATATGGAGCAGAGACTTGGAGATTGACAAAAACCACAGTCAACAGAGTACAGACCTTCATGAAGGCCTTAGAAGAATTTTGAAAATCCACTGGCCAGAGAAGATCAGCAACGTCAGACTCTGGGAGAGAACAGAGCAGATAACAGCAGACAATGAAATTGGGCGAAGAAGATGGGGATGGATCGGTCACAGCCTGAGAAAGCCAGCTTCCAGTATCACTAGGCAGGCATTGTCATGGAACCCCCAGGGAAAGAGGAAAAGAGGTAGGCCGAGAAACTCCTGGCGTCGAGACCTCCAAGCAGACATCAAGAGACTGGGAACCACCTGGAGTAGAATCGAAGGAGAAGCACAGGACAGGAGTTGCTGGAGGTCTCTCGTCGACGGCCTATACCCAGGTAGGGGTGACAGGCGTAAGTAAGTAAGTCTATAGCTTACTTTCAAGAGCCGAAAGGTACAAAATCAGAGACCAGAAATAATGCTGCTATGCTAGTCCTGTGTACCCGGGCCATGCACAGGTATATAGTTGGTTCACATTTTACTAAAGCTAGGCTGCCTTGTGAAGGCAAAAGACAGTAAAGTCCTTTTTGTGAAGTGCAAAATGTTGTCTTTTAACGCAGAATGAATTTTCTGGTCATCTGTCTTCACTTGGAAGAAAGTCTGCTGATACACATATTTTATTAGTGGCACCGGATCTGTTAACTCATTGTACCCCAAGACCGAAATCTCCAATGATTTTGCCGATGTCCTCTGAAGACTGCATTGCAGTGCAGGATTCAGATAGACCATGATAGTTCAAGGGTGATGCTGGAATAGCTTGGCGCCCATAGGCGCCAAGCTATTCTGGCATCACCCTTGAACTGTCATGGTCGAGCCATATCTTGCTGCGGTGTGTCAGGGGTAGAATGAGTTAAACCCGATTACTTTGAGCCGTTACTCAGTGATTGTGCAACCAGTGAACGAATGTAACACTTTTGTGTATTGTTCTGCAATTTCAAAAACGTATTGCTCTGTTAGCTAGTCTGTGATATTTGAACTTTACGGCCCTAGACCATAAGGCCCAAAATCAGAGACCGGCACACATTTGATACTGCACAAACGTTCGGCCGACCGACACTGAGTACGGAACGCTTGTCAGTCCCGACAGAAAAACGGAAGGGCGATCATTATGGACCGGAAGTGTGTCTTCCTTTGGGTGCTGATATGGGATTTTAGACCTATTGTGTGTTGGTGTGTGATTCAGTTTAGTCGTTACCCCAGGCCTTAAGGTCTAAAATCACAGACCAGTACAAGTTTGGAAGCGATGACTAAGTCGCTACTTGAAAACTAGTCAATGAAACTGTATACGTGCATACATACATGTATTAACCCCCTCAACGCAGAGAAAAAATTAACATCACTCAACTACAACAGGCATAGATCCTCATGAGCCCCCGAACTGCGGGGACCCATGAGGATCTATGCCTCTTGATTAAACTACTTTGTATAGTTGACGGCTGGCGGTCTTTGACGTTGAATTTACAATTATTTCCAAACGTGACAGTCTGCGTCCACCGGCAGTCTAGGGGCTAATTCGTTCGGTCTTGACATACTACAACAACATATGGGTCAAGACGACCGTTAAAAGTCATAGATTGTTCCAGAACAGCTCGGTGCCTCATTGCTGCAAGCCATTCTAGCACCATCGTTGAACTATCAGGGTCGATAAGTTGCTTGATTTGTAATGCAATCCATACCAAAAAGTTGACTCCAAGCGTGGAAAATGCAGAGAAGAACCAAACGGAGAAAGAAACACGCTTAGAAAAAAACCAGTTACAAGACAATTTATTTAATAAATTGTGTTGTAACTGTCTTTTCTAAGCGTGTTTCTTTCTCCGTTGAGTTCTTCTCTTGATTTCTAGTGCACAACTCCCCAGAACTGAAAGTGCTATTCTGATGAAAACAATCAACACATTTTGGAATTTGAACCTGAAACTTTAAACAAATTTTACGCCGTGATTCTGGACCTTATAGTTATAGTCTACAGTTGTAAGGTCAAAAGTGACATGATACAGATCATGATACAGTCACAGTCACGTTAAATTTTAATTCATACATCTACCGTCTAAGAAATAGACTGTATTATATGTGTATGTATGTAGACTTAAATTGGCCAGCTCCTGAAAGCAAGAGGCATCGATTCTCATGAGCCCCTGCGGACACAGGGGCTCATGAGAATCGATGCCTCTTGCTAGTGGATGTTGCTGTGTGATGGCCTGCGTGTTGCTGAATGAATCAGAGAATGGTTAAAATCCCCTCCCGGCCATCCTCCCACTTCCTTTTCCTTCCCACAATTCCCCGCCTGTCCCCGGTGCATTGTCTCGTCGGAAGTTCTTCCTGGTCTATGAAACTGGGTTAATTTTTGCAATGGCAATATTTTTCCTGGATGCAGCCCTTTCTATATTTAAATTTTAGTTTAAGAATTGTGTGCGCACATGATGAAACAGTGTTAGTCGTAAACTAATTGTTAGTACAGAGATCTAAGAAATACCCAGCAAAGACAAAAACACGCTTAGAATGGACATGTAGAACAGCTTGATAAAATGTGTTGTACACGTCATTCCCCAGCGGTTGTTGTTGTTGTTGTTTTGTTTTTTATTTTTAGTAAATATTTTATTTGCACTTGACACATTCTCGGCAGCCGCCTTCTTGGTCTGGCCTTTTACGCATACTTAGGCATCAACAGCCCCACGCCCCTTACCCCCTACCCCCCCCCCCCCCCTACCCCCAGCCACGCACCCAGACCCCTCACTACCCCTTGCCTCGTTTTCTGTTTGTGTCTGTCTGTGTCTGTGTCTGTGTCTATGTCTATGTCTCTGTCTCTGTCTTTCTGTCTCTCTCTGTTACGTTTGTGGTTGTGTTATACTTTTTAGAGCATGTGCGTGTTGAATATAGGAAAGATCCGATGTTCATTTGACTTATTTTGGATAAGAATTACGTACCTTTTTAGTAATATTCGTTTTCTTTTGCACGGAGAATTTGCGTTCGATGTTTGTTGCTAGAATCACGCATATTTTTGCTACATTGTTGTAAAGTTTAGCCGACATTAGACTGGAAGGTTCTGGCAGGGTCGCGACCTTTCTAGTGACTTCAGATATAAAGTCAAAGCTTTGTAGTAAACCGGCAAGTTGGCTACAGTTAGCAACATTTAGTGGAAGGCTGTAGATAGATCTAGAGGGTTCTTTTTATGAATATTAATGAGTTTGTGTTACGTTTTCTTTTTTTTTTTTTTTTGATTGGTTGATTTGTGTAACTTGCTGTATTGTTCTGGAAATATGTAATAGTATTAAAGAGCGCTTTAGAAAATATGCGTGTGCATTGTATAGTGAGACGCAGTGTATCAGAATTGTGGATGCATTACGGTACGAGACAGTGTACAATCGTGTGGATGCATTTGTGGACGCATTGTGCTGAGAGTGTATCGTGAGAATAAAATACTGTTGTAACTTTTACTTCAGTGTGGTCTACAACCTTGTGCCACTTGTGACGAGTTGCATCTGAGTCAATTTTCTTTACAAGAACCCTAAGTGAATGTCTCTGGTGTGATTGCATCATACTATGACAACGACTACCACGTAAGACTCTGTCTCTGTCTGTCTGTCTGTCTGTCTGTCTGTCTGTCTGTCTGTCTGTCTGTCTCTCTCTCTCTCTCTCTCTCTCTCTCTCTCTCTCTCTCTCTCTCTCTCTCTCTCTCTCTCTCTCTCTCTCTCTCTCTCATTCTGGAATTCTATTCCTGCAGAAATTAGAAACGCAAAGACGCTCACCTCATATAGGGACAGCCTCTTCAAACACCTAGAATCTCTGACGTAATCAAATCATTACAGTATTGGGATAACTTACACGTGTGTTCAGATGTGTACATGTGCGTGCTTGTGTGTGTGTGTGTGTGTGTGTGTATGTGTGTGTATGTGTGCGAGAGAGAGAGAGAGAGAGAGAGAGAGAGAGAGAGAGAGAGAGAGAGAGAGAGAGAGAGAGAGAGAGAGAGAGAGAGAGAGAGAGAGAGAGTCCCTTTTTCCCATAGCCGTACCATAATATTTGAATGCCAAAGAGTACCTTTGAATACTGCATGTACTGTGTATAATGTTTTTGCCTTCATATGTGTGTGCTCGATATGTTGGGCGCGCGCTCGCGTATGTGTGTGTGTGTGTGTGTGTGTGTGTGTGTGTACTGTATGTGTGACTCTGTGTGTGTGTGTGTGTGCGCGTGCGTGCATGCTGTGTGTGTGTGTATGTGTGTGTGTGTGTCGGCGTGAGAGAGAGAGAGAGAGAGGGGGGGGGGGGGGAGAGATAGCACCTGCATTCATATTTGCCCTTGCTGTATGAACTTTAATGTACTTAATGATTCTTTGTTTATTGCTTTACTTTGTATTTTTACTCATTTTATACTTTTGTGCGTACGCGTATGCGGGTAGGTATGTCTGGAGTGCGTGTCCGAGAGCGTGTGTTTGTTTTTGTGCGTATGTGCCTGAGTGCGTGCGTGTGTAAGTGTGTGTGTGTGTGTGTGTGTGTGAGTGTTCGTGCGTGTGTGCATGCGTACTGAATTGCGGTGTACATGTGTGTGTGTGTGTGTGTGTGTGTGTGCGTGCGTGCATGCGCGGGTTGCGATGTGCATGCGTGCGTACCTGAGTGCGTGTGTGGGTATGTGTGTGTGTATGTGCGTGGTGCGTGCGTGCGTGAGCGAATGTAGCAGTGCATGCAGCAGTGTGTGGTATGTGTATGTTTACATGTCTATGTCACTTATGTAGTAGATGTAGCAACGGCAAGTTTGAAAACTGGTCCTGTTACCAATAACTTCTACCGTTGGAAAATAAAGGTTCATTGTTCATTGTTCATTGTTCATTCTCTCTCTCTCTCTCTCTCTCTCTCTCTCCTCTCTCTCTCTTCTCTCTCTCTCTCTCTCTCTCTCTCTCTCTCTCAGTTCCGGATCAGGTATTGCCACTGATCTATCATGATCGATCTGCCTGCCTCCGTTTAGTCCGTGCTGGAAGTATGTCACTAGGGATGCTGTCAGTGTGCAGCAGCCAACATGAGGATTAGCAGTTTGTTCTCAGGGACTTGACGCGGATTAGCCTGTTTGGTTGTTACAGTGTATGTTCTAATAAAAACAGTCAACAAAACTGACCAGATGGCATTTTTTCAGGTAAGACTGTGCAGCGTGCCTGTAATTTTGCAAACAATTTCTGGCTTGTAAAGACAAGACAGTAAGTCCGTTTTGTGCGAATAGCAAGAGGATCATTGCACTACAATGAAAATCTTCCATTCGAAAAAATTCAGTGTGATTAACTCATTCAGCCTGGCGCACGTTTTTCGCAGATTTTGGAGGCGTCATCTAACGACTATGCACCTGTTGCAGGAGATGGATCGACCATGATAATTTAAGGGTAGTGCCAGATTAGCTTGGCGCCTTTAGGCGCCAAGCTAATCTGGCACTACCCTTGAATTATCATGGTCGACCCATCTCCTACTGTAGTGCGTTAGGGCTGAATGGGTTAACCCCTTAGCTGCCGTGAGTGAACACGATCCAACTGCAAGAAACATAGAAACGGACTTACTGTCTTGCCTTTACAACCCAGAAACAGTTATGCAAAATTACAGGCACGCTGCAATTTTACCTGAAAAATTGCCATCTGGGTTTGTTGACCGTTCTCATTAGAACATACACTGTAACAAACCAAACACGCTAATCCGTGTCAAAGGCATTTATCTCATAGGCAGCATGCGATCTCTACATAATGTTATATCCCTCAGACACTGACAAGTCACGGACTGTTCTCGCTCGTTGTCTACTGCGTTTCCTCTCGTCTTGACACCTGTTCTGCCGTGAGATGGCCTTAGTAATCCACTCGGCGTTGAACCGTAAAAATTAACCACCTTACACCTGTCCTCTCTTCCCTACGGTCCACCTGTCCTCTCTCTCTTACCCCCCCCCCCCTTTCCCCCTACCATGACGCAACCATCCCGACCCTCCACCCCACTTTTGCCAGCTACAAAAGGAACGGACAGGCGGAATATTTGGTCGGACGGATCCGGATGTCTGAAACCGCAGGGGGTACTTGTTCGGTTCGTTAGCCTGGAAGTTCACTCTATTATAGAGTGATATGAGCTGACGGCCCTCTCCACGCTTTTGTTGACTTAACCCCTTCACTGCCGAGAAAAAGTGAACGCGATCCAACTGCAAGAGACATAGATCCTCATGAGCCCCCGCAGTTGCGGGGGCTCAAGAGGATCCATGTCTCTTGCTGAGACCAGTTTTGTATCCTTGTTTTTTTTGGACGGGTTTTGGCCGTTGGTCATGGAATGAAGAAAGATTTTAGAAACAAAAAATGTACGAACAAGGGGCAGGAAAGTGGTTGAATTTTTAATAGGATCATCAATGTTCAGCAGACTTCGCTTAAAAAAATTACACGTTAGACAAACAAAAGTCGTACACTGAAAAAGGTCTCCCCACAGCTTTTCTGCATAAATTACTCCCTTATATCGAACTCCGAAAATCTTAGCAAGAAACATTTGGTCCCGTGCTGATGTGTAATATCCAAAGTCCCACGTGGGCGTTCCTCTTAGCAGACTGAAAAGGCGTATGAAGATCTGTGCCTGTTGCAGACATGTCGGTTATTAATTAGAGGTTTTGACCTTTCCTTGTTCGTATTAGTTTGAAAATGAAACTTTCGACACAGAAGAGACACAGACTTTCATCAGTCCATAGGGCGACGGCTGGTACCATTGGCCGTTCACTACTACAGGCGTGCATTTGCGGTCATAAACATGAGGAAGCCAGTGGCATTTCACTTCCAGTTCAGAGCCAACTGACGCAGGCTGTGGTTTCTGCAGTCTTCATTAATTCAATTTTTAAAAAGCATAGATGTCCCAGAAACATGGATTCAAACTGATGTCTCCAAGAGGTATAGATCCTCATGAGCCCCCGCAACTGCGGGGGCTCATGAGGATCTATACCTCTTGCAATTGGGTGGTGTTCAATTTTTCGTGGCACTGAACTTGTTAAACGGAATCTGTCTTGTTTCTTTTCTCTTCAGTTTTCAGGGCCACTGATTGCGACATGATCCCTCCTTTAGTGCGAGGAGAGGGAGGGGTGAAATGGTTACGCTCTGCGGTCAGAGGGGTGGTCATTTCAGCCCTCAGCCAGTTTTACTTCCATCCGCAAAAGGCACAGATTCTCCTGAGCCCATGCGTCCGAAAGGGCTCATGAAAATTAATGTATGCCTTTGCTGACACATGTTTCATTCAACCCATAGATGGAGGATATAGGCTGAGGTTTGGCTGTTGTGTGTGGCTGCTTCATCGCTGTTAATAACTTGTTTCAAGGAGGCATATTATACAGTATGGGAGTCTGCATGGGTTAAGACTGACTGATTTAGTTGACTACTGACTGAATGGTTGCCACTCTGATGACTTAATAACTTAAAGCGGGGATTATAATGGTCTAATAACTGTTAAACAATTTAAATCACCTTAGTTTGGCTAATAGGATTCACTAAATTCCAATGAGCTTGAAACACAATTTGTTACAGAAATGAGAAAATGATGTTCTGACTAACAAGTTGACGGATTCCTCCAGTGATGGTTAGATAAAGAGGAAATGTCCATTAGTTTGTAACACTACACTATGTGAAAGGGATAAGAGAGTTGTGTTCAGGCCGATTTGTTGACTGATGCCTTCACTATTGATGATTAGTTAAACAAAACTGATTTATTCTTGTTTTAAACCATGTCATACTGAGACTGAAAGCTTCAAATTTGTACACTGCTATATGCAAGCTACATTATAGTACTTACAGATAAGGATATAGACCGATGGCTTTAGTTTAAGGGTTGTGCCAGAATAGCTTGGCGCCTAGTTGAACTATTTTAGTCAAACTTATTTCACACACTGGTGTATTCCGAATGATGAGGGTTAACCAAGCAGTCCATTTACCAGTGCAGCCTTCCTACCAAAAGTTTGACGAAGTTCGAGAAAGTAACTTTTTCGTCCTTAACCCATTGTGTCCCATGTACGAAATACACACATTTTGGAGTTGTGATTGAGACTGCCTTACAATTCAGGAGACAGATCGACCATGATAGTCCAAGGGTGGTGCCAGAATACCTTGGCGCCTATAGGCGCCAAGCTATTCTGACACCACCTTTAAACTACCATGGTCAATCCATATCTTGCTGTGGTGTGACTGGGCTGAATCAGTTAAATAAAGTCAGCTTGCCAGGGATACAAAGGAAGAAACGCAAACTGAACGAGTTGTACTGGTGAATTAATCATAAAGTTTGAAGAACACGTCAAAGGTGCCAGCTATTCTAGCTGAAGACTAACACATAATTAATGCAAAGAGACAAAACTATATGGTTCGACCTACGATACGTATATCCTGATTGCAGCGGTTCCGGCCGCTTGGAATAGTGTCTTGCTACGGTCTGTCTGATCAGACAAGTCGTTAACTCCTTCAGTGCCAACACAACACAGCAAGATATGCCTCGACCTTGATAGTTCAAGGGTGGTGCCAGAATAGCTTGGCGCCGATAGGCGCCAAGCTAATCTGGCACCATCCTTGAACTATCATGGTCGGTCTGTCTCCTGAACTGTTACGCAGTCTTCACAGGACAACTCCAAAATTCAGGTATTGCGACCTTGGGGCACAATGGGTTAAACATCAATGCAGTAGTGACTGACAAAGGAAAAATGGGAGAGGTTACCAATTAGTCCGACCTGTCTCAATAAACAGCACCCCCAGCATGGAACTGCCGTTTGCAATTTATCACGCATACGCAAATGTTCATTTCACGTCTTTTCGCAGAAGACCTTTACAGACTAATTCCTGGAAGAAAACATTTAAACATTGTAGGTGAGTTTGTCTTATGGTAATTTCGTGAGGGACAAAAGGGGTCTGAATATAGTTTGACCCCGCCACGCCCTGGCGTTTAAATCTCGCGCGACTGATCTTCGGCCGGGAGTCTGGCGCTCTACCGCCACACTGGTTGTGTTCCTTGATTCGCTACAGCTGAAAAGCGGTAGCAAATAGGGGGAGACAACCAGTGTGTTCTATCTCATAAGCTATAGAAAGACGTCTACATACGCACTTAAAGTAATTACATATTCTTCGCCAGGGTCTCGTTTAATTGTTGATCACGATCGCCGGTTGATCTATGACTCAGTCGTGTTAACACGGATGTGTGTGCTAGTCTGTGATTTTGGATCTTACGGCATGGAGCCGTAAGTTCCAAAATCACAGACGTGCACACTTTATCTTGAACCTTCTTCAATTGTTTATCAAGACCTAGTTCAGACCGCTAGAGTAGTGATTGAAATGTTGTATTCAGTCTCTACGTATTCCGCCTGAAAGAGACATCCCAGTGCGGAAAGGCCATCGGGCCGATGTCGACCGCCTTTGGCCCGCTCACGGCTGTGCGCGGGCCAACGGCGTCCGACGTCGGCCCGATGGCCCTTTGCGCATTGGATATACTCTCATGAGGTCCGTATATCTGGATTACCGCAGTTCCGACATCGAACTGTTCCACTTGAATTCAGCCAATCACGTTGTAGGCCTTTGTTTATGTTTAACCAGTCAAATCACAGACATGATGATCTTCATGAACGTGCTTACGGACATCAAGTTAACAAAGCTGATTGGTCAGTTATAAGATTTCACCTCGTGCACGCAAACAGAATATCTTACTGAAAGTGAAAGTATTTCAGACGCTGACTAGAATAGCATTAATACGTGTGGAAATGTTGTTTCACACAAACGTTGACAGAAACCAAAGTCGAAAGCCTGTTTTTGCTTATAATACCACCACCTCTTCCTGGGGTTTTCACATGCTGTAACCATCGCTTCCTCCACTACAACGAATAAGGACAGTTTTTTTTTTTCTTTACAGAAAGTGAAACACATTCATTGTCACGTGCGCAATATCAAACTGTAACGCGTAATACATGCTCCAGGAAACAATGCTCGGAAGTTTGCATAAATTTACATATTTTGCAGACAATTCCGTCTGTGCGAGGGTAGGTAAATGAAGTATTCACCCCATGATCGATACAAAAAGCCCGATTGTTTTCAGGAATGTAAATGAACCATTCACCCCAAGATCGATGCAAGTGCGATAGTTTTCAACAATGTAGTACGATCTATTCTCTCCAAGACCGGCAGAAAATGCATGTATATAAATGCACCATTGTTGGCAGGAATGTAAATGAGCCATGCACACCGAATCGATAAACACACCAAGCCTCTACACAAACATGTTTACTTGTCCGTTTGAACAATCTCATCTGTTATTCTCGCTTATTTTCACAGGAGAGTGGTTTTAAAAAAAAAAAAATAATATTTATATATGAACTTTTATTTTGTAACCCCTTCCATGCCACTGTACGTATATCTTTGATTCTGATATCTTTGTTCATTTAATGGCCAAGAGCCAAAACCGTCCAAGAAACATGGATACAAGCTGGTCTCGGCAAGAGGCATAGATCCTCATGAGCCCCCGCAGTCGCGGGGGCTCATGAGGATCTATGCCTCTTGCTGAGACCAATTTTGTTTCCATGTTTCTTGCTTTTGGGCTTTTGATAGTTAGATCGTTTTCACCTTTTTTTGGGCAGTGATTGGGTTAAACATACGTGTGATTTACAAAGTCCAGCTGAGCCTGCATGACCGTGATGTTCAGTCATTACTTCGTAACAATAAACATCTTTTGGTTTGACAACATACATTCTTTAACTCATTCAGCCCGGTGCACGTATTTCTCACAATTTTGGAGGCGTCATCTATGAAAGACAATGCACCTGTTGCAGGAGATGGATCGACCATGATAATTCAAGGGCAGTGCTAGATTAGCTTGGCGCCGATCTGACACTGCCCTTGAATTATCATGGTCGACCCATCTCCTGCTGTAGTGCGTCAGGGCTGAATGAGTTAACTGCTACTGATGATCATGTACTGCTGAGTGAAAAACTGAACCCTTACAAGTCATTTCCGGCGAGCGGTGTCGTCAGTAGCAATGAAGGGGTTGAATAGGATATGTGCTGGTCTGCGATTTTGGGT
Organism: Semisulcospira habei; assembly: GCA_036245525.1. Classification (NCBI taxonomy): domain Eukaryota; kingdom Metazoa; phylum Mollusca; class Gastropoda; family Semisulcospiridae; genus Semisulcospira; species Semisulcospira habei. The sequence goes on along the minus strand of BTPG01000006.1, from coordinate 181,673,965 downwards.
CAAAATCGCATACTAGAATGGATATGTGCTGGTCTGCGATTTTGGGTCAAAATCGCATACTAGAATGGATATGTGCTGGTCTGCGATTTTGGGTCAAAATCGCATACTAGAATGGATATGTGCTGGTCTGCGATTTTGGGTCAAAATCGCGTACTAGAATGCATATGATTGGTAACCTTAACCCATTCAGCCCTGACGCACTACAGCAGGAGATGGATCAACCATAATTGAAGAGTAGTGCCAGATTTAGATTGGCGCCTGTCGGCGCCAAGCTAATCTGGCACTACCCTTCAATTATCATGGTCAAGCCATCTCCTGCAACAGGTGCATAGTCGTTGGCTGACGCTTCCAAAATTTGGGAAATACGTGCGTTGGGCTGAATGAGTTAATCTGATCGATATTTGCTTGCAGCGCTTAGGATGTGTGTGTGTGTGTGTGTGTGTGTGTGTGTGTGTGTGTGTGTGTGTGTGTGTGTGTGTGTGTGTGTGTGTGTGTGTTGGGGGGATGAGTTGGGGGGGGGGGGGGGCAGGGAGATGTGTGCGTGTGGATTGCTTAACAAATAAACAGTAAACAAGAGAAGATTAAAAACGTTAGCATAGAATCGCACAGGTCAAAAGCCGACAAACAACCATTTAACCCTATGGGTGTCGGTAGCGGTTTTAGTCGAGATTCCTGCGATCTATACAAACAACCGTTTACATAAAATGACGAAAGTATTGTACAACATGACGAGGTGTTACTTACATTGCGGTTTACTCAAATGATTTTCGTCATTAGTCACAATGTAGTGTTTAGATTACCGCAGAAGATTGCATTTGTTCAGCAGACTAACCTATACAGCAGATGAACCAATAATAATAATAATAATAATGAGTACTTGTATAGCGCCTAACATCGGATTAGAGCTCTAGGCGCTTTACAAAAACTAATTGTACAAAAATAACTAATTACAAAAACGCAATTTACAAAAAGTAGTAAAAAAAAAAAAATACAAAGCAGTCTGTAAACAATCGATAAAGTCACCATTCAAAAATTTTATAGAGTCCGAAATAGCTGAGGCGGTTAAACGTCGGAGCAGGAGAGCGAAGGGAATCGCCGGGTCGTGGGTTCGAATCCCGTCCCGGCCCC
>BTPG01000006.1:181665337-181670337 GCA_036245525.1 Semisulcospira habei | reverse complement strand
GTCAGTCAGCACTGCACACATTGTAGACAGCTGGCTGGAATCAATAAATAAAAACCTGATGTCTGGAGCTGTTTTCTTAGACCTACAAAAAGCATTTGATCTTATCGACCATGACATTCTCTTAAAGAAGCTAGCAGCATACCGTAAAAGTGAAACTGCCATAGCATTCTTTAGATCATACCTAAAAGATGGAAAACAAAACCCATGGAAAATACTCTAAACAAGGACAAGTTAACTACGGTGTCCCCCAGGGGTCGATCTTGGGATCTCTTCTATTTATAATATTCATTAATGATTTGCCTTTGGATATTACTAACGCTGATGTTAATTGTAACCTGTTTGTGGACGATACGAGCCTCCATGTTTCGGGTAAAAAAAAAAACAGCTGACATTAACATTAGCTTACAAAGTAGTCTCAGCGAGGTTTCCGACTGGTGTAGAGAGAATCATATGGTTCTTCATCCAGGAAAAACAAAGAGTATTTTAATCACTACACGACAAAAACACCAACGCCGACCACAGCCGTTACATTTACAACTGAACGCTAAACAGATAGAACAAGTCACAGAGCGTAACTTCTTGGGAATACACGTTGACGAACAATTATGGGAGACGCATATAAATACAGTCTGTAAAACCATTGCTAAAAACACTTTCCTGTTGTCCCAGCTTAGACAAGTAACGGATATACATACTCGTAAACTGTTTTTTCATGCCCATATCAAGTCTCACGTTGATTATGTCTCCACAGTGTGGGACGGTTGTAGTGATGTTCACATGAACAGGTTAAACTCTATATATAAAAGAGCTGTCAAAATGATAGATACGCGGCCCATTCCTACCACAGACAAATTTAGACATCTAAACATTCTCGGCCTGCGTCAACAACTTAATTTCAACAAATGCATCCTCATGCACAAGATATTAAATAACATGACACCGCAGTATCTAACCACCAAATTTGTGCCACCGCAAGAACGCGAACGGACCTCAAGGAACAATACTTTACCCCTACCTCTGCCTAGAATTGACCTCTTTAAAACTAGTTTATCCTTTTCTGGACCGTTTGTATGGAACACTATTCCTGCACATTTGAAGACTATAGCCTCGCTTGGAATCTTTAAAACGAAACTTTTCGATTGCCTGATGAGCCAAACATAACAACACTGGGCATTTAAACAAACCCTGATGGTTAATGCTTTCATGTAATATATGCATTTATCTATATTGTTTGTGTGTGTGTGTGTGTGTGTGTGTGTGTGTGTGTGTGTGTGTGTGTGTGTGTGTGTGTGTGTGTGTGTGTGTGTGTGTGTGTGTGTATGGTATAAGATGAATGTTGAGTGTTATTATTATTTTGTGTAAATTTTTTAAATTTTATTGTTGCATGAAATAATATGTGTAAATATAATTCTTTATTATTATTATTTTTATTATTATTATCTTTTAATCTATTTTATGTTGTAGACGTTAGCAACGGCAAGATTGTAAAATTACGATTTGTTTCTGTCAAAACTTTTTACCGTTGATAAATAAACGTTTCATCATCATCATCATCATCTCTCTCTCTCTCTCTCTCTCTTATCGTCATCACTGTGCACTTCAGGAAGAGGCGGACAACCGGTGGCACCTGCATGATTCAGGGGAAGAGAAAGGGTCTGTGGGTGAGATCGGAGTACCGGGCCCTTTGTGATTATGTACAACAGCTCCTGGCCGGTACAGCGGACCCTACAGAAAATGTCCCCGTCACCAGCAACCATCTTGCATCTGTCCCCGATTTTACAGAAAGTACCGTCACTTCACCCGCCACCCCTCCCAACTCCTCACGGGGCCTGCTGTTGGCTGTCTCCCTAGCAGACACCCCCATCACCCCTACCCTCTCCACTCCCTCGGACAACAAAGAAGTCTCTCTTCTAGTGCAGCCGGCGGAGTCGTCAATCAAAAGGGATTATCAGCCGAAAGCCCTTCTACCCGACCACTCATCCCTGCTTAATCCCATCACCACATCTACTGGCCAACCACTTCAGAACGCCCTTGTTGCGGCAACAGTTGATGGTGTAATGTCCACTGCCACGCCCCTTCCCCCAACCCGACCAAACACGAACTACAGTCCCCAGTCCCTGGGCCTGGGATTACATAATACAGAGGCCGCACCCACCACGGCCCGCGGGACTACCTGTCCTGATGAGGACACCACTGACCCTGATACTCTGCAAGCGCAACTCAAAAGTGCTTGTAACCTCATCACGGACCTTCGCGCTGACGTCAGTACACTGTTTAAAGGACTTTCAGCAGCCCTAGCCAGGATTGACCAGCTCGAGAGTCAGCTCCGTGATGAGGCGGTCAAGAGAGCCAGAGACCTGCAGGTTACAGAGAAAAGTGTGGGCGAGTTGTTGTCCGATCTGGATGACAGAATAACTGGTGTGGAGACAGCTCAACACGTCACAGACGGCACTGTCAACCAGCTATCATCCGCCAAACAGAGCCACAAGCAGCGCCTGAGGGAAATTCAAAAACAGTTGAAAAGGAAGTCACCCCCTGCGTCCAACAGCTCAGACGCTGCCATGAGTGGTAACATTCAAACTGACATGTTTCCCAATGTTGACAGCTGTGCGTCTATGCGCCAGGTAACGGGCAATGCAATCGCTGCTCCCTGTCACCCCTCCCCTCCACCCGTTATGCAAGAACTGGCCGCGATACAGGCTGTGAGGGCAGCCGAGAAGAGCCCAGAGCGCCTCATACCAGTGCGGATTACTGGCGGCCTGCCTGAGGTCAACAACGGGTCTGACCACGCCAACAGCCAGCAGCAGCGTAGCAACAGAGTTTCTCCAGAGGAGCAACTACTGCGACACACAGTGCAGAGTGACACCACCACGCTGGTCATTGGAGACTCTGTTGTTCGCAACATCAAGGCCGAGAAGATGCCCACCTACCCTAGAGAGAAAGTAGAGATATTATCTGTCTCTGGCCTGCGGACTGCCCACCTGCTCAACTGGCTCCAGCGACAACACGCGTCCCACACAGCACTGGTGACCTTCCACGTGGGGGTCAACGACTGCAAACAAAAGGAAGTGACCAGCGCTGTGTGGGAACAGCTCGTCCGGGAATGCAAGCGGGTATTTCCCGACGCTCGTCTGCAGGCATCCTCCATCCTACCGACCGACAGTAGACACCAGCTGTACAGGGCCATCACCGCCTCCAACAGTAACCTGTTCCATGTGTGCAGAAAGCTGGGTGTCACACTGATAGATAACACTCCGGTCTTCACTGCTGTTGATGGGTTCCCGCGTAGAAAATTCTACAGGCGCGGTGACCCCATCCATCCTAGTCGCCAGGGCACCATCAGTCTGGCCCTCAACATAAAGAGAGGCGGGCCAGCTACTGACGTCACCCCACCCAACAACCAGACTGCAGGTGGTGGCCGTGACCGCCGTCAGCGACGTGAAGGACACGCTGGCACCACCAACACTTACGCTGATGTCACAGCCGGCAGACAGTCAGTCTCAGCGGCAGCACCCAACCTGGAATCACTCTGTGGTGCATCCAGCTTCGGTGCTGCAACGGAAAGTCAAGGTGGACTGTCAGTGTCCTCTGCTGTAGCACCAAGTCTGGAATTACAGTACAGCGAATCCAGGTTTGGTGGTACAGCAGAGAGTCAATGTAGCTATCAGCAACAAATGCCGCCCGGCCCGGGCCAGTATCCTATGTGGCAGCAACCACCGCTACCACCATACAGTGCCGCGTTTCCACAGTATCGCGAGGCGGGTCCATGGGGACACTTCAGCATGACGCAACCAACGTATCCTTTCAGCGTCCCCCCGCTCACATACACGCCATACGCACAGCAGGAACTGTGGGCACAGTACAGCCACCCCGCGCGTGTGTATTAGACTAATTTCCAGAACATTCAGTTACTCTTCCTTACATAATTTTGTGCTTTGCTATCACTGAACATCATTGAATTGATTTACTTGCGTGCCATTGCTCATTTTGTGTTTGCGCAGAGACGTATTCATTTGTTTTTAACTTCAACCACTGCACGTGGTCCAATATTAATATTGTCATCCTTTTGACTTCTGCCGACAGTACTCGTGACTACCGATCTGCTCATTCTGTGCGATTTGTGACGCTTATAGCACTAGTACTTGTGCACCGGGACACTTTCTGTACTAGTGTTCTACGTATATTCACACAACGATTTATTTCCCCTATCGCGCGGCGGGGTCGTTTAGCTTTGACTGTTGAAGTGTGCTGAAGGGATTAGTCCCTATTAATGAACGTTGTGACGTTATTTTCTGGTCGCAAGGTAGTGAGATCTATGTTAGTTACTTCACTTGCCTCACACATTCTGTGTGTTAGAGCGGTCTGATATTTTTTTAATTTTTTTTATTTTTTATTTTTAATTTTTACTTGTTTCACGATTTCAGTTTTTATTTGCCGTTGTATCATTTATAAGCTTTTTCATTAGTACTCTTTAGTACTGACATACATTAGCAATCATGGCGTATGATCGCCAGTTACATATTGGCCATTTAAATGTTTATCATTTAACTAACAAAGTTCCCGATCTGTGTGTCCTCTTGAGTCAGCCCAATCCATTTCACTTATTTGGTGTAACGGAATCGCGTCTCAATCCTAACATCAGCGATGAGGCCGTTTCTATCCAGGACTTCACTGTACTGCGCGCGATGCGAATGCCGGACAAGGTATGCAGTATACATTCAATTAGCGGTTACGCAGGCGTGGGGACCTGGAGTCAAAAACCGTGGAATGCATTTGGGTTGAGTTGAGGGCAAACAAATCAAGCCCCGTGCTGGTCGGGTACATTTACGGGAATCCAGCATCAACATTTCAATGGTTCGACGACTTTATCGTCATGATGGATAAGGTCAGAGAGACCAGCTCTGAAATTTTGATCCTAGGCGATTTCAATATTAACATGTTTTTGAATAACCCTGCTTGGGAGTGCACCATGTCTATGTTTGGTTTAAAGCAGCTAGTTA
>BTPG01000006.1:181547837-181660337 GCA_036245525.1 Semisulcospira habei | reverse complement strand
TTTCTTTGTTGGGTTCTTCTGCATATTACACGCTTGGCACTATGCATATGTGGTCTGGATCACGTACTTATTTATCATTGGCCGCTACCAAATGTCACACTCCTGCAGTCCGTGAATTTCAAACGTTACTCGGATATAATAATATATAATAATATAACAGTAATAATTAAGACACGTTTAGTACAAAATCGTACGAAGACTTCACACGGTAAGTTTTATTTTGCGCACGTAGTCAAGGAAAGAGGGACAAAAAGAAAAGGGACTAACGGAACGCCTGAGTCTGCCGTCAGCTGTAATATAAACAATTCCGGCGGTAACGCGGATGCTACCGAGCTCGTGGGGCCATGTGTTTTGGAGGCGTATCGAATTACCTCTGTGCAGAGAAACCTCTGAGCGGTTCAAGATATAACTGAGTTCGCGTGGGAGGTCATTCCAAACAACTGAATTACCTATCACCGAACGACTTTGTTTTGACGAGAGGAATTCGTAGGACTCGAGGAGTCCGCGGCAGCAGAGCGCAAATTCTGTCTTGAGGGCATATGCAGCTGTTCAAGGCCATTGCATTTGAAAGAGACATAGATTCTCATGAGCCCCTGCGATTTAGTGCGGGGGCTCATGATTTGTTTATGCCTCTTGCTGACAGAGATCTGAATAATTGATTCGAGGCAGTTAATGACTTTGGGTTAAGTGTACAACTGGCAAATCACGACTGTTTGGATCACAGAGATTTGCGCCGGTATATCGGACTACCCTATTTTGAAACGGGGTGTAGGGGGCTCTGGATAGAGGTAGTACTTTTGCTGTTCGGCAGCTGCGTCCCACATAGGACGGACGGGCATCACTGGTCCTTATCCATCTCTTTAATCTCTCACGTGCTGGCTCCAAGCGCCACACCCTGGCAAACCACCTCAGCTGCGGTGGGCTAAACCACGTGAGGGGGTGGTGTTCACATTGCACCACTTGACGGATGAGCTGTTTCTGACAGCCAACGACTAGAGGACGGAGGAGATCAGGTTGGATCCAACGGCCAAATGTGTTCAAATCAGGAGTGGAGCCCCGAAGGCAGACAGCTGCCTGTATTCACGCACTGTTCTGGCAGCTCACCTGCAGCCAAACTAGTGCCAAACGTACTGCTTTGCATTCCTTTGGACTACATCAGCGAGGCCGAGAGGGGGACTCTTGACGACTGGGCATCCCAGGATCTCCATACACTTCGCCCAGGCCACTCCTAGTGATGACTGACCCAGCAAGCGCATATACTCCATTGTCTTCCGAGACAGGATGCCAAACATGTTGAAACACGTCCCTGCAGCAGATACTTCCTTACGGATGGACACTACTCAACACTGTGATGTTTAGGTCAAGAAAACATTGTTCAGTTTTGATCAAACGTTGTCAATATGCCGGCCTTGAACACGTTTCCAGTCACGTGCAGGCGAAGTTATCTAACGGGAAGGCATTTAATAATTAAAATAGATGTAACCAAGGATTTTTTTTTTGCGACCCCTGATAAATCTGACTTCTTTTCAGTGATAATTTCTGCATCGTTAAAAAAGGCGAAGAATAAAATGTGTTCTGTCCGTTTTGACTTGAATTCATTTTCGTTGTGTCATGTTCTCCTCAACTCGAGGCCTAAGAGCTTGTGCACGACTTAAAACTTTGTAATCCTGAGATAAAACGGTGTGTAAAAATCCGTAATCAACGAACACACAGTATAAAGTTAAACCGGTCAGATATACCAAGACATACTGAGCCAGTTATTCATCCAAAATCACAGACCAGCACACCGCTGGTCATTTCAACTGTCACGTTAGTTTACACAATGGTTGCCTCCCTCGATTCAGCGGTGGCAAATCGAAGGAGACATACATTGGGGTTAGTACACCGCATTTAAATCGAATGATTCCCCAATGCGTTAAGGGCCATTGGGCCCTCGTCGGCCGCGTTTGACCCGCGCAAGGCCGTGCGCGGGCCAACGACGGCCGACATCGGCCCGATGGCATTTGCGCACTAGACCCCGCTCCCCACTCCCCTCCCCCGCTCCCCCCCCCCTCCGCCCACACACATACACGCACCCGCACCCCACATGCTTTATGGCTGATTGCTTTCTAACTGGACCCGTGTCTAAAGAGAGTCGTCACGGATGACTGACTACGCCAGGTTACGCCAAATACGCTAAATCACGCTACTCCAATGAGATACCGGTCTGTGGTGAATAGAGCAGATCACCTGGTGGCAATTTAAGTGCTTTATTGTTGACTAAAATGAACACTTCGTCAGAGCGCTGCCCTTCTACAAGAGACAACCCGCTGTCTTTCTCTTGTTCTTGTCCAAGCCACAATGATGTAGGCCTCTTTAGTCCGTATCGCAGGAAGTCATCTGGATTTCCCTGCAGGGTGGTAAGCTGAAGGTTGGATAATGTCTTGCATGGAAGGATCAAGGAATAGTTACGAAGAAAATGATGGGCCTTTCCCTATGTTAAACATCGCTGTTTGTATGTCGCATGTGACCAAAATGTTGCTGTTGTAGTAAAATCAGCCGTGTGAAATTGTTTCGATATGTGAGTCATGTTACCAAAATGTTGTAATGGCTATATGCATGCTGCTTTACAGTTTTGATGGTAGATCTCGCAGGATCAAAATACTGCAGATTTTTTTAAAATGAAAATTGACTCGAAAACTGATAAGTTCTAGTGAAAACGGCCGATACATTTGCTTGTATATCTTAGTGCCTTCTTTGACCAAAATTGTTGCAGTGAAAGCTGTGAGTCTTGTTAGTCAACATTACTTCACACACACACACACACACACACACACACACACACACACACACACACACACACACACACACACACACACACACACACACACACACACGTGACAGTGGTGATGAATTGTGCATGGCTGGGGAAATGAACTAGTGAAAGGCAGCGTAGTTGTAGAGGTGGCTTTTGAGAAGTGATTAGGGAGTGAGAAAAGCGTTTGACAGTTACCACTTTCTAGTTTATTTCCATTTCACTGAGACAACACCCAAAGTTAGACGATGCCACACAAAACCCCTTCACTGCTAGCGGGCGTAGATAGTGTTTCTGAAATCTTTGTTAAATGGTCGACTAGCTGAAATTGTCTTCTCCTGCTGCCGTGTGGTGTCGCTGCTCTCATAAGGGGAAAAGTCACTATTCTCGGTGTCTTAGGTGATAGCTGTTCGTGTGCATAGGCTTCAGTACTCGCTCCACACTACAGGCCGCAGGTATATCGCTCCTAAACTCGGTGCCCGATTATGTGACATAGAAAACAATAGAACCCGGACACGCTAAGCGCAGTAAACCACATTAACTAATCCTACTGTGCGATATATCAGATGAAAACGAAAGCCTGTGAACAGACCACGACATACCCGTGGCATGCACTATATCGCGAGGACACAAGATAATGAACACTGACAGGGATCAATTAAAACACTGCCAGCGAGAATGCCGAGTTTAGCCCCTACTGTGTTTGCGCCACTTTGCGGCAGCAGCAGTCAGCTAAGTCGCTCATTAGTGAATGTTTTTCCACTCCTCAGCGTTTTGTTAACAGGTTGAATCTGCGTCAGGGTAAGAACTGCGTGAATGATTGGGGAAGGTGCATCTGTTTATGGAACGTCGAGTGACTGCGGGAAAATGGGTGACATGACTTTTCTTCGTGTATCTTGGATCCAAAGAAAAATGTCCTCCGTCAGCTCGTCATAGGATAATAAAGTTTTCTGAATGTGGACATGAATCAGAGAGCCCCAGCCGTCCAAAGAGCATGCACACAAAGTGGTGTCAGCAAGAGAGATAGATCATCATGAGCCCCCGCGACTGCGGGGGCTCATGAGGTTCTCTATCTCTTGCAGGTCACTTTTTCTCGCCAGTAAAGAGAATAAAAATTTCCCCTCTGCACCCACCCCTTCTTTATCAAGTTTGGTGAGCTGGGAAGGGAATCGTTTATATGTGTCATTGTCTTTCCCGGGTGATTGTTGTAGTGGACAAAGGAAGTAAAACGGACGGGTGGGAAAACACCCCAAAGTACATCCTTTCGTCTTTCCGCAGGGCAAAATCCGCTGCTCCGTGGTGGCAATAAGACATTAAGTCCATTTTTATGAACAGATAAATTTTTATCGTATTGTTATGAAAATCTTGCTTTTCACAAAAGTGGACTTGCTGTCTTTTGCCTTGACAGGGAAAATCCCGGTGCATCATCTTCTAAAATAGCCGTCGCTGTCACAGCCAATGGGGAGGAAGAGCCGGGTCACGCTGTACCAGCAAGTTAATGAGCATCCTTTTCCCTCAGCAATCACACCCTCCGCTGTCAACACCATCAGAACCCTTGCAAGGTAGCTTCCCCACCCCCTTCCTCCACCCCACATCCAGTTTCTACTGGAAACTTCGAGATGCTCAATTAGTAATCGAGCATACTGGTTCTTTCCCTCGTTTCGCTACCGCTTCATGTTATCAGCGGTAGCGAAACGAGGGAAATAACCAGTGTAGGCGAGGCCAGCGTGGTTAATACGTGAGTCCCAGGTCGAAAAAGTTTTATCTGTTTAATGAGTAACGAGTATGCATGCTGTTTAATGACGTGCATGCTTGTGTTTTCAATATTACTTGAAAACTACAAAACGTATTTTTTTCTTTGAATAATGGAGTCCACTTTCATTAAATCAATCTGTCTGTCTGTCTGTCTGTCTGTCTGTCTCTCCGTATGTTTGAGTCGCGATTTGCATCAGTTTCTGCTTTTTTGATAAAGTTCCACTGTGCGCGTTTTGTTGACCAATTATTGACAGTAATTCCCAATCTGCTATTATCATTTCCCGATTTAAATATACTTTTTTTACTTAGCGATTTTTGAAATTTGTTATAGTTGTACCATTTTCTTAGATTTTAAATTCGTTCTTGGTTTTTTTTTTTTAATTTTTTTAAAAAATAATTTGTATGTCGTCGAAATAGCTTTGTGTATTACGAACTTTGTCGCAGGTGAACGTGCCCAGTTACTTTGACAAGTTACTTTTCATTTGTTTTCTTTTCAGTTGCCGACTTTGTTATTTTTTGTTGACATAACCAAGCAAAAAAAAAAAAAACCGTAAACATTGTGCTGAACTCAGACTAAGCGCGTGATAAACATTGTGATTCTTCGCCGTGTATTGTCTTACTGAGCTTTTTCTTTTAGCATTTTATAGATATTGATATTAGTTTATATTTTTTGGGGGGAGGGAATTATTTTTGTGACCATATTTGTATTATATCTCTCGTTACATTTGCGTTGTTACCGCCATGCAAAATCGTAATCTAAATACTGTTCCGAAACGAACAGACGAACAAAAAATTGGAAATCTTAACATATACCATCTAGTTAACAAGGTGCCAGATTTATCTGTGTTCCTAAACACGCCTTACATTTCCATATTTTTGGTGTGTCCGAGTCAAGGCTTAAAAATTCAATAAGAGATAACTCCATTTCTGTCCCAAACTTCTCAGTACTCCGCAGAGATGCCTCAAGCCCTCAACACACTGGAGTAGCAGTATAAATACATAATTCAATACTTGGTAACGTCAAACGGCAACAAGACTTAGAGTCACCTCAAGTGGAAAGCTTGTGGGTAGAGGTGAAAACATCTAAATCCGGACCCCCACTCTCCCCCCCCCGCAACCCCCCCCCCCCAACCCCCTCGTGCTTATGAGCTTTATTTATAGAAATCCGCAGCCAGCTGGGACTGGTATGATGACTCGTAACAATGATGGATAGCTTAAATCAAAATAAAGCAGATGTTCTTTTGGGCGATTTTAATATCGATCTTTCTAAATCTAAAGGGTCCCATGCTGCATGAGCGTCAACAACAGCACTATTCGGTTTAGAACAGTTAGTTAAAAACCCCACTAGAACCACATCTACATCTTCAACCCCGATTGATCATATTTACGTGACAAATGATGATAAAATATCAAATGTACATGTTCCCTCCTTAGCTGCCAGCGACCATAATCCAGTATGTTGCACAGTCTCCATGAAACTAGACAAAGAGAACAAAAAGAACATAAAACAATTAAATATCGTTCTTTTAAAAAAAAATAATAACGGCGACTTTCTGCGGGATCTGAGCAATGCTCCTTTCAGTGACGTGTATACCCACACTTCTCCTGACAGTGCCCTGTCGTACTGGATGGATCTGTTCCTTGGGGTCCTAAATAAGCATGCGCCCATACGAAAAAAACGAGTTAAGCACTCTACCCTGCCACCCTGGTTAACAGTAGATATCAAACAGGCCATGTCATTTAGAGACAAACTTAAGAAAGAAATCCAAAAGAGGACCAGCAAGGCCAGGTCAGACTCAACAATGACCTCTCGGAACCATTCCCCATTCTCAACGGTGTGAAGCAGGGCTGTGTGCTGGCACCGACCCTCTTCACCATCTTTTTTAGCATGATGTTGAAGCAGGCCACAATGGACCTCGACGATGACGATGCAGTATACATCAGGTATCGTCTCGATGGCAGTCTGTTCAACCTCAGACGACTGCAGGCCCACACCAAAACCCTAGACCAACTGATTCGTGAGCTGCTCTTTGCTGACGACGCTGCCCTCGTTGCACACACAGAGAGAGCCCTGCAGCGTATCACATCCTGCTTCGCAGACGCTGCCCAGCTCTTTGGACTCGAGGTCAGTCTGAAAAAGACAGAGGTCCTCCATCAGCCGGCACCCAAGGTAGAGCATCGCCCTCCTCACATCACCATCGGCGATTCTAAACTGAAGTCAGTGCACCAGTTTACCTACCTTGGCTGCATCATGACATCAGACGCCAAGCTGGACAAGGAGCTGGACAGCAGGCTGGCAAAAGCAAACAGTGCTTTCGGGCGTCTATATAAGCGGGTGTGGCACAATCAACAGCTGAAAACAGGCACCAAGATCAGCGTGTACAGATCTGTCGTCCTCACAACCCTGCTGTATGGTTCGGAGTCCTGGGCCCTCTACCGCAGCCAACTACGACTCCTCGAACGCTTCCACCAGCGCTGCCTGCGTGCAATCCTGGGCATTCACTGGAGTGACTATGTCACCAACGTCGAGGTCCTTGAACAGGCAGAAACTGTGAGCATCGAGGCTTTGCTGCTGCGGACACAGCTCCGCTGGGCGGGGCACGTCTCCAGGATGGAGGATCATCGCCTACCCAAGATCACCCTGTTCGGCGAGCTCGCCACTGGACACAGAGGGCACCAAAGAAGAGATACAAAGACTGTCTCAAGAAGTCACTTAGTGCCTGCCAAATGGACCACCGTCAGTGGTCTTCACTCGCTGCGGACCGTGACACCTGGCGCTCCACCATTTACAAGGCAACTGTCTCCTTTGAGGACTCGCGCAGAGCTAGCCTTAAAGACAAGCGGCTCAGGAGAAAAAACAGAGATGCCGCAACTCAGAACCCTGGCCAGACCTCCCTCTGCAGCCACTGCGGTCGAACCTGCCTGTCCCGGATTGGCCTCCGCAGTCACGAGCATGCCTGCAGACGTCGTGGGCAACCCCCATAGACTTTTCCTATAGTATCTTCGTTCGCGAAGTCAAGCCAAGATTAAGAAAGAAAAACAGTTTGATGAATATAAAAAAAAAACACAAAGAAATCGTGTTGTAACGCACGCAGACTTTCCCCAGTCGCACTGACGTACAGACTCTTGCACAACAGACGCATACACCGCCACCGACACAGTCGGGCGCATTTACGCGGTAAAACACAAACACTAGCTCTCTTTCTCCTATGGACCTTTATATAAATGAAACAACGAAAACACTATCAAATTATGTACAACACCCCTTCTCACTACAAGCACATCAACACCGCATACACATACACAATGTAAACGCCAGGCTAGGTAATTGTCTCTCACAATCCAAACTGTTTTACTGATGTTCTCGCTTGGTAACGTTCTGTCCTCTCACGTCTAGGCGCGTAGGTCTATTGTCGCACGCTTCCGAGTCGTCCCGTTTCTCGTACCGTGGACGTCCTCCTGACTCGTTCTGCAGCGCAGTCCCTGCTGACCCGGGTGTCTCGGCACCCTGAGTGAAGAAATGACCTCGTAGTAGGTAGTCCCTCGGCGGTAGCCTCTGTTGACTGACGTCTCGGCGTCCGTCGTTCCGCTCCACACAAGAACTCTGTACAATAAAGTCATAATATCATAACACTTGCTAGACACACACATATTGGATGATATGAGGTACATTACGTAACCTGGCTGATACACATAACTCTCACATTCACACCCCCCCTATCAACAACCCCTACCACATAAACTAAAATTCACCCCAACCTCATACCAACCAATACACACCACCCCATTCCACACCCCATCCTCATACAAACAACCACAATCGAACAACATACACAACATACACACCACCCAAAGCGCACACACAGCACACACACACACTCTACATACACCACCCAACAAACATTACCACCTCCAACCCACACCTCAACTCTTCAACCCCCCCAACCAACCACTACCATAACACCCCACACCCATACCCACCTCACACACGACGCGTCAAACCACACCCCTTCTCTCATTCTACTACACTCACCCTCCATCCCCCCCCACCAAACCAATAGCAACCTCTGTAGTGTATCTACAAACCACACTGAACACCAACCTAAATAAACACTCGAAACCTACTAAACTCCACTGTAAGTTGTCTGCCACCACACACCCTGTTCCCCTCAAACATTGAATCCTCTCCGTCATCTCCCTCCCCTTAACCCCCTCTCCGACTCACATCAACCACCTCAAAAGATCATCACGATCCTAATAGGTGTGTACTAACATAAATATCCACCTAACACCCAGAGACCAATTCGCGTCCTCTACAGAGCCCTATCCCACCACCATTTGCTTACTCTGTGCGTGATCCCTACACAGATAACCCACTATCGACTGTATAGACAAGTATAAATATACACACCATCAGATGTGCTATTACCATAACTTACACTACACCCACCATCACTCCCATTCCTAGGCTACACTCACCTAGAAACCGCAGAATATCAGCATCCCATTGCACAGTGCTACAGAAAGAACCTACCATGACAATCACATACCGTTGATACGCCCACTTTATACCCTCTTCTATCTCTAGCCTTCACTCCTACCCACCCACTCAGATGCTAGAAAACATGAGTTACTCCAACATATCGAACTACTAAGCAACCCTCGCACCCCACACATCGAAGCTCACCTCCGCTGCACCCACCAATACCACTCCCCAACTTAATTACACTACCCCGCATACCACCTACCCCCCGATCACACTCTCACCATCACTACTCCATATATCCAGTATATGTCCTACCCGGAGTGTATCATCAACAGCATCGCCATACCCCTCTAGCCGGCCACCTAGAATATCGCTTTAGCAAAACTACAAAGTACTGCCCCAGACTCTATACTATAAAACCTCAGTCCGATGTACATGCTCTAGATCTCACTCCAATCAACACTTCATTACGCACAGTCACTATATAGACCACATAATCTGATCCCAACAACTCAATGACCAATATATCAGTGCGTGCTCATCGACTCCCGAACCAGACAGACACACATACACCAAACACGCAAATAGTGTCGTGACATACACAGACACCCTACCATCTCCCCGCCATATCAGTGTCCGTACTCAGCGTCATGAATAGTACACGACCCCCCTAGAGATATCAAGTCTACTCTATCCCACATCTATAAGCTAGTCGTCCACACACGCCTAGATAGACGACACAACTAACTCTCATCCACAACGAGTGAAAGTGATCATGAACTGACTGACTCACAACCTCCCTCTCAGACACAAGCTCCCCACCGCACGTCGTGTCACAGAGTAGAAAAGCATCGCTAACACGTAAACCTTGTGTGCGACCACAGCTTCCAACAATCATAGAGACGACACTGTCCTCTAGCAGTATGAAATGTCGTCTCATACCTGTATGAGTATCCAGCGCAACTCTCATCATACCCCAATCTATTACCAATCGACACGTATACATCTCACATACAACCACTTAATGTACTGGTATCTTTCTTATTAATTCCATACGAGCGTACAACTGACTGTGACAGATCACACCGAGACTCACACGTGGATCATATAAATAATATATATATATAAAACCTATGCACCGAATACCACATTGTAACACCACATCTTCCACCAAGCGGACCCATATCGGACAGTCGAGTATATCTCTCTGTACAAAATCTCTATAGATAATACATCTGAGTAGAGTACACCCAGAACACCGAGTGAGCACACTACATTAATCCTCATGGACTCGTCTACATACAGTGTTCATCACTTCATAATGGTTCTCTACTCATAATTATCCACTATATAACTGAGTATGTCATTGTATACCCATCGACACACTTAAGTTCTGATCACCATAAGATCTGGAGAGTCTCAGATCAATATGCAGTATCCATCGCAATGACTAGTACCAGTGTGTCACCATGATAAATAGACATACAACACAAGAAGAAGCGCACTTATTGAATATGTATCTCACACGTAAACGCTCCCTATAACTATCTGTCCACACTATATACCAGCGTGATATCATCAATCAATACGATTTGCTCCCCGCGACCCACCAGACGTCCAATAGACCAATGCACATCTATGAACTATCCTATCAAGACCTAAATACAATAACATAGTACATCGTCCTCCCCCCCATCTCCATTATTTTACGCACTACATTGTAATAGTCTCCCCGACCAATATACAAATCTATGAGTTCGATAAACGTACCATTTATCACATCTCCACGCATGTCCAGCGAAACTTTGATAGACACCACCCTGAAATAATGTCTATAGATTGGACCTAACTCGGATCATAGAACATCAAAACGATGTTAACTGCACTAAGAGCTCACGACTGCGCCTGAGTTCTGTGTGAATAATTCTACATCTAGTGTCATTGATATCAATCCACCTAGAGAGCCCCTAACTGCCAGAATTGTGTTCAGTCTCCCCTCAACTCAGTATACAATCGCAAACTATCTCGCACTATCGTCAGTCGCTGACATGGTCTATTGCATCTCCACAATTGACATTCCCTTGAAATTATATAAAGTAGACCAGTCCAGCCCCCCCACAATCTCACCCCCACTACAAACACTCCGTGCCCCAGAACATCTGACCCACCCTCCACAGACTATTATATCTTATCACGCATGTATGTATCACCAATCCTAACTGTGTATACATCAGACCTCTCCGAAACCACACATATATAGTGCCAAGGCCCCTGCCATCACTCCCTATAACTAAAAGTTATGTTCGCATTCCTCACTCATCAGAAAGTCATAGTGGTCCACTCAAGCGACCCCATAAATAGTGTATATCATTCCAGGCTCCGCTCCCCCCCCAACCAGATCCCTCTAGTTGCATCCCAACCTGTCTCCAGAGAGAGTACGCAGTCACACGAATTACCATAATTGTCCATTGATTTAAGTTTGCACTCTACCACTTCACTCCTTCTGATCTGTAGACTACTAGGCATATTATCACGACCTACCACACATGTGTGTGCGCTTCCTCAGCCTCTACATATAAGTGTAGTAGAGCACAGGTACTCTCACAGTATCTCGGACGCCAGGTCTAACCATAAATCAATGCGCGCTCTTCAGTCCCGGTCAGTAACTAGTAATATCTCTAATATCAATAGTCTTAATCTCCATATAATAATAAGTTAGGTGATCATATATTCTCTATCTACATATGTGAGATATCTATATATGATACATCGACCTGCCCACTCAACTAACTACCCTGCTATGTCACTCTCCTCCTGTACATGTCTGCTCAGCTCATCTATAGTTCAGTGTGTGCCTCGCACAGTCACCCCGCCAATTGTGGTCAAGTTCGAATCGAAGTGACATGTGCACAATCCCCTGTTATGAGATCTTTCATATTGATATGTCACACTACACGCTACCATAATATAATATCCTCATATATCTGTAGCGTATTTTAATCATATACCCTTGTCACTGAAACTCCTCAAAACACCACCGACCCTATCACACAGACACCCCTCCTTCGTCAACAAACGAACTAATTGTATGTTTGTGTGTTTACATGTGACTATCGCTCGTGTATATGATCGATCCCTCATAACCCCTTCTTAGCTAGTACCTCCTAACTACGTGTATATCTCATATAGATGCATGAGTGTCACTCATCGCTCACGCTCGGCGGTATACTTAGACATCCTGATAGTAACTCGCCCGAAATATAATCCACAGATGTTTAGTGTAGAGGGGTTCTGTTGTAAAGGTAAATTAGTAAACTCCAATTCACGTGGTGCTGCTGAAGTATATCATCTGAACTAACGCTGCTCAGTAGTTGTCCCCCTATAGAAACTATAGTTTCACAGAGATCTACCTTAGTTTGAGTACCCCATCTCCCCTTTAATCAAATGCATATGGTGTGCATAAGGCGACCCCCTGTATCCACCTCCTAGTGAGTGTCCCTCTCTCCATATCACGCCTTTTATCTCCCATGTCCTGTTATGGTGCTATAGAGATCACTCCATATGTGTTGTCTCCTGAGTATAGCCTGTCCGTGTCAAATCGTGTGCAGCTCCCGAGAGAGTGTTGGCCACCACCATCAAAAGCAGATTCCGGGCAACTTGAGCGGCGCTGTCAAGAGTGTGTTAGTTCAATGTGTATCATCCTACCGATAGTACATTGTTGATCCTGTAGTTACAGGACAAATCATGACCTGACCGCTGCCTCAACATATGGTCATTCGATCAGCCTGTCCACACCCTCCTTCCCCCGTCTCTACTCGTACAATCTCACCGACTATATCCACTTCTCATGTGTACGACTTATGAATTACACATGTGTGCAACACGCGCCTCTCCATGACACACTCCCCCTCGTTCACGCCTTCCCCCCATTCCACTTAGAGACTCTTGTTCTCACTCATCATCTCCGTGGCACACGCTCCTCATGGACTGATCAGGTGTCATTGTGTAAGTTGTGTTAAGAGATTGTACTACCTCGTGTCGCTCCCCCACCCCAAGCCCGCTTCCTGAGAAAATCTCTCGCCTACTGTTACCGTCTAGAGCATAATAGCTCAGCCACTACCCCCAGAAGAAAGAACGCGAACGCACATCAAGGAACAATACTTTACCCCTACCTCTGCCTAGAATTGACCTCTTTAAAAACTAGTTTATCATTTTCTGGACCGTTTGTATGGAACACTATTTCTGCACATTTGAAGACTATAGCCTCGCTTGGAATCTTTAAAACGAAACTTTTTGATTACCTGATGAGCCAAACATAACATCACTGGGCACTTAGTTAAACAAACCTTGATCGTTAATACGTTCATGTACTACATGCATTTTTGTATAATGCGTGTGTGTGTGTGTGTGTGTGTGTGTGTGTGTGTGTGTGTGTGTGTGTGTGTGTGTGTGTGTGTGTGTGTGTGTGTGTGTGTGTGTGCGTGTGTGTGTGTGCGCGTGTGTGTGTTTGTGTGTGAGAGGTATAAGATGAATGTTGAGTGTTACTATTATTTTATGTATATAATAACATATATATATTTTTTTAAATATTATTATTTTGTTTTTATTTTGTTTTAAATTATTGTTGTATGAAATAATGTGTGTAAATAGAATGTCTTTATTTTTTATTTCTTTTTATTATTATTATTTTATATATATATTGTAGATGTTAGCAACGGCAAGTTTGTAAAATGACGAATTGTTTCTGTCAAAACTTTTTACCGTTGATAAATAAGGTATCATCATCATCATCATCATCATCATCATCATCATCATCATCTCTTTCTGTGTTGTCTCGATGTATATTTATGTGTGTAGAGTAGCAGGACAGTTTGTAAGGGAGGCATTCGCATGCCTAAAACTTTATCATGAATAAAAACGTTTCATCGTCATCATCATCGTCATCATCATCATCATCTCTCTCTCTCTCTCTCTCTCTCTCTCTCTCTCTCTCTCTCTCTCTCTCTCTCTCTCTCTCTCTCTCTCTCTCTCTCTCTCTTTGCAATTTTACTCAATTTATATTTCTGTGCGTGCGCGTTATGCGCGTACGTATGTCTGGAGTGCGTGTCCGAGAGCGTGTGTGTATATGTGTGCGTGTGTGTCTAAGTGCATGCGTGTGCAAGTTTGTGTTTGTGTGTGTGTGTGTGTGTGTGAGAGAGAGAGAGAGAGAGAGAGAGAGAGAGAGAGAGAGAGAGAGCGTGCGTGTGCATGCGTATGTGCGTGCGTGCGTGCGTGAGCGAGTGCATACATGCGTCAGTGTGTGGTATGTGTATGTTTACATGTCTATGTCATTTATGTAGTAGATGTAGCAACGGCAAGTTTGAAAACTGGTCCTGTTACCAATAACTTCTACCGCTGGAAAATAAAGGTTAATTGTTCATTGTTCATTGTTCATTGTTCTCTCTCTCTCTCTCTCTCTCTCTCTCTCTCTCTCTCTCTCTCTCTCTCTCTCTCTCTCTCTCTCTCTCTCTCTCTCTCTCTCTCTCTCTCCACCCGGGTCTGCTCTGGGGGACTTGGGTGGGGTTAACTACTTTTTAGTTCCCAGGGTCACCCTATTCAGCCCCACGGGGTGGGTTTTCCACTCTATTCTGGGGTATGTGTTTCTGTCTACCCTTGGTCCATTTACATGTATTTTCCTTTTTTAAACTCTCCCTACTGTCTGCTCTGCCTGCAGCTCTTGATATTGGATGTGTGTAACTAAATGGTCTTAGGTTTATTTAGCGTATTAGACCGCCTGGCGACATACATTCAAGCAGTGCAGGCACGTCCTGAGAAAGTCTTGTTGCTGTCGGGACGTTAAGCAATGTACAACCAACCAACTGATAAGTCACACAAGACTGGTCCAGTCAGTAGCGAGTGTACCCACCGTTTGCAGCCAAGCATTCAATGCAGCGTTGACGCATGGAGTTCACCAGGGTTCGGAGAACATGTTGTGGGATCGCTTCCCACTCTTGATGCAGGAACTGAGTCAGCTGGGGGACACCTTGAGGTGGGGGGATGGTTGCTGATTACACGTTGCCTAAGCACGTCCCAGAGGTGCTCGATGGGAGCCAGATCAGGTGAACGAGCTGGCCACTCCATCCTCATGATGCCCCTTGCTCAAGGTACTCATCCACCACACGGGTGCGATGAGGTCGAGCGTTGTCGTCCTTCAGAACAGCATTGTCGCCTATGGAGAGCTGGCTGGATGAGTGGCTGCACAATCTCGTCCCGATAACGCAGTCCAGTCCGGGTGCCTCGGATGACGTGGAGGGGGGTCCTGCCTTCCCTGCTGAAGCCTACCATGACTGAGCCTTCTCCATAGCGATCCACATCTTGGACGCATCTATCCGTGAATCGCTCGCCCTGACGTCTCCATACCCTCACCCTGCCGTCGTTGAAGGACACAGTGAACCGTGACTCATCAGTAAACAGAACCTGAGTCCACTGGATTCTGGCCCACCTCACATGTTGACGACACCAGGCAACCCGGGCTCTGTGCTGAGCTGGAGTGAGGGGTATTCTCACTGCTGCTCTGCATGAAGCCAGGCCAATTTCAAGCAGACGTCGGCAGACTGTGCTTCTGCTGACGTTAACGTTTGCAGCTTGCATCAGTTGACGCCGCTTAGTGGTTTACGTGACAGTTCGGTCGCGCAGAGCCGCCACACAGAGGTATCTGTCCTCCCTTCTGCTGGTGCAGCGCGGGCGTCCTGAGCAGGGTCGTCGTTCTGTCCTTCCAGTTTCTTGGAATCGTGCCAGCAGCCTCTGGATCAGCGAATGGGACACCCCAAGACTTCTCCCAACTTCTTGTCCGGAAATTCCATCCTGCAGCCATGGTAGCGCCCGGCCTTGATCTACTGGCGTTAGGCTTCATCGTGGTGGCATGGTTAGGAAAGTGACAATTATGCCCCTACTGTACCGGTATTTGTAGCGAAACAGAGGTGCTCAGTATTCACGACTGACCCCTTTAGCACGTGCATCACGACTTTACCGAGTTTGTATTTTATTAGCGTACTTGCGACGATAAACAATGACACATTAATAAGTGGGGGGCCCTTAAGTTTTGACCATTAGTATATATGAAACTATTATTCAGCTGTTAAATGGCACCCGGAAACTAATTACAGTCACACTGTTCTATACCACCGGGATAGGCCTAGCCCAAGGTAACTGCTGCAAAACTTGGGTTGACGACGAGTTCGGAGCAGCGTTGCCAAGATGGCCAGCGCTCTAATCTCCCAGCCCTCTCAGGGCTCTTGCTTTTGATCCTGTCTCGGCTCAGTGCAGCTCAAGCGAAGAATTTTTAGACACCGCAGGGAACCTCGGACACCTGCCCGCCACGCCCTCCAACTCGCCAGGTGTCTCTGTCCAGCCAACCGTGAAGAAATCCCCGCTGGCCTGCGATTCGACCCTCACCGTCCGTCCAGCGGGCGAGGGTAATCCCATTACCCCAACTAGCGGGACCTCTTCCCCCAGGCGCAGTAATGACCTCCCCGCCGACTCAACACACTGGATTAACCTGATCAGGTCACGCCGCGCCCTGACTTTTGTCATCAGTCCTCTCAGCGCTGATCTTATCACCCCGCCATCTACCGAGCTCTCTGCGCTGTGTCATGGGCCTGTACAGGAGTGGATGCTCATGATGCAAACCACCATCCGCACACTATAGGCAGAGTTACATCTAACGCGGAGAGAGCTGTCAGAAGTGAAAGCTCCCTGTGCGTCCTTGTCTGACAGTTAGGTACAGCTCGACAGTCTCGCCCGTGACAGTGACGTCAAACTGAAAAACTGTTCCAGGGCGACAGACAGATTTGTCACTGAAGTGATCTACTCATCGCTAAAGCCAGTGACAAAAACACAGCAAGCTCATAACGACCACCTGAACCAGCTGACGTCCTCCAAAGACAGCCATGCCAGCAAGCTACACGAAATGGAGCGGCAGCTTAAAGCATGTTCTTAATTAAACGAACTTTAGTTTGCGAACTCTGACTATCTAGAGTTCTCGATCTCGGGGGAACCAGGTTGGTTCTTAATTGGGCGATCTAAAGATACGGCGAACCTAGTTCGAAGTAGTTCAGTCACGAACCTCGTCAAACCATAGTTCGCTGTCGGAAAACGTTCGCTCAACGTGTTGAGCAAACCAAGGCGAACCTTTTCTCTGATTGGTCAAAACTTTTACCCTCTTCTGCGTTGGAGATAAGAAGATAGTCACCGATACAAACACATATGGCGGACGGCGATATTTCACTCGTGCGAAGAACAAGACCTATTTTTATTGATTTGTGGGAGGCGCAACGCTGATTGTGGGGTCGCTACTGCAAGGAGTACAAAACAAACATCGTTCAAATCGCGAAGCGGCATAGCGGCAGCCATTTTGAACACCTTCGCAGACAGTAAGTACGCCGAATCAAGCACTTCAGTTAAGAAAGAGAACCATGGCAAACCTGGTTTGCTGAAGTTCGCCTAGGTTCGTTCAACCTCAATTAAGAAACAAACTCCGATCTAGGTTTGCCGATCAAAAGTTCGTCCAATTAAGAACAGCTCTAAGGCACTGAGTGCGGGAGCAGAGTCAAACAAACCCAAGGCTGCTCTCTCCGCCTCTACCATCACCACATCCAAATCATCCTCCCTGAAGTCGACATCCCCCATTTCCCCCAAATCTTCAGGTAATAGTACTGTTCAGTACACCCCCCGCCACCTCCCCCCCCCCCCCAACCCTGACGCCATCATAGAAAATATGTTTGCTGCCCTGTCAAATGGCGATGGGAAGCAGCAGGCGACGCACTCAACGCTGCCACCGACTCCCCTGAGACCAATACCTCAGAATCACCGGTCGCCCCGCTGGACAATCTGCGAGCCCAGACCATCAGGCCCGACGTTAACACTCTCCTCATCGGCGACTCTGTCCTGAAAAGGGTAGATGCCCGGAGGATGTCTGTGGACGGCGCCGTCGTGCAAAACATGTCGGTGTCGTGGCTTAGTGTCTATGAGCTGGCGGAATGGCTGCGCAATCAGCGCCAGGCACGACACATCCCCCTCTTTGCCCTCGCCTTCACCTTCAATGACGCCCTTAGGGAGGCCTGTGAGCAGATGAGAATTCAGTTCAGGGACCACACCTCCATCTTACTCACAGCCACCAGAGCCCCCGAAAGAAGCTCTACCAGGACGGCAGCCACCCGAGTCCTGCTGGTGCCATGAAGCTGGCACTGAACATTCGCTTTGCGGGTGTTCCACGCCAGACCCACGGGGTGGAGGAAAGCCGCCGCGCCAGCAGCCAGCCTCTTCACATCTACAACCAGAAGCAAGAGTCCCACAGGCCATTCAGCGGAGCCAGACACCAGCAGCAGGACGCCATCATAGAAAACATGTTTGCTGCCCTGTCAAATGGCGATGGGAAGCAGCAGGCGACGCACTCAACGCTGCCACCGACTCCCCTGAGACCAATACCTCAGAACCTGAGACGTGGTAACGGGACTCTGCAGAACTACAAGCAACCACAGCGCGACCAGCTTCAGGCCCACAACACCCGCCAGCCCGACCACGCCTTCCCCCGCGTCCTCAGCAAGGTCAGTCCGGGCCAGTCGTGACGTCTCAGGGAGAATTCCCCAACATGCCAGTGGCTAGTGCCTACCATAGAGCATATACAAAGGGAGTGGCGATTCCAGCTTCGCAGAGTGCGGCGTCGCACGCTGAGCGGTCGCCATCTTGTGAATGCCGGCGCCAACGTTTCTGGCACTAGCGGCAGAGACAGTTCATGTTTGCATTCACACACAATGACGAGATGCGCAGCTTTCAACTGCAACAATCGCGATATTCGCGAAAATCAGGAAAAAGGCATGGCTTTCCACACGTTAGTAATATTTTTTTATTATTTATTTATTTTTTTAAAAATCTTTTTTAGATCTGTCTGCATAGATCAGTGCCTGTCTGAATTGTTTACAGAACGTTGTATCAAGTTTGTTTTAATTTGTGTATGCAGAAAATGTACATTTTTATCGTACATTATGCAGAGGTAATAGACAAGATCAGTGCACCTTTACCTCGTAGACTCACAGTATTGTTGAATTTTCTTTTCCTGGTTTCCATTCAGCAATCCAGAGCTGCTTAAGGAATGGGTTGTCAACATGAAACGTGTTGATCATCTGGCAAACTTTGGAGAGAAAGAGACAGACAGACAGAAGAAACAGAAACACTGACAGACAGACAAGTGTCAGAAACAGACAGACAGAAGAGGCAGAGACACTGACTGATTGATAGACAGACAGAAGAGGCAGAAATACTGACAGACATACCGACGAACATGAACTCTGAAAATGGAGCTTATAATTTGATTATGCCGGCAGAAGCTCTTTATTTCGTGCCCAACTCTAACAAGATCAAATCAAGTAAGAAGCATCTGACATTCACTGTCAGTGTTAAGTGACTCTTACTCTTATCCATAGGATTTACACACTCATACCTATCTTTATAAACAGACAGAACGGTAGGACACGCGAACATTTTCAATTTATACCATAAAAGTGTCCTATTTTTATCCGACTAAATAATACAAGACAAAACAAAACAAAAGAATACAATATAAGGATCCACAACTCATTCGTATGCCACGCGTCCTTTTGCCACTAACCAAAGTACAATACAATGTACTATGTGTACTAAGCTAGTCATACCGGTCCATCTACGTATCATATCAGTGCTGGCACAACAGACATATTATTTGGCCAGAATCTGCAGTTTAGACTTAGAGATAAAATTAGAGCTAAACATAGCTGTCTATTTATCAGTACGAACAATGCACAAGTCATCCTTTCCTTCATTTCAAAGACAGAGGGGGTCTTGAAAAAACATCAATCTGTTTTCTGCGTTTGCTACTTCAGTGTGTCAGTAGCGCAAAGCCTGTCCAAACCACTGTCATTAATGTTTAAACAAGATAAGTTTGGTCAACTGCTTTCTGACTTTTGGGCCGGTTGCTTTGTCCGTGAGACGCTTGCCCAGGTGGTGGAGTTTTATCTTAGAATAGCATTTGGCCACACTTTGCACCAACTTGTGAACGTGGTTGTCATCGACAGTGGTGTCAAACATGTGACTATTCAGATCAGGGAAGAGGTCCATGTCTGCTACATTGCATAAGACAGCACTTGCAACAACGAACGGGAGGTTGTCACATCGGGGAAGTTGGCCTTGAGTTGTTTTTCTGTGCGTGCGTGCGTGTGTGTGTGTGTGTGTGTGTGTGTGTGTGTGTGTGTGTGTGTGTGTGTGTGTGTGTGTGTGTGTGTGTGTGTGTGTGTGTGTGTGTGTGTGTGTGTGTGAGTCGGAGTGTTGTGCAGTCGGTGTGCGTGCAGGAAGAAGGAAGTCCCTAGAACTTATGTTTTCGATTTCATCCACACTCATATGAACATAGTGTACATGACATGGGGCAAGGGAGATGGATCAATCGCCTAGGGACACAGAGGCGGTGTAAAAACAGGAAAAATGTACAACTGATTTCCATAAGCGACTGGCTGAGCCAAATGGATCGACCAAGGATATATAGATAGCATAGCAATACTTTCGCGATTCATTAGAAATAAGGCGCCAAGATAACTCATTCAAAAACTTCTAACAGTTTATCTTCCGCAGTGCATGGCACAGTCATAGTCCTGTCTAAGATAGTATTAACGCGTGTGGTTGTGCGGCCGTAAAGAAAAAAATATGCGCTCCAAACCAAAGCTTTTAGACCACTTGGTTATTTTATAATGTGTGTCAGTATTATGTTGGAAATGCACAACAAGTACAAATCCATAAAGTTCACAGGCCTAATTCCATTATCGTTATCTCCGCCAAGTGTTAAAGGCAGCAGTATATACAGGCTATAGCATAAACACAGTGCGGCGGTAGCGGTTAGTGGCATACACAATATGGCGGGCGGTCTCCACGCTGATAAGCGCCAGATAGCCTCTCCCTATGTAAACGCTCTATGGTTGGTGTAGCGCTTTCACTTACATTCCACTGTGTGGAAGTTTGTTTTTTTTTTTAATCGTTCTCATCTAAATAGGCGTTTATTAAGCCGTACTATAGACATTGCAGGAAATTTAACTGTGGACACTGATGGATTGTTTTATTTCAAAGTACAGTGATTCGTTTTATTGTGGCTGCTCCGCGGCGTATTTTCCGTTTTCGTCGTCATTGCATGTATTTATCCGCGGCGGCACAAACACTTCCTAATCAGACGTAGAGTATTTTGACATTGCTCCTTCAGGTTAGCGGACATTGATACTTCCCGTATAAACTTCAGCTGTGGGCGCTGAGTTTTTATAATCCCTGAACGTTTGATCATCACCGAGATTTTGTCTTCAAACTTTATTGTTTTCTTTGATTGTTTTGTTTTTTCTTTACATTGGCTTTCCATCTTTGATTGACGTTTGCTCAACCACCGCTATTGTAGTTGCTGTTTCATTGTAAAACAAAATACAGCTGTTAGCGAAATACTCATGGCTAGAGGCAAACAAAAAGAACATAAATTACGAGTAGGTCACGTAACGTTTTTCATCTTTATAATAAGATATCTGACCTGTCAGCGTTCCTTAACAGTCACACACCGTTCGACATTTTCGGCCTTACCGAGTCACGCCTAAATTCAAACATCAGTGACGATGCCGTGAAAATCCCTAATTTTGGTATCATGAGAAGAGATTCTTCCTGTCACGGTCAAACAGGTATTGCTGTATACGTTCATCACTCTGTTGAACACTTAGTCCGTAGGCGTAAAGACTTAGAAACTGCTGAAGTAGAGTTTGTGTGGATTGAGGTCAAGAGCCCGTGCTGCTCACCGTCAATTGTCGGGTTTCTTTACCGTAATACGGCGTCTGCTTTCGAGTGGTATGACAATTTTACTGCTAACCTAGACAAAGTTTGTAAACGACAAAATGGCCTCATTCTTCTAGTTGACTTTAATATAGACATGATTAAACCCCATCCCACATAGGAAACTACATCTTCTTTATTTGGCCTAGTACAGCTAGTTAAATCCCCCACCAGAATTACCGCCACGAGCCTCATTGACCACGTCTATAGAAACAAACAGGCGATGACCGATGTTAATGTTCAGATCTTAGTATTAGTGACCACTGCCCCGTGATTTCTTTCTGGTCTATAAAACTCCCCCCCCCCCCCCCCCCCCCCACCAAAAAACAAAAAAAAAAAAAAAAAAAAAAAAAACATAGTCATACTACAACAACATACAGATCGTTTAAGCATTTTAATCGTAATGCGTTTTTACATCATCTCAGTAACACTCCTTTTGACGAGGTCCTTCTCACAGATGATCCAAATATTGCGCTCTCCACTACTACAGATTATTCATTGGAGTACTAGACAGACATGCGCCGATTAGAACAAAAAGAGTAAAGAATGAGATACTTCCCCCTTGGTTGATAGAAGAAATAATGCATGCCATGTCGGTGCGAAACCTCGCGCTGGGACCATATGGCGTTGAGGCGCGTCCACTGGGTGGTGGATAGGGGGGTCCCTCGCGAGAGGGGTGCACCAAATGAAATAAGGTGCCGTGAACCAACATGGTCTAAGGTAAGGAAAACCTCTGGTCCTCCTAGTAAGGGGGTTGGGCGTGGGTAGCTTCCCCACCCTGCAAATAAGGAAATAGCTACAGAAACGCCGACGAATAGACAAACAGCAATTCCTTTCCTGGAGGAGGAAGGTTCTTCTACCAGAAGATTTATGACGTCGTGTGGTAAAAGCCGGAAGTCTTTGGAAGCCACAGGACCGAGCCGCCTCTCTCTATCCAGGGACACAATCATGGGCACATGGATTGTCAAGACCATGTACCAGAGCGGGAAGGCCGCCCAAATAGCAGCGGACATGCAAAAATACAATCTTGCCCTGCTAGGTATCAGTGAAGCCAGATGGACGCAGTCCGGGCAGATGATTCTGTATTCAGGTCATGAAGAGGAGAATGCCCCACATACAGAAGGTGTAGCTTTCATGCTGTCACCAGTGGCACAGAGAGCGCTGATGGGCTGGGAACATCTTGGGCCAAGAATTATCACAGCAGCCTTTAGAACCAGGAAAAAGATTAAGCTCAACGTCATCCAGTGTTATGCGCCCATTAATGACAGTGACGAGGAAGAGAAACAAGAGTTCTACGACCGACTCCAGAGTGCTGTGGACAAATGTGCTGCGCGAGACATCACCATCGTCATGGGCGATTTTAATGCCAAAATAAGGGAGGACAACACCGGATAAGAAGAGGTGATAGTTAGACAGTGACTAGGGGAGATGAGTGAGAACGGGAAGAGGTTTGTAGACTTTTGTGCTCTAAACAGACTTGTCATCGGAGGCAGCATCTTCCCACACAGAAGAATACACAAAGCAACTTGGGTCTCACCTGACCATACTACAGAGAACCAAATAGACCAAATCTGCATTAGCAAGAAATTTAGAAGATCCCTTCAAGATGTTCGAGAGAGGAGGGGAGCAGATGTTACCTCAGACCACCATCTGCTTACCTTAAGAATAAAGCTCAAGTTAAAGAAAAGCTGCACAGAGACAACAAGAAGATAGCGCTATAATGTAAGCCTCCTGAGAGAGAGACTGGAGTGAGAGAAGAGTTCAAACTGGTGCTGTCCAACCGGTTTCAAGCGCTACAGGAGCTAGTAAATCACCACAGAGCAGCAGTGGAAGCAGTCTCTGGAGTGGAGCTCCCCGCTGTACGTCAACTTTGTGGATTACGAGAATGCATTTGACAGCGTGGACCGAGAGATTTTGTGGAAACTCCTACGACACTACGGTATACCCACAAAGCTCGTCTGCCTGATCAAGAGCAGCTACGATGGTATGACATGTCGCGTGATCCACGAAGGGCATTTCACCAGGAGCTCTAGGTCAAAACCGGCGTCAGGCAGGGGTGTTTGCTGTCTCCGTTCCTCTTCCTATTGGCCATAGGCTGGGTCATGAAGAGGACCACTGAGCAGAGAAGAAGCGGAATACAGTGAACACTGTGGACACAGCTTGACGACCTCGATTTTGCGGAAGACTTGGCTTTACTGTCCCACACTCATCAACAAATGCAGGACAAGACCACGAGGCTTGCTGACATCTCGTCCCAAGTGGGCCTCACCATCCACAAACACAAAACAAAGACAATGAGGCTGAACGCAACCAGGGAAGAACCAGTCTTGCTTGCTGGCACCCCGTTAGAGGAGGTGGAGTCCTTCATCTACCTTGGGAGCATCATTGGCAAAAAAAAAAAAAAAAAAAAAGGCGGCACTGATGCGGATGTCAGAGCACGAATCGGTAAAGCAAGAGCAGCCTTTCTCCAGTTGAAAAAAAGTGTGGAGTTCCAGAGAGATGTCACAACACACCAAAGTGCGGATTTTCAACTCAAACGTAAAAGCAGTTCTCCTATATGCAACAGAGACTTGGAGGTTGACAAAAACCACAGTTAACAGAGTACAGATCTTCATAAACAGTTGCCTTAGAATAATTTTGAAAACTACTGGCCAGAGAAGATCAGCAACGCCAGACTCTGGGAGAGAACAGAGCAGATAACATCAGAGAATAAAATTGGGCGAAGAAGATGGGGATGGATTGGTCACAGTCTCAGAAAGCCAGTTTCCAGTATCACTAGGCAGGCATTGTCATAGAACCCCCAGGGAAAGAGGAAAAGAGGCAGGCCGAGAAACACCTGGCGTCGAAACCTCCAAGCAGACATCAAGAGACTGGGAACCACCTGGAATAAAATCGAAGGAGAAGCACAGGACAGGAGTCGCTGGAGGTCTCTCGTCGACGGCCTATACCCTGGGAGGGGTGACAGGCGTAAGTAAGTAAGTAATGTCGGTGCGAAATGGCCTAAAAAGAGAAAAGAACATTGATGAATTTAAAAAGCAGCGAAACCGTGTGAGGTCAATGGTCCTCGCCGCGAGGAGTGACTTTATCCGCAACACTGTCAAGGACAACAAAGATGTGTCAGCGGTGTGGCGGGTACTAAATTCGAACAGTAGGTCAACAACCATCCCCTGGTAATCTCTCCGCCAACACATTCAACGAACATTTTCTGTCTGTTGCGGTTTTGATAACTACTCCTAGTCGTGATACAGAGGCTGACATATGCCCAGATTACTTACTTTCTGCAACAGAAAAACAACTGGTACACCACCATTTAATATCCCCACACTTGCTGTGCACAAAGTTGGCAATTTAATTAGTGACCTAGCTAATAAGAAGTCCTCCGGCCATGATGATATCAGCCCACACATATTACAGTTGTCCATACCATACATCATAAAGACGCTTACTTATATTTACAACTTATGTATTCAAAACAATGTACTCCCTACAGACCTTAAAGTCGCAAACGTCGTTCCACTGCCAAAATCAAAAGACCGTACTAACCATAACAACTACAGACCCATTTCTCTGCTGTTAGTATTATCTAAACCCATCGAAAGGCCGCATGTAAATAAGACCTGTCTAACTACTTAGAATCACGAAAGTTGCTCCATTCGTTTCAGTCAGGATTTCGCCCTCGGCACTCATTTCATACGGCTCTGACTACTAAGCAGATTAACAGACACATGGCTTTCAAATATGAATAATTCGCAGCTGACAGATGTAATTTATCTTGACTTTAAAAAGGCTTTAGACTTAGTGAACCATACAATATTGATTTCCAAACTTAGGCATTATCTTCGAAACGACATGGCTGTTTCGTTGTTTACGTCATACCTCGAAAACAGGAAACAGAAAGTAATTGTTAATGGAGCCTACTCTTCTACTAAAGATGTTAAACTCGGAGTTCCGCAGGGGTCAATCGTATGTCCTCTTTTATTTTGTATTTACATCAATAATTTACCTGTAAATCTAACCTACGAAGCAACACATTAACAATATGTTCGCCGATGATACCTCAATCCACACAGCTAACAAAGACATAGTTGTAGTTGAAAACAACCTTCAAAAAAGTCTGGATGATATAGCAGCATGGTATAAAGTCAACTCCATGATTCTGCATCCTACTAAAACAAAATCTATGATTATTGCAACATGCCAAAAGGATCAGTTGAAACCATTAAAGCTTAATCTATCACTCGGAGAAGACAGGTAGCCGAACATCGTCTGTTGGGGGTCACAATTGATAATCAGCTGAGGTGGCAGATGCACATTGACAATGTATATAAAACGGTCTCTAGAATTGTCTTTATGTTATCGAAATTAAAGTATTACACAGATAGTGAAACCAGAAAATTGGTTAGTAATGCACACATCATGTCACATATAAACTACGCATCGACGGTGTGGGATGTTGGAGTGATGTCCACTTAAAAAGACTAAATTCTTTATATAGGAGAATGGCAAAATTAATTTTTTTCCACCCGAACTTGACAACCGAGGAAAAACTCAATAAAGTTGGATTCCTACCCCTTCAAAATCACTTTAAATTTAACAAAGGGGGACTGATGTTTAACTGAAGTGTGGAACCATAGCGCTCCAGAATATCTAAAAGATCTGTTTACAAAATCAGACTCCTGTTATGGGAATATGAGAGGTCTTTATATTGTTCCAAAACCCCGAATAGATATATTTAAATCTACTTTGTCATTTGCGGGTTCCACACTGTGGAACTCACTCCCACATCACTTTAAAGCCACTCCGACATTATCTCGTTTGAAGACAAGTCTTTATAGATACCTGACATCACTCAAATAACAATAGCTAGTTATACATAGACACGGGTATGTACGTGTATATTCTAATAGACACGGGAATGTACGTGTATATTCTTACAATCATGTGTATGTGCGCGTGTGTGTATGTGTGTGTATGCATGCGTGTGTGTGTGTGTGTGTGTGGTGTGTGTCTGCAAGCGCGCGCGCGTGTGTGTGCGTTTAACTACGTCCATGCGTGTGTTTGTTTTTAGTGGACTGTATATTTTGTATCACTGTGCTTTGATGTCCCTGTTTTATGTATATTGTGTACTTAGTCGTAGTTTTAGCAACGGCAGGTACGAAAAATGACATAGTCACTGACTGTGTTAATATCTTCACCGTTGTAAAATAAAGATTCATTGATTCTCTCTCTCTCTCTCTCTCTCTCTCTCTCTCTCTCTCTCTCTCTCTCTCTCTCTCTCTCTCTCTCTCTCTCTCTCTCTCTCTCTCTCTCTCTCTCTCTCTCTCTCTCTGCGCGCGTTGCGTGTACTTTTTTTGTTTTTTGTTTTTGTATGACCAAATGAATGAATGCATTTTTTAAAAACATGTCTCTTCATGTTTAATGTCTCCTAATCTTTCCTTTATGTAATTTGGTACTATTAGTATTACAATTATTACCCTGTGTTTGTAGAGTAGCAACGGCAAGTATGAAAAATGGCACATGTGCTAATTACTTCATCCGTTTAGAAATAAAGTTTCATTTCATTTCTCTCTCTCTCTCTCTCTCTCTCTCTCTCTCTCTCCTCTCTCTCTCTCTCTCTCTCTCTCTCTCTCTCCTCTCTCTCTCTCTCTCTCCCTCTCTCTCTCTCTCTCTCATCTCTCTCTCTCTCTCTCTCTCCCTCTCTCTCTCTCTCTCCCTCTCTCTCTCTCTCATCGGAGGTTAAGACGTAAATAGTGCAGAAATCAAAAGGTCCTATGGCCGACATTGGCCCTGGCAGCACACAACTGTGCGCGGGCTAACAATGGTCGACTTCAGCGCAAGAGGGGGGGGGGGGGGGATAATAGGAAATGAGAAAAGGTAGCAGAGCGACGCATATACTACGAGGCATTGTTACCTTGCGTGCAGGCTGTTTGACAGCCATAAAGCGTGATTGCGTGCAGTTGTCATGCGGATCTCGCCTGTAATCCTTATGTAATGACGAAGGATGCTAATAAACAGTCTGACGTAGGTGGCGCCGTAATCTAATTATATAAACGAGCAGAGAAGAAATGCCGAACAGTGATTTGATTGGGAGTTTAGGTGTCGTCAGGCTTCCATGTGGTTACAGAAACGCGTCCCGTATAAATGCGTGGAAAATTAAATATTTAACTCATTCTACCCCAACACCGAAATCCCCAAATGTTGCCGTTGTCCTCAGAAGACTGCTTTGCAGTGCAGGACACAGATCGACCATGATAGTTTAAGGGTGATGCCAGAATAGCTTGGCGCCCATAGGCGCCAAGCTATTCTGGCATCACCCTTGAACTATCATGGTCGATCCATATCTTGCTGTGGTGTGTCTGGGGTAAAATGAGTTAAAGAATAAATCATGTAAAGGAAGATAGATATGAATGTACGTTCGTTTGAAAGAGATGTGTTATGGGCCAAGTATAATTTTATGCAAAGAGGACGCAGAAAAGGTATATCCTACACTTAAAAAGAAGGTAATGGCCAGAAAATATTTCTTTGCCACACCATGGTTTTAAGTGTGGCCAGGTATAACCTAGGGACTAACCCCCTCCCACGCTATGCCGTAATATCCAAAATCACAGACCAACACATATGGCCAATATAATGTTCTAACTGCCCGGTGTCGGTGCGATTACATTGGTCATCGTTGAGTGGCCAGCGATGGCCATTTATGGTGAGTTCTCACCTGCTCATTTAGGGTTCTGCAGGTGAGAAAAAGAGACAGGTGACAGTAAACTAGGCAGCTGGGTACAGAACGCGATGTCAGCCTCGTGCTAATCGCCTTAGGCCGGAGTCCGCCTGATGTCGTGGGATGCAACAAAAGTGTGTTATTCATGGGTGGGACTTTTCCGGCTCAGCCGGAATTCCGGATTCCCAAAAAAATTGCCTTTTATTTTTTATTTTTTATTTAGTTTTACTGGGGGCCTTCAGGATTCAACTTTTTTTTTCTGTCCCACCCATGGTTATTTTGTTGTTGTTGTTGTTGTTGTTGCCATGTTTTGCGTGCATGTGCTGGTTTGTGGTTTTGGAGTTTTTGAATCGAAGGCGTATAAAGCACAAACTCAGTTCAGCATACGTGTAGGGTTGATATATGCACTATAAGCAGCCAAGTACAGTCATTTATGCACTTGAAAAAGGAGACAAGAACAATCGTAAATCCCACGCAGACCGCAGTCGCCCAACGAACATAGGTACAAAATAGAGCAAGCAAGAGGCATAGAAGCTCATGAGCCCCCGCGACAGCGGGGGCTCATGAGGTTCTATGCCTCTTGCAGTTTGCTGGTTCTGGCTGTATCTCGGTGGTAAAGGGGTCAAAACTTAGTACAATGCAAGACATAACTGATTAAAGATCGCGTTTATAAAGTGATGACGGTAGCACCCTCGAGACAAAAGGGGACATTACTCTCTGCCGCATCACTGCCAGTGTCAGGGGCCGTCACTCCACGTGTCTGTAAACTGTACCCACATTCCCTGCCAATATTTCCCAAGAGGAAGTCATAGAAACACCGTTATGGTGCATCACTACCGTTTAATTGGGATACGTCCCTTGATTGAGTTGTCGTCCCTTAATTCGGTTACGTCCCTTGACGCGAAATGATAATGGCTGATTGATGAGTTTGTTTGTCAGGTTGCCGTCGCCGTGATGCTGGCACTGACTTGTGTCAAGTCTGTCTTGATCCGGAAGTCAACTTTGCTGGGAGCAGCCACGGTCGAATATAGATCTACATAATAGACGCTGTTCGGAAAAAAAATTGGTCAAAATTGCAAGTTTTTCGGCGAACAAAAATTAGACTAAAAGCCCGGACAAAAACGCGATATCGCGTGTTTGTCCGGGGCTTTTAATCCACTTTTAATCGCCGAAACGCTTGCAGTGCTATTTTTGTTTTCCGAGCAACGTCTGATATGACTGAATTCGAATATAACGATTTTTAGAGGTTCCGGACATATACTTGTTCTACTGTGACAATTTGTCCGCTTGTAACGAAGTTCGACCAAACAAAAAACAAACTAAGATGGGTCCTCTGGCATTCTGTCAAATGGGACGTTCAGTGATTACAGATCGGCTTTTCTGCACATCAGACCTGTAGGCCAAAATGCTCTCTTTCCTTTCCGCTGCCAATGTCTATCTCCATGTTCCCCTTGGTGTGCTTGGTCTCCCTCCCCCCTCCCTCCCCCAGCCCTCCCCCCCTCCCCACACCCTACCCCCCAGCCCCAACGTAGACTTTGTACCGACAAACTTTAGGAGATTCTACGATTCAATTTTTAAAAAAAAATTGACATGACTGTGACTAAAGCAAATATACCCAGAACCCCAGTAGACTGATAAATTGTTGGAAATTATGATTTTCTCACGGGCGTTTTGGCATAGTCATTGTCTGCTCAAAAGAGTAGACACTGGCTGTTCCACAATGTCCCACGAGTGTTTCGTCCTATTTGCTACAGAGACTCTGTCATCAGAGGCTTGTTATACGGGTTTTCTTATCTTCTGTACCAACCATGCTTGACTTCTTCTCACTGTCTGTGAAGATAATGACTATCACTACAAAGTCTTCAATCTATCTGTCCATCTATGTACTTAGTTTGCCGCAGTCCATTTTTCCATCTGCAAGAGACATAGATTCTCATGAGCCCCTGCAGATGCAGGGACTTACGAGAATCTATGCCTCTTGCGACTGATTTTCACTCTTGCTGTTCTTTATGCGGGATGAGTCAACCCATCATCTCCTTTCCATTCAACTGCAGGAGGCATAGATTCCCATGATCCCCCGCAACTGCAGGAGTCATGAGAATGTATGCTTCTTGCTGACCGACATTGACTATTCTTGTTTATTAGAAGGAATGAGAGACACAGATTTTGGACTGCACTGCGTGTCTATATCGTTCCATCTGTTGTGCGGACAATTTGTGGATCTGGGTTGCCGTTCTTCTCAAGGGACCCCTTTGCACCTTGGCTGGTCAGTTTGTCTAATTACAGCAATCCGTTAAAATCTTCTTGCCACGAAGTCAAGACCTTTACATCAGTTGTTGTTCTGGCGATATCTCTCCAGGCGTCATACTAGTCAGAAACTACATTTGAACTATGATGGTCTGTCCATCTCAGCTGTTCAAGGGTAATCTGGCACTACCCTTAAAATATTATAGTAGATTTTCAGCTGATTGTACACTGAGAGGTATGACCATATTCTCTGTTCTGCAAGGCGCTTGAAGAGTATCTAGATTATTCAGGAAATACCCTAGCGCTGTCATAGCAGCATGACTCCTACTCCTAAATCGCAGTGGTCAATCCATCTCCCTTGCTTCAGACTAATACAGTTTGAATCAAGGGAGATAGATTTGACACTGAGCAGATGTTTCTCAAAGGAGAATCAATGGGTTCTCGAAATCAGTGTTTTATCAGGCAGCGTCAAAAGTCATTTTGTCCCCGGTCAGAACCATCCGTTGAAATCGTTCAACAGTCAAGGCCGTTACATCAATATCAGGTCCTATCAGTTTTAACGGTATGTGTAGCGGTATCACAGAGTGTCCGCATTCAGTTCCTATCTCTGCATCTCTGCACATGGGTGGTAGGACATTATTACTGGCACAATTTCTTAACTCATTCAGCCCTGGCACACCACAGCAAGACATGGATCGAGCAATATGATAGTTTAAGGGTGGTGCCAGAATAGCTTGGCGCCCATAGGCGCCAAGCTATTCAGGCACCACCCTTGAACTATCAAGCTCGATCTGTCTCTAGAATTGTAATACAGTCCTTTAGAGGGAAACTTCAAAATTTGGGGGATTTCGGTCCTCGGGCTGAATGTGTTAACCCTTCTTCATTTCCTTCCAGAGCCAACAGAATGTCAGATTTAGAATTTCTTGATAAAATCTGCCCTCTGAAAGACAATGTGAAGAGCAAGACTGTCATAGTATTTCAATGGAAAATGTCGCTTTTCACAAAAATGGACATCCTGCAATGTGCCTTGACAGGGAATATATGATTTAGGCAGACATTGAAGCCGCTTCGACAAATCTATGTAGGTTCTTGTCATTAACCCTCTGGCTGTCGGTGGCGCTTTTTGTCACGATGATTCCTACAGGAATCATCGCGACAAAAAAACCGCTACCGACAGCCAGAGGGTTAATTTCGGACTATACGGCACTAGAGGCTGATCAGTGATCCAATATCACAGGCCAGTACGCATTTCATAACTAAGTTTCAAACCAACTATGTCCTACGCCTCTGAGTATATGCAATGGGGTTGTCCCGACACCCGCCGACAAACTGCTGAAGGATTGTTTTAATATATCTTAGGTCCCGTCATATTCGCTTTTTTAGGAGCAAGAGATACATGTATGTTAATATGGCCGATCCGTTCTAGAAAGAGACAGCCGCGTGGGCTCATGAGAATATATTCCTCTTGCAGAATTATTGAATTTGCACACGATCTGTGCAATGACTTTGAGTATCCCCAATTGAGAACATGTGACCGACTCTTTAACGGAAGTTTGTTAATTGATTCATGTATGATTTCAGTATGAATCATTCTGTTGTTGAAAACAAATGTGTGTTTGTCTGGAATTTTGTGACTTATGGCTCTTTTTATTTTTATCTTTTGTGACCAACAAACCTCCCCGGTTTTGTGTGTGTGCCTGATGTATTTCCTGTTGCACAAATGAAAAGGAAATTAAAGAAAAACAAATGTGTATGTTGGTCTGTGATTTTGGACTTTACATTCTAGAGCCGTAAGGTCCCTCAACCAGAAGACCAGGATAGGAAGCCTAAAATCGCAAGCCAGCGCTCGTATATCTGTGCCTCCTAACGGTGGAGGCTTCTAACCGCTCGTTCTCAACCAAGGTTGGCGTGCCATTCCCCAGATGGTGGCGCGATGCAGGTACAGGCGTTTAATGACTTGACTGACCCTCTATCGCAAGTCCACCATATGCAAGAGGTATAGATCCTCATGAGCCCCCGCAATTGCGGGGGCTCATGAGGATCTATGCCTCTTGGACAAGTCCCATCCGTATCTGTGTAGCAGGCCAGAAGTAGGTAGTAGTGTGATTCGTCTTACGACAGGTCCCAGAAGCAATCCAGACCAAAAAGGTGACTGCCAAGCGTGTAATATGCAAAGAAGTACCCAACGGAGAAAGAAACACGCTTAGAAAAGACGGGTACAACACAATTTATTAATATTTCGGGTAAATACCCTTTGTCAAAATAGACAAACAAACAAACAGAGAGATTAGCCGCTACTTAGGTCCCAGAAGGACGGGGTCTGAACGACTTTGTTGAAACCTCGCAGATGGAGGCAGACTCCAGAGGTCCCCTGGGGTGGGACTGGAGGTCAGGAAACAGGGCAGGGAGCGAGGGTTGCGGATGGGGAATGGGTGGAGGCCGAGGTCGTCCTTCGAAAGATGTTTGTTTGCAACGATGTAGGCAAACTATGCGGGAACTTCAAAAAGCAAACTTCGGTTGTAAACTTCAGACGCCAGATTATGTAAATAACTGGGCATTGTTTGCTGGTCTGCGAGTTTGTACCTCACGACCGGAGTCTTAAAGCCTGCAATCACACCAGCAAACAACTAATAATATGCTTTTTTAATCCTGCGATCAAGTCGGAACTGTGTTGATGTAGATGTATCTCGAAACAAACTTCTACTAATTATAGGAGATTCAAGATAACGGTGCCGTGTGAATTTGAAAGCAAAAGGACAGTAAATCCATGTTTGTGAAAATGCAATATTTTCGTTGTTACACAATGCACATCTTGCTTTTCACAGAATGAACTATCTTTTGCATTCGAAGAACTCGTATACTGTAAGGTTCATGATGTCGGTTAAAGGTCGTGGGTTCGAACCCAGCTGGGGTCAAAATTTGTACAGGCCTCGTTTCGGTGCCCCGTCTTTG
Organism: Semisulcospira habei; assembly: GCA_036245525.1. Classification (NCBI taxonomy): domain Eukaryota; kingdom Metazoa; phylum Mollusca; class Gastropoda; family Semisulcospiridae; genus Semisulcospira; species Semisulcospira habei. Next base: position 181,626,527 of record BTPG01000006.1, on the reverse strand, counting down.
ATATCACCTCCGTGGTGGACAAGCCACGTTTGACTTTGTTGTTGGTTTTTTTTTTCTTCCCCCTTCTTGTTGTTAGTTCTGGTTGCTTTCTTCTTCTAGTCAGTTTTGTTGTTGTTGTTGTTGTTGTTGTTGTTGCTGTGCGACTGTAAAAACTCGAACCGTTCTCCATACTTTAACGGTCCTGGTCAGAATCGAACATGGCACCATCGAGATACGTGAACTCAATGACCCGCAACGCAACAGTGCGCCCAGATCTGAATCAATGAGGACGAAGTGTGATGACACGGGACCTGACTGAGATAGTCGGCAGATCTGCTGCCTCTGGAAATCGTCAACAGAACTAACATTATACCATAGTGTAGAGTGTGGATAGGCCGGTGTTTGTCTGCAAGAGGCATAGATTCTCATGAGCCCCTACGTTTACAGGGGGTCATGAGAATCTATGACTCTTAGGATGGATAAAGTTACGTCAATGACTATCACGATATATTCATCGTCATCATACCACCGCAGACTGTTCAGTATAATCACACATTGAACTCCTAATGACCTCCGCTGCCAGGGATGTAGAGTGGAATACATTTATTACAATGGAGTCAAAAAGTAAAGATCTTTTCCCTGCAGCCTCGGCAGACGCATGAGACTCTATGCCCTGTGTTGATTGTGATTGTGCCGTGTGTTCGCTGACAGAGTGACTGTGCAGGTCAGTATGGCAGAAGGCACTGGTTATGAAATTCAGACAGCCTGACGGGGTAATGTAGTAAGTTGCGGCAGGCAATCCAGAGCTGTAGGATACTAACCCCTTTGCTGCCAGTGATCACAAATTTCGCGTCAGAAATCCTGACATTCGCGTAAAGACACATAGGTAAATGGGACCGCAAAAAAAGAACACAGGCCGACTAACAAGAGACATAAATCCTCATGAGCCCCCGCGACTGCGGGGGCTCATGAGGGTTTATGTCTCTTGCAGCTGAGCAGCGTTCGCCTTGCCCAGGCAGTTAAGGGATTAACACAAAAATATGTGCTGCTCTGTGAATTGAGGACCTTTCGGCTTGATGCCGTAGGAGCCATAGGGTGCAAAATCATAGGTCTGCACCCACATATAACAAGGAAGTATGACGCTGAAGAAAGTATTAACCATTGCGTGTTCAATATTGACGAAAGAGACGAAATTGTTTAAATCGTCCAATTTTCATTTCTTCGTCACATATCGACTTCCTTTTGGATTATCAATTTGTCTGGATCTGAATCTGAGAAGCAATGCTGCTTATAACGTGTACAGGTCACGTTATACATTTAAATTGGGAAGTTGAGGCAGTAAGAGGCCCCGTACTAAAAATAATTTTTGCCTTGTTTGAAAATTTGCAGTTGGGCTGAATGTTGGAATTTGCTGGAAATTTGTGGTTAGCTGAGAGGAGACATGTTTGGTGCTTTGATTCATACCATTCTGAGCTTATCCAGTGGACAATTGTGGGCCTATGTTGAGTTGCCTTTGTAGTGATTTGAGGGGCACGCTATTTCAGCTGTGCTTGGGTGTGGGGTTGGTAAGGAACCAGTTTCATAGCCAAGAAATGAGACGGGTGATGTGCTGTTTTTTTAAATTTTGTGCATGGCAAATGTGCAGCTGGTGGGCGGTAGTGTTTTTTAGGGAATTGAAAAATTAGGGGATGACTGGGACTGACTAAGGCTAAGAGACTGGACAGTACGGAAACAGCACTGTGGTCCGTGGCCTACACTTCGATACACACTTATGTTTCGAAGGTCACAAACATTTGTGGCCGATAGGGTCAACAGTTGGAGCGAGAGAAGGAGCAAAACACAAATCAAAACAGAAGCATTCACTTGACCAGGCAAACCACCCACGCACTTCTACCGTCATTGCGGAATCCCTGATGTCTCGCTCTTCTTGCAGTACACTGAGTACATAAAACTATCAAGAGGCATAAATCTTCATGAGCCCCCGCGGCCGCGGGGTCTCATGAAAATCTATACCTCTTGAAGATTTTCGCATTAAGAGTGTTCACACACACTTCCCGCAGCGAAAAAAAAAATCATAGTGACGCACTCAGAGGACATAAAAGAGATTTGTTTTATCATAATTATGTCAGTTATTGACTTGGATTTATGGCTCGACATTCTTCTCATAGCAGACGTCACGGACATTGGGCTTGTACAACACAGCCACATGTTCAAATGTGTGACTAGAGGCTGCTGTGTGATTTTGGAACATACTCAAGGAAGCCGTAAGGTCCAGAATCATAGACCAGCACACACATGAATCAGGCAGTGTGGGTCAGCAGTCTGAAACTGAGGTACCCCTGGGTGCAGCAGTCCTGGATGTATGAAGCATGTATAGATGAACCCAACGGGAAAAAAAACCCTTAGAAAAGACAGTTACAACACAATTTATTAATATTTCAAAATGGACAAACAAACAAGTATAGAGATCAATCGCTACTTATCTTGTCATCGAAAAGGAAAATGTCCATTTACCCGAAATACCAATAAATTGTGTACAACTGTCTTTTCTAAGCGTGTTTCTTTCTCCGTTGGGTTCTTCTCTGCACTTTTACATGCTTGGCAGTCACCTTTTTGGTCTGGATTGTATAAAGCATGTATAGCCTGTAGGTGGCCAGTAGTCTGTTGATTGAACGGCATGGAAGCATTAACAAAGTTACAAGTTTGTTTATAGCATTTGTGTGAGTGCGACGGACAATCCGTGTCGTCACCCCATTGTCATCACCACCGTCGTCATCATTGGTCATTCGGCATTTATTCAGTTGTAACTGGATGCTAGTCTGCGCGGCGTCCGGACAAAGAACAAAAAGTAAGGACTCCGCTGACAGGCCACAGACCACAGTGCTGTTTCCCTACTGTCCAGTCTCTTAGACTTAGTCAGTCCCAGTCATCCCCTAATTGTTCAATTCCCTAAAAAAACACTCCTGCCCACCAGCTGCACATTTGCCATGCACAAAATACCAAAAAAAAAAAACAGCACATGACCCGTCTCATTTCTTGGTTATGAAACTGGTTCCTTACCAACCCCACACCCAAGCACAGCTGAAATCAGCGTGCCCCTCAAATCACTACGTCAAAGGCAACTCAACATAGGCCCACAATTGTTCACTGGAGAAGCTCAGGATGGTATGAATCGAAGCACCTAACATGTCTCCTTTCATCTAACCAGAAATTTCCAGCAAATTCCAACATTCAGCCCTACTACAAATTTTCAAACAAGGCCAAAAATTATTTTTAAAAACACCGGTCCTCTTACTGCCTGAACTGCCCAATTTAAATGCGTAACGTGACCTGAACTGTGAAGACAAGAGACAACCATTCCATTAACTCATTCGAGATGTGCCGCCTCCGGATACGCGACATAAGCCGCGTATCCGGAGGCGGCACGTCTCGAATGAGTTAAGATATATATTATTTTTTAATTTTTCAATTTTTTGTTGTGTTATAATAAAAAATCTTTTTACAAAAATCTTTTTATGCTTTTTACAAAAATCAACTGACATTCAGTTGCCTTGACATGACTGTCCGCTTCCGATGACGTGGGTGGTGATTTTCTTTGTCCTTGGACGTAAACGACGCCGGACTGGCAAGTTCATGTCTATGACGTAAACCGCACCTCTTTTCAGTTGCCCTCCCCTCCCTCTTTTCCTTCCTTCTCCCACATCCTCCATGCTAACTCCTTCTCGCTCCTTCCATGTAACGGTCTTGGTCGGTGCAGAAATCGGTTTATTACGGTCATCAAAAGGACCGTTGAAGCGGAGAACACAGGGGCCGGGATACAAATCTCCGCATTGAAGCGATCGTGACCAAGATCAGACCCTTCGTTTGAGGTGCAACTGGAGCCGGCACTCGGTTTGCAAGAAGCATAGTTTTTCATGAGCCCCTGTGGCTGCAGGGGCTCATGAGAATCGGTGCCTCTTGCGGTGGATGGGTTTGTTGTAGCGATCGTGAGAGGAAAGGAATGTTATTTCCCCTTAATTAAGCCACATAATTGTTTCGGTTTAATGGACTAAATGCTTTATGGTGGCTTAATGAAGACATCAATTTTCTGACTTTCGGGGGGGGGGGGGGGGGGGGGGGGGAGGCTGGGGTTGTTTGATTAAAGGAAGTGGAAAATGAGGAAATGTTACAGTACTGTATACAGGCTTGGGCGTATTTTCATGAAGTGTATCAGTGTGAGGTATTTCTATTTCTATTCACTGCCATAGAATACACATATTTTTTTAAATACTGTCGCAAAAATTGCCCTTTAAGGCATACAGTTTATTGAACTGAACACTACACACGCGTAGGCACGCACGCACACACACACACACACGCACACGCACGCACGCACGCACACACACAAACACACACATACCCACCCACCCACCCACCTATCCACCCTCGCAAACACACACACACTCACACGCACGCACGCACACACACACACACACACACAAGCACGCACACACACACACACACACACACACACACATACGCGCGCGCGCGCGCGCGCGCACCCAGAAGCGCATACCACATGCTTTCTGTTTCAGGCTGGCTGTTCCGTCCCTAATGTGCACGACGCGCAGGCTGACGAACCACGCCTAAATCCCAGAAAGCAGTACAACAAGGAATGTCGCTCAACAATAAGCACAACACATCAGTAACGTTGCACGTCAGCCAGTGGTCACAGTCATTGGAAAATCCGCGTGGGTGGGAGGGTGGGTATTAATTAACCCTTTGGCCGTTGGTGGCGGCAGCCAATGAGTTTACCCTTTTAGCCCCGGATCCCTACAGCAGGAGGTGGCTTGACCATGATAATTCAAGGATAGTGCCAGATTAGCTTGGCGCCTGATGGCGCCAAGCTAATCTGGCACTACCATTGAATTATCATAATCAAGCCATCTCCTGCAACTGGTACTGACGTGGTCTCAAAATTTGAGAAATGGGACCTTGGGCTAAAAGGGTTCCAGTTTTATGCTGCCTTGATTACCATTGTATTACAGTGAAAATCTCGCTTTTCACAAAATGGACTTTGTCTTTTTTAGGATGTCACTTGCCACCATGAAAGTCAGTGACGAGTGAAAGACTGCAGCACTGACAAAGAGCCATGAGAAATTGAGTGCTGGTATGTGATTTTCGACCTTACCGGCTTGACAGCCGTAAGGTTCAAAATCACAAACCAGCACATAAATAAACTCCGCAAGAATTCTATTTCAACGACGACATTTCAGTTCGATGAGCATTCTGGCATTGATGCCCCTGCCACTGCAAAGTGTTTGTGTGTTTATGTCTTGTCTTTCTCTTGTCCAAGGCTTTGAAAACATTAACATTCGCGGCCAGCTGCATCCGGATGCGTGGCTTATGCCGCGCATCCGGATGCGGCAGGCCGCAAATGAGTTAATGCGCTTTACTTTGCGGATGACCTGTCAATCGATGGCAGCGTTTGTGTTTCGTTGAATCATGAGCATATTGTAGGTATTATTCTTCGTAACTACGTCAGTTACCGTTCTTTTTATATGATAATGTTTGCAGTTTCAAGTCTTCAGGTCACTTCTGAAATACGTAAATTGACACGAAAATCTATCGATGCGTCCTGAGATGCATTGCATTTAACATTGAAAAAGCTGAAATGTGCACGAAGAAAATTTGTATTTGGATGAAGTCAAAAACACACGGAATCAAATTAGATATTTATTCTTTTCTTAAGTCTATTATCGCATGCACCCATTTTGACTTTCATTCTATATTACTGGCCATTGCTAACCCATTCAGCCTCGACACACAACACACGGATACTGATCGACCATGGTTGTTCAAGGGTGGTGCCAGAATAGCTTGGCGCCTAAAGGCCTTGAACTGCCATGGCCAAATAAACGAACTCATGTAGTCTTTAACCTTTTTAACCCCGGATCCCTACAGCAGGAGATGGCTTGACCATGATAAGTCAAGGGTAGAGCCAGAGTAGCTTGGCGCCTTCAGGCGCCAAGCTAATCTGGCACTACCCTTAATTAACATGATCAGGCTATCTCCTGCAACTGGTACATGGTCGTTAGGCAACACCTCCAAAATTTGAGAAATGAGACCTTGGGGCTAAAAGGGTTAAAGGACAACTTTCAGTTTTGGAAATCGCGACCCGAGGGCTTAGTGTGTTAATGTTAATCGGCCCTTGGTTGACTCGCTAGTGTCTTGATCAAAAGATTTATGAGCATAACTTGTTTCAGTGACGTGCTGACCATTAGTGTTTAGGAGACATCCGGTCATTAGAGGTTATAGAGAAGATTGGACCGAGCCTTCGACATCTACAAGATTCTCTAAGCCGGCCATCTGCAAGAGGCAAAGAATCTCATGAACTCCTGCAGCCGCAGGGGTTCATGAGAATCTTTGCCTCTTGCCTGGGATTGTCACAGTTTGCATTCCTAAACAGAGGAACTTCAGGTGTATGATTATGCTGTACCGTACCAGTGCGCACGTCAACTTGCCCATCCCGCGGACCTATTTTTTGTGAGGGTAGACTAGGGTGAAGTGGAACGTTGGTCTGCGTGCATTGTGGTACGGTCTGTATTTCGTAGAAGAAAAAGTCTGAGTTGTTATCTTTTCTTCAGCTTATTTAATAATCAGCCTGGGTATTATTGTTAATGGAAGAGTGATAAGAAGATATATAGGAGTTAGTTAGTTATTTGGGTTTAACGCCAAGCAGGTAGCTAAGGCCATCTCACGGCAGAAGGTACATAGGAGAACTGACGCAACACACATGCCTGCTTGAATCCTACATTTTTATCCTCACGCACAAACACGAACGGGCTATGCTTTTGAAGGCTTGGGAAATTGCCATCGCTTGTATTTAATATGTTAATAAAATGGGCTGATTTCTGTACATGTATCAATCCAAGCACACCAACAACAAAGGCCTTATTTTCTTCCTGTCATTGTGATTAGATGGGTCTCACCGCAGTTGTCACACCGCTCTCTCGTTGTTGTCCCAGTCTCCCCTTTACGAACATATTGACGTTTTCTGCTTCACGTCTTCTGACAAGACTGGAAGGTTCTTCAGTATAGACAAAAATAGCCCGAGTAGGCATAAAAGATCAATCAGGCTCGCACAAAACCTGATGCCACTATGCAAGAAGCATAGATTCTCATGAGCCCCTGCAGACGCAGGGCTCATGAGAGTCTATGCTTCTTGCTGACATAAATTGGCTCTGTTTTGATTATAAGACAAAGCAATTCACCGAGGTCAACTTATCCCATTGAGAGGTCCTGACGAGAGTTTCACAGCCATTAGGACGCTGCGTCAGTTTTTTTGTAATGTTTCGTTGAACCAAAATATGATACTTTTTTTTTTTTTTTTTTTTTTGAGGCACAATGAGCTTGGGGATCTAACCCAGTCCATTAGAATGAATCTAGAATCACATAAGCACGCATCAACTTAACCCCTTCTCTGCCGGGAACGCGAACACCATCCAACTGCAATAAGCCGGCTCATTTCAGAGGATTTTTCTAGGCATCATACTTATCCAAATGCCTCAGGCAGACAGGGTTACAGTCACATTGGTTTTCTCCCTCGGTTCGCTGCTGCGGCAGTATTAGCAGTAATTTTGAGATGATTTCAGCAAATTTCTAGAATTTTGGAAATTTCTAGCAGTTCACATGGAAGGGGTTAACTCGTTCAAATGTAAGTGGTTTGTTTGTCAAAATTAACCCATTCAGCCCTGACGCCCTACTGCAGGAGATGGGTCGACCATGATAATTCAAGGGTAGTGCCAGATTAGCTTGGCGCCTGTCGGCGCCAAGCTAATCTGGCACTATCCTTGAATTATCATGGTCGATCCATCTCCTGCAACAGCTGCATTGTCGTTAGATGACGCCTCCAAAATTTGGGAAATACGTGCGTCGGGCTGAATGAGTTAAATGTGAAGGTCGGGTATCTCTTATATACTCTAGTCCTCCCCACTCTCTTCCCCCCCCCCCCCCCCTCCTTCCACTGTCTGTATACGCCTGCTAACCCATTCAACTCCACTGCCGCATTTCCGAAATATTGTAGGTGTCAGCTAACGACGAATATTACTTGCAGGAGATGGATCGACCATGATAGTTCTAGGGTAGTACCAGATTGGCTTGGCGCCAAGCTAATCTGGCACTACCCTTGAATTATCACGTTCGATGCGCCATGATCTGCTGTAGTGCGTCAGAGCAGAATAGGTTGATCGTCAAGGCCGCATATCAGCATCTTTCCTCATCACCCCGCACCGGCCCCTCTTCGTCCCCCTAAACCCTACTCACAAACCAGATAGGTGAGGCTAGCGCTGGTAGAGAATTGTACACAAACCAAGGGGAATCACTCAGCGCTGGACTGTCAAACAGTTAGATCCCCTGCCCCCGCCTATCAGGCACCCAATCGCCAGCCCACAGAAAAATACGCAAGTACAGAACCAGACGATCATTTACATCCCTAAAAAGGATGCATCAGGTCTAGCCAGTAACCCATGTCTTTTTCTGGAACTTAGGCAACAACCTTAAACCCTAAATGTGTAACCCTTTCGCTGGCGAGAAAAAGCGAACACCACCAACCCGCAAGAGACGTAGATCCACTCAGGAGCCCCCCCCCCCCCCCCCCCCCCCCCCCCCCCCCCGCCTCTAGTTGACGTCACTTCGTGCTCCTGTCCCATCGGCGGCTTGGACTTCTTGGTGTGAAGAAGTACCCAAAGGAGAAAGAAACACCCTTAGAGCTGTTCTTAATTGGACGAACTTTTGATCGGCAAACCAAGATCGGAGAAGATCGGCGATCTTTTGGTTTGTTTCTTAATTGAGGTTGAACGAACCTAGGCTAACTTCAGCAAACCAGGTTTGCCATGGTTCTCTTTCTTAACTGAAGTGCTTGATTCGGCGTACTTACTGTCTGCGAAGGTGTTCAAAATGGCTACCGCTATGCCGCTTCGCGATTTGAACGATGTTTGTTTTTGTACTCCTTGCAGTAGCGACCCCACAAACAGCGTTGCGCCTCCCACAAATCAATAAAAATAGGTCTTGTTCTTCGCACGAGTGAAATATCGGCCGTCCGCCATATTTGTTTGTATCGGTGACTGTCTTCTTATCCCCAACGCAGAAGAGGGTAAAAGTTTTGACCAATCAGAGAAAAGGTTCGCCTTGGTTTGCTCAACACGTTCAGCGAACCTTTTCCGACAGCGAACTATGGTTTTGCCGAGGTTCGTGAACTACTTCGATCTAGGTTCGCGTATCTTATCGTCCAATTAAGAACCAACCTGGTTCGTCCGAGATCGTGAACTGTAGTTCGTCAGAGTTCGCGAACTAAATTAGGAACATGCTTTAGAAAAACTCAGTTACAACACAATTCATTAATATTTCAAAATATTTTCAAAATAGACAAAAAATATAAAGATCAGTAGCTACGTATCTTCGATTCTTGGTCTGAAACCACAGCATGGGATCAAAATTAAGCATAAAGAACATAGGCCGAACAAGAGACATAAATCCTCATGAGCCCCCGCGACTGCGGGGGCTCATGAGGATTTATGTCTTTGGCAGCCGAGTAGGGATTGCCCGTGCGCCGGCAATTAAGGGGTTAACAAAGATTTTGAGAAACCACAGGCAGTTAAGTGGTTAAACGTAAAGACCCCCCTTGCGAGTCAGCTGGCTATTGTGATCCTTTCCCACTCCCTTTCATGTGATGTGGAGGTCATCACAGGGAGCCATGACAAAATAATATGTGACCATCCCACTGACCCAGTACCAAATCTGGTGCCACCATCACTTGCAGAACCAAATGAATCAAGCGTATGCCAGTGTGATGGTCCGTGATTTTGGACCTTACGGCCAGCACGCACTTGAAAGTCATTTGGGAAAAAACACACCCAAATAAAACCAACAACAACTGTGTACTGAAAGTTGAGAGAGATACATGGATTATGATAGAGGAAGGTTTTCACGACAGCGTCCACGTGCTAAGCAGTACCTTCGAAGCCACCCTGGTCGATCCATGACTTGCATTTTTCGCGGAAGGTAAATGACTTTCACTCGCAAATGGACAACATTACAAAATGTGTTTTTGTTCTGATTTTAGACTGTGCTGCCTATAGTGTTAGGTCCAGAATCAGAGAACAGCACGCATGGATGTTTTCTGGCAAGGTTACTGGCAGACAGCATCTAAGGTGTGAAGGCAATAGATAGTAATTTTTGTTGTTGTGAAAAGCGAGATTTTCATTGTAAAACAGTTCATTCAAAAAATGAACATACTGTCTTGTACCTAAACAGGGCAGGCATAGGCTACTAGGTACACCTTGATTTCTGTTATTGCTTCCTCGGCCGATTATCTCACGAACAAAGCTCGTTTTAGAATATATGGACATCAGATATATCAGATCACCAATCCATATTTTACGCTTCCTTATTCGTCCAACTGAATCTTGCTTTTTACAAAACTGAGTGTAAAAAAAGTCAGTCTATCGGCATACTTCTCACGAACCGTTTTTTAGTTGTATAAATCAATTGGTAGAGCATAATGTTTGTATTGTATTGTATTGTATTGCATTGTATTGTATTGTATTGTATTGTATTGTATTGTATTGTATTGTATTGTATTGTATTGTATTGTATTGTATTGTATTGTATTGTATTGTATTGTATTGTATTGTATTGTATTGCATTGTATTGCAGAACACCCCACCTTCCGCCGACAATGAGGATGATTAATGTGTGCAGGTCTGCGATTTTGGACCTTACACATCACACATAAAAGTTATTTCAGTCGCATATCGGTTCCGAAGCCAGTTTCCCGTTTACAGTTTAATACTTTCGTATGTGCTTATTGGATGGGGATTGGTGGGCGTTGGGAGAACATCGCCACGTGACATTAGTCATCAGAATAAACAGCGACCAACCCTAGGACACAGTATTCTGCTACCAAAGTAACTGCGGTTCCGTGGTATTCTGTTAACCCCTTGACCGCTACTGACGATACCCGGCGTTCCGTGGAAACTGAAGACACCGCGTACACGCGTAGTCTTTTCCGCCGAACGGCATCGTTAGCAGCAGTGAGTAGGTTAATCCGTAGTGTTGTTAATAGCATGGGATGGTCGCCTCACCACATTTGGAGACTGTATTCTGTTACTGTAGTAATATACAGTTCCGCGGGATCTTGTTGGTCCGTGTTTGTTCTTAGTATCGTGGGATGGTTTTTCACTGTTTGCAGGTCAATCATATGCGAGGTTTCACTTTTCTCCAAACGCCGCGTATAAATGATTGACTGAACGCCTTTCCCCCAGGAACAGAGATGTAAATTGGGCCGAGATTGAGCAGTGGTTCGTTGACATTTACTTGTTGTTCATTAACTAGCTGACCTCTCCGGCTTTCAAGTTGGAGAATCAGATGCTGTTATCTCAGTGAAGCCGCCTCCACTGAGGTCTCCGAAAAACTTCTCCCTCAGTGCAGAAGGGAAGTTTCGCTGCATATCCGGATAGAGTAATTTGTGTGCTTTAAAAAAATAAAAAAGAGAAAATGTGTACTTGTTTCATGGACGGTGGTGGTCGCCTCCAACACAGCGGAGTCAAGCTACAGAGGAAAGAAGCGAGAGGGCCTGAAGAAGAAAAGGGAGAAAGAAGGGAACGCAGTTTAGGAACAGCGGCTGCACTGACACACTCTAGACTTCCGTGGAAGGGGCTAGATGATAGTGCGTCACTGGTTTCTGATGCCGTGTTACATTTAACTCTGCTTGAAAACATGACGTTAAAACCCAGTTCAACCAGCCCACTAACCAACCCACTTCCTGTTGGTCTCCTGGTGTCAGTTCAATTACTGGTTGGTACTCAATCCTTTAGTCATCCGGCTTTTCCTCCCAGACTGAGAAATCGGCTAATTTTCATTGGCTGGTGCAGCCCCTTCCCATTGCAAGAGGCATAGAATCTATGTCTCTTGCTCGTAGTGAATCGAGTCGGCATGAACTTGGCAAATGCACACTGCCCGTCTGTCTGCGTCTGCACTGATGAGCTCACTACAATCTATGACTCTTCCTGGTCGGTCTGGCTGGACATGACTTTAAACATTTATATCCCTATCCCTTAGACGGACGTAGGCGTTGAGGTTTTACCAATGACTGGGTTAGTACCTTTAGTTTTAGCAGCATAGCATGGCGGGATGGGATGGTCGTATCAGTTTGCTAGTGACTCACGAAAGAACTTGCTGTCCACATCCCTACCCCACTGACCCCCCCCCCCCCGCCTCCTCCACGCCCCCCCCCCCAACTCCACTCGCCGTAGTTTTGTTTGGAGTGTGGGAGGTAGGTTGGTGCACATTTCTGTTCTGTGAAGGCAATTTAAAAACAGTCCATTTTTGTGAAAGCAAAAATTTCAATGTAATACAATAAAAAATCACCATTTTTCTTTTTTTTTCTTTTTTCCCCCTCTCTCTCTCTCTCTCTCTCTCTCTCTCTCTCTCTCTCTCTCTCTCTCTCTCTCTCTCTCTCTCTCTCTCTCTCTCTCTCTCGTCTCTGCTCTCTCAGTCTCTCTCTCTCTCTCCTCTCTCTCTCTCTCTCTCTCTCTCTCTCTCTCTCTCTCTCTCTCTCTCTCTCTCTCTCTCTCTCTCTCTCCCCCCTCTTAGTATCCCCATACTTGCGGTGCACGAAGTGGGCAAACTAATTAGTGACCTAGCTAACAAAACGTCCTCCGGCCATGATGATATCAACCCACAAATATTAAAGCTGTCTGTACCATACATCATTGAGACCCTTACTATTATTTACAACTTATGTATTACAAAAAAATGTATTCCCTACAGACCTTAAAGACGCAAAAGTCGTTTCACTGCCAAAATCAAAAGATCGTACTGACCCTAACAATTATAGACCCATTTCTCAGCTGTCAGTATTATCTAAGCCCCTCGAAAGGCATATTCATAAACATTTGTCTGACTACTTAGAACTCATCACGAAAGTTGCTCCATTCGTCTTAGTCAGGATTTCGCCCTCGGCACTCATGTCATACGGCTCTGAGCAGATTAACAGACACATGGCTTTCAAATATGAATAATTCGCAGTTGACAGGTGTAATTTATCTTGACTTTAAAAAGGCTTTCGACTTAGTCAACCATACAATATTGATTTCCAAACTTAAGCATTATTTTCGAAATGACATGGCTGTTTCGTTGTTTACGTCAAACCTCGAAAACAGGAAACAGAAAGTAATTGTAAATGGAGCCTACTCTTCTACTAAACATGTTAAACTCGGAGTTCAGCAGGGGTCAATTTTAGGTCCTCTTTTATTTTGTATTTACATAAATGACCTACCTCTAAGTCTCACCTACGAAGCAACACAGTGTGATATGTTCGCCGATGATACCTCGATCCACACAGCTAATAAAGACATAATTATAGTTGAAAACAGCCTTCAACAAAGTCTCGATGATATAGCAGCATGGTGTAAAGTCAACGCTATGATTCTGCATCCTACTAATACAAAATCTATGATTATTGCAACAAGCCAAAAGCATCAGTTGAAACCATTAAAGCTTAATTTATCACTCGGCAACGAAATAATAGAGCAGGTAGCCGAACATCGTCTTTTGGGGGTCACAATTGATAATCAGCTGAGGTGGCAGATGCACATTGACAATGTCTGTAAAACGGTCTCTAGAAATGTCTTTATGTTATCGAAATTAAAGTATTACACATGGATAGTGAAACCATGTACCAGAAAATTGTTCAGTAATGCACACATCATGTCACATATAAACTACGCATCGTCGGTGTGGGATTGTTGCAGTGATGTACACTTAAAAAGACTAAATTCTTTACATAGGAAAATGGCTAAATTAATTCTTCCCGACCCGCACTTGACGACCGAGGAAAAACTCAGTAAAGCTGGATTTCTACTTCTTCAAAATCACTTTAAATTTAACAAAGGGGTACTGATGTTTAAAGTGTGGAACCATAGCGCTCCAGAATATGAGCTGTTTAACAAATCAGACTCCTGCTATGGGAATATGAGGGGTCTTTATATTGTTCCAAAACCCCGAATAGATATATTTAAATCTACTTTGTCATTTGCGGGTTCCACACTGTGGAACTCACTCCCACATCACGTTAAAGCCACTCCGACATTATCTCGTTTCAAGACAAGTCTTTATAGATACCTGTTATCAATCAAATAACAATATCTAGTTATACGTAGACACACGAATGAATGTGTATATTCTAACAGTCATGTGTATGTGCGTGTGTATGTGCGTGTGTGTGTGTGTGTGTGTGTGTGTGTGTGTGTGTGTGTGTGTGTGTGTGTGTGTGTGTGTGTGTGTGTGTGTGTGTGTGTGTGTGTGTGTGGACGCGCGCGAGTGCGTTTGTGCGTGTATGCGTGTGTTTGTGTTTAGTGGACTATAATTATATCTTGTATCACTCTGCTTTGATGTTCCTGTTTTATGTATATTTTGTACTGAGTTAGTCGTAGTTGTAGCAACGGCAGGTACGAAATCTCTCTCTCTCTCTCTCTCTCTCTCTCTCTCTCTCTCTCTCTCTCTCTCTCTCTCTCTCTCTCTCTCTCTCTCTCTCTCTCTCTCTCTCTCTCTCTCTCTTCTTTTATCCTTGGAAAATAAAGTTTCATTCATTTCATTCATTCTCTCTCTCTCTCTCTCTCTCTCTCTCTCTCTCTCTCTCTCTCTCTCTCTCTCTCTCTCTCTCTCTCTCTCTCTCTATTTTCAAATACAAAAATATACTTTATTGTCTTAACAGGGCAGATTAAATCCCACATAGTAAACCAGACCACGCGTGGTTGGATGTCGAGAGGAACCCCAGGAGGATGTGAAGGCGCGTATGGAATTTTCCAAACGTTGAGTTGAATGAACGGGACTAAACTGGGAAACGTATGCTAAACTTGTGGTTGTCGGTAGCGATTAGTTGTCGCGATGATTCCTGCAGGATATCTGGGTGTTGTGATTCCTGCAGGATGTCTGGGTGTTGTGATTCCTGCAGGATGTCTGGGTGTTGTGATTCCTGCAGGATGTCTGAAGGTCGTGGGTGATTCCTGCAGGATGTCGGGGTGGGTGATTCCTGCAGGATGTCTGAAGGTTGTGGGTGATTCCTGCAGGATGTCGGGGTGTTGTGATTCCTGCAGGATGTCGGGGTGTTGTGATTCCTGCAGGATGTCGGGGTGTTGTGATTCCTGCAGGAATCATCGCCACAAAATTGCTACCTAACAGCCAAAGGGTTACGGGCTACGTGCATTTTGCGTGTAAAGGCTATACAATAGGATAATTCTAGAATAGAGCTGCAAACGGTTCTGAGTGCAGTACTTTGAAACCAACATCAATATCATTATTCTTGGCAACAGCGTCAGCAGAAACAATAACTTAAACATATCATTAGCAGCAGCAGCAAAAACTGTACTGATTTCCTTTCTTGTGCGGTATTACCTTTCTTTGTATTGCAGATTCTTTCTTTATTCTGTGAATTGAAAATTGGTTATTCTTCGACTTCCAGAATGCACTTCCGCCGTTCCATAAGACAAGAACATCAACAACAACCGAACTGTGTGATTTAAAGTCGATTGACGGCAGTAGTGGGCCTTCAAGAAACAAATAAAAATTCGCATTGGTTAAGGCAAGGGCTGTATGATGGTGAAGAAAACACGAAAGTTTTTCTCCTCTGTGCAGGATACGTAACAGGGGGAGAAAACCGAAGTTATGGCAAGAGTTGTGCCCCTGACTCGGAACGTCAGGATTCCATAGTGTTGAAATATTGACGCTCTGAGTCAGGGGAACAACTCTCGCTATACTTCGGTTTTCTCCCCCTGTGAATACATTGACCTTGGCTCTGGTCATTGACATTGTCACTGGCATTTTCAAGAAAAAGATGTGTTCAGGCCACTAAGATTTGGCTCATAAACTGGCTTCATCACTTTTGGGGAAAATACTTATTTTTACATATTTTGCGTTGACGCCGCACACCATTGGTAAAATATGAACAATGACATGGACCCCCAATTAAGTTTAACTCATTCGCGGATGCGGCTGGTCGCGAATGAGTTTAAACAAATGGGGAAAAGGTTGCTGTCAACTTTGGAAATCTAAAAAAAAAGTGCCTCTAGACTTCTCATCCTAGTAGGAAAAGACGTCTTCAGGACTACGGCGGCCTTCGTGGGCCCGCGCACAGCCGTGAACGGGCCCATTGCAGCCTTCGTGG
The DNA here is from genome assembly GCA_036245525.1 of Semisulcospira habei. Lineage (NCBI taxonomy): Eukaryota > Metazoa > Mollusca > Gastropoda > Semisulcospiridae > Semisulcospira > Semisulcospira habei. The sequence continues at coordinate 181,610,344 of BTPG01000006.1, read as the reverse complement.
GCCCGAGGACCTTTGCTTACTGGAATCAGAGGCCACCCACCCCTGAGTGGACCATTTGTTGGGAAAACCGTTACATGACAAGCAAGTACACGTTTTGAGTATTTGATCTGAGTGGTCAACTTTCTGTTTCATCAGATGCTGTCAAGAAATGGGGTGTCCCTATTCAAGATAGTTTTCTGAGGTCAAGGTCATTGCGAACTGTTCGAAAAGAACGGTCGAAAGTTACAATAAAATATTTGGGTATTTTACTATCAATGTGTAATAATAATAATAATAATAATAATAATAATAATAATAATAATAATAATAATAATAATAATAATAATAATAATAATGAGTATAGCGCCTAACCTCGGATTAGAGCTCTAGGCGCTTAACAAAAACTAATTGTACAAAAATAACTAATTGCAAAAACGCAATTTACAAAAAGTACTAAAAATAAAATACAACGCACTCTATAAACAATCTATAAAGTCACCATTCAAAATGCTACGCTTACGGACTCATACTCGCACTTACGCACGCACGCACGCGCGCGCACACGCACACACACACACACACACACACACACACACACACACACACACACACACACACACACACACTACTTCTAATAGAGATAGCAACGTTTGCTTGTTCCTGTTTGTTCCTGGCTGAACAATACACAAGTATCATATCAAACAACTTTTTTTATTTTTTTTTTATTTTTTAGAAACGCCTCACTTTTACTCTTCTGTAAAAATAAATTTTAGTGCTAATATTTTCAAGCACAGTTGCTTACATCACTTGTTGATTTCCGTCACATGTCGGCGTTGTTGAAGTTACCAGCCCAATTGTGCATGCATAAACGGCAAAAGGTAAAATTTGTTTTGATAGCATATGTAATTTTATTTATGTAGCTCAAGTAGTTTACTCATGACAGGCCAGCTCTCACTACTTTTTGATCATACCTCGTAGTTACATGGCCAGATTTCACTATTTTTTAATCGGATTTTGAACCTTATGGGCCAGAGCCTTAAGGCCCAAAATCACAGACCAGCACACACGTGTTCTTCCTTTAACCCGTTCAGTGCCGAGAAAATCAGAACACCACTCACCTGCAAGAGGTATAGATCCTCATGAGCCCCTGCAGTTGCGGGGGCTCATGAGGATCTATACCTCTTGCTGACACCACTTTGAGTCTATTTTCCTGTGATCGCTAGGTGTGACATTTTTGGGTGTTGACTTAATGAACAAAAAAATGCAGAAACACTATGTTACGTTTGTGGTTGTGTTATTCTTTGAGAGCATGCGTGTGTTGATGATAGGAAAGATCGATATTCATTTGAGTTATGTTGGATAAGAATTACGTAACTTTTCAGTAGGATTCATTTTCTTTGCACGGAGACTTGCGATCGATTTCTGTTGTGACGCGTATTTTCGCTACAATGTTGTAACCACATTTAGAATATGCAAACACTGTATGGTACCCAGGTTTAAAGAGACAATCAGTTGCACTTGAAAGGGTACAGAGACGAGCAACAAAGCTGGTTAAGGAATGTAAAAATATGACTTATTCAGACAGACTTAAATATTTTGGACTACACTCCTTACGGGGATGTAGAATACGTAGAGACTTAATTCAAGTTTTTAAAATTTATAATGGCATCGACGACCTAAATTGGTATGACTTTTTTGCAACACCGTTTCAAGTTGTGACAGAACCCGAGCCCTGAGGGGAAAATCTTTGTACGGCATTGCAACACTAACCTGCGGATGTTGTGTTTTTCTAACAGAGTTGCTACTGGAAGGTTACAAAGTAAAGTAGATTATAGCACTGTCAGGGGAGAGAAATGTGCATGATCGACCAGTGATCATAGATCTACTGTGGCCAAAGCACAAAAAAAAAAAAAAAAAAAAAAAATAGGAAAGAGAGGGGGCGCTAAAAAAGTGACTGAAAGCAATGCATATGGAAGCCCCCCCGAAGGGGGGCGTATCACATATCCCACTGTTCCAGCCACTCAGTGCATGGAAATTTAAATCTAGGTCCCCCCGAGGGGGGTCCAGATATTTAGCCGGTGTGGACAGCTGTTTCGGTCTTGGCGACCTCCTCAGCACACCATCGGCGATACTGGAGGAGGCAGGAATTTCTGCCTACCTGCAAAGACAACCACATTTTACTGTGGTGTCTGCAAGGGCATACATTCCATGCCACCACCTAGAGCCAAATTTCCATGCACCCTAAAAGAGAACCTACCAAAAGGGGGGAAGGGGTTGCAGTCGATATTGTAGTAGTAAATGAAAAGAAAAGGGGAGACTGCCAGTGCTAATATTTTAGGAAGGTTACAAAGTAAAGTAGATTATAGCACTGTCAGGGGAGAGAAATGTGCATGATCGACCAGTGATCATAGATCTACTGTGGCCAAAGCACAAAAAAAAAAAAAAAAAAAAAAAATAGGAAAGAGAGGGGGCGCTAAAAAAGTGACTGAAAGCAATGCATATGGAAGCCCCCCCGAAGGGGGGCGTATCACATATCCCACTGTTCCAGCCACTCAGTGCATGGAAATTTAAATCTAGGTCCCCCCGAGGGGGGTCCAGATATTTAGCCGGTGTGGACAGCTGTTTCGCTCTTGGCGACCTCCTCAGCACACCATCGGCGATACTGGAGGAGGCAGGAATTTCTGCCTACCTGCAAAGACAACCACATTTTACTGTGGTGTCTGCAAGGGCATACATTCCATGCCACCACCTAGAGCCAAATTTCCATGCACCCTAAAAGAGAACCTACCAAAAGGGGGGAAGGGGTTGCAGTCGATATTGTAGTAGTAAATGAAAAGAAAAGGGGAGACTGCCAGTGCTAATATTTTAGGAAGGTTACAAAGTAAAGTAGATTATAGCACTGTCAGGGGAGAGAAATGTGCATGATCGACCAGTGATCATAGATCTACTGTGGCCAAAGCACAAAAAAAAAAAAAAAAAAAAAAAATAGGAAAGAGAGGGGGCGCTAAAAAAGTGACTGAAAGCAATGCATATGGAAGCCCCCCCCCCCCCCCCCGAAGGGGGGCGTATCACATATCCCACTGTTCCAGCCACTCAGTGCATGGAAATTTAAATCTAGGTCCCCCCGAGGGGGGTCCAGATATTTAGCCGGTGTGGACAGCTGTTTCGGTCTTGGCGACCTCCTCAGCACACCATCGGCGATACTGGAGGAGGCAGGAATTTCTGCCTACCTGCAAAGACAACCACATTTTACTGTGGTGTCTGCAAGGGCATACATTCCATGCCACCACCTAGAGCCAAATTTCCATGCACCCTAAAAGAGAACCTACCAAAAGGGGGGAAGGGGTTGCAGTCGATATTGTAGTAGTAAATGAAAAGAAAAGGGGAGACTGCCAGTGCTAATATTTTAGGAAGGTTACAAAGTAAAGTAGATTATAGCACTGTCAGGGGAGAGAAATGTGCATGATCGACCAGTGATCATAGATCTACTGTGGCCAAAGCACAAAAAAAAAAAAAATAGGAAAGAGAGGGGGCCACAGTAGATCTATGATCACTGGTCGATCATGCACATTTCTCTCCCCTGACAGTGCTATAATCTACTTTACTTTGTAACCTTCCTAAAATATTAGCACTGGCAGTCTCCCCTTTTCTTTTCATTTACTACTACAATATCGACTGCAACCCCTTCCCCCCTTTTGGTAGGTTCTCTTTTAGGGTGCATGGAAATTTGGCTCTAGGTGGTGGCATGGAATGTATGCCCTTGCAGACACCACAGTAAAATGTGGTTGTCTTTGCAGGTAGGCAGAAATTCCTGCCTCCTCCAGTATCGCCGATGGTGTGCTGAGGAGGTCGCCAAGACCGAAACAGCTGTCCACACCGGCTAAATATCTGGACCCCCCTCGGGGGGACCTAGATTTAAATTTCCATGCACTGAGTGGCTGGAACAGTGGGATATGTGATACGCCCCCCTTCGGGGGGGCTTCCATATGCATTGCTTTCAGTCACTTTTTTAGCGCCCCCTCTCTTTCCTATTTTTTTTTGTTTTTGTTTTTTGTGCTTTGGCCACAGTAGATCTATGATCACTGGTCGATCATGCACATTTCTCTCCCCTGACAGTGCTATAATCTACTTTACTTTGTAACCTTCCTAAAATATTAGCACTGGCAGTCTCCCCTTTTCTTTTCATTTACTACTACAATATCGACTGCAACCCCTTTCCCCCCTTTTGGTAGGTTCTCTTTTAGGGTGCATGGAAATTTGGCTCTAGGTGGTGGCATGGAATGTATGCCCTTGCAGACACCACAGTAAAATGTGGTTGTCTTTGCAGGTAGGCAGAAATTCCTGCCTCCTCCAGTATCGCCGATGGTGTGCTGAGGAGGTCGCCAAGACCGAAACAGCTGTCCACACCGGCTAAATATCTGGACCCCCCTCGGGGGGACCTAGATTTAAATTTCCATGCACTGAGTGGCTGGAACAGTGGGATATGTGATACGCCCCCCTTCGGGGGGGGCTTCCATATGCATTGCTTTCAGTCACTTTTTTAGCGCCCCCTCTCTTTCCTATTTTTTTTTTTTTTTTTTTTTTTTTTTGTGCTTTGGCCACAGTAGATCTATGATCACTGGTCGATCATGCACATTTCTCTCCCCTGACAGTGCTATAATCTACTTTACTTTGTAACCTTCCTAAAATATTAGCACTGGCAGTCTCCCCTTTTCTTTTCATTTACTACTACAATATCGACTGCAACCCCTTCCTCCCTTTTGGTAGGTTCTCTTTTAGGGTGCATGGAAATTTGGCTCTAGGTGGTGGCATGGAATGTATGCCCTTGCAGACACCACAGTAAAATGTGGTTGTCTTTGCAGGTAGGCAGAAATTCCTGCCTCCTCCAGTATCGCCGATGGTGTGCTGAGGAGGTCGCCAAGACCGAAACAGCTGTCCACACCGGCTAAATATCTGGACCCCCCTCGGGGGGACCTAGATTTAAATTTCCATGCACTGAGTGGCTGGAACAGTGGGATATGTGATACGCCCCCCTTCGGGGGGGCTTCCATATGCATTGCTTTCAGTCACTTTTTTAGCGCCCCCTCTCTTTCCTATTTTTTTTTTTTTTTTTTTTTTTTTTTTTGTGCTTTGGCCACAGTAGATCTATGATCACTGGTCGATCATGCACATTTCTCTCCCCTGACAGTGCTATAATCTACTTTACTTTGTAACCTTCCTAAAATATTAGCACTGGCAGTCTCCCCTTTTCTTTTCATTTACTACTACAATATCGACTGCAACCCCTTCCCCCCTTTTGGTAGGTTCTCTTTTAGGGTGCATGGAAATTTGGCTCTAGGTGGTGGCATGGAATGTATGCCCTTGCAGACACCACAGTAAAATGTGGTTGTCTTTGCAGGTAGGCAGAAATTCCTGCCTCCTCCAGTATCGCCGATGGTGTGCTGAGGAGGTCGCCAAGACCGAAACAGCTGTCCACACCGGCTAAATATCTGGACCCCCCTCGGGGGGACCTAGATTTAAATTTCCATGCACTGAGTGGCTGGAACAGTGGGATATGTGATACGCCCCCCCTTCGGGGGGGCTTCCATATGCATTGCTTTCAGTCACTTTTTTAGCGCCCCCTCTCTTTCCTATTTTTTTTTTTTTTTTTTTTTTTTTTGTGCTTTGGCCACAGTAGATCTATGATCACTGGTCGATCATGCACATTTCTCTCCCCTGACAGTGCTATAATCTACTTTACTTTGTAACCTTCCTAAAATATTAGCACTGGCAGTCTCCCCTTTTCTTTTCATTTACTACTACAATATCGACTGCAACCCCTTCCCCCCTTTTGGTAGGTTCTCTTTTAGGGTGCATGGAAATTTGGCTCTAGGTGGTGGCATGGAATGTATGCCCTTGCAGACACCACAGTAAAATGTGGTTGTCTTTGCAGGTAGGCAGAAATTCCTGCCTCCTCCAGTATCGCCGATGGTGTGCTGAGGAGGTCGCCAAGACCGAAACAGCTGTCCACACCGGCTAAATATCTGGACCCCCCTCGGGGGGGACCTAGATTTAAATTTCCATGCACTGAGTGGCTGGAACAGTGGGATATGTGATACGCCCCCCTTCGGGGGGGGCTTCCATATGCATTGCTTTCAGTCACTTTTTTAGCGCCCCCTCTCTTTCCTATTTTTTTTTTTTTTTTTTTTTTTTTTTTTTTTTTGTGCTTTGGCCACAGTAGATCTATGATCACTGGTCGATCATGCACATTTCTCTCCCCTGACAGTGCTATAATCTACTTTACTTTGTAACCTTCCTAAAATATTAGCACTGGCAGTCTCCCCTTTTCTTTTCATTTAGAGTTGCTACTGTTTGGAATGGATTACCAGTTTCATTTTTTTTTAAAGCACCTAACATAAATTATTTTAAAACCCAGCTGGATGAATTACCAAAATTTTAAGGGATTTTCTATTGCTATGATGAATGATTTGTAGGAAAATTTGCATGCATAACAGACCCATAAAGTAATTAAACTTGTCGAAGAAAGGACAGTTGCAAAAGCCTCACGAACTATTTTGTCCTCCTCACACATACTAGGCCTACTACTACTACTACTACTACTAAAGTTTGACCTATATTAGATTGGAAGGTTCGAGCAGGATCGCGATCTTTCTAGTGACCTCAGATATGACGTCAAAGTTGTTGGCTACATTGTGTAACTATTGTATCGAATGCGCCTGGATGTTAGTCGAAAGCTGTAGTTGATACTGGAGTATTCTTTTTAATGAATATTTAAAAGTTTTGGTCACTTTTTTTCCGATTGGTTGTGTTGTGTGAATTTGCTGGATTATTCAGGAAATCTGTAATTGTATAAATGACCGTGTTAGGAGGTATGAGTGTACATTGTATGAGAGACGCAGTGTGTCAAATGTGTTGATGCATCATAGAGGAGACAGTGTATCAGTGTTGATGCATTTGTGGATGCATCGTGCTGAGATTGCATCGCTGCAATAAAATATTGTTGGGACCGCTGTTACTCCAGTGTGGTCTACAACCTTGTGCCACGTGTGACGAGTTGCAGTTGAGTGATTCTTTACAAGAACCCTACGTGCGTGCGTCTGGTGTGATTGCATCATACTACGACTACGACTACCACGTAACACTGAGGTCTGCGTTAAATGGCGCTCATTGTTACCATAGAGAAATAATTACCAGTGTAAGTGCATTTAAATGTGTGCTCTCGTGTTATATGGCCAGATGTTATGCGGATTGATATCAAAATATTTATCATCCCGTTGTACTTCATCTAGCACGCGGCTAGCTTCGCGCGAATGACGTCCGGCTCCAGTATTCCCAGTTTCGCCGATTGCTTGTTACAGCCCTGATAAGATCCATTTACAATGCACGATACATTTCCATTGTGTCTATGAATTGCGAGTGTTCCAGGTGTGTTGCTGAGGCCAGTTGGAACCGGCCAGGCCACATATGGTGCGAGTGGGCTTGCAGTAAATGGCTTCCCTTTCGGTGTCCTTGTCACAGCATAAGTCGTGTTCAGGACTGACGTAAGCCTAAAAGCATACGAGAAACTCACAAATGACGCAGGTCAAGGTCAGTCTCAGTATTTAGCGCATCGGAATATCGCGAAGTCCGATTTAATGCGGTTAGGTTGATTTTTTTTTTTTTTTTTTTTGATTTTAAAAAAAAATATTTGTATATTTTTTAATCGACAAAAGCCCGACGTCAGCTAACTCAGTCTCGCGTCGGCCAGATGACTTCAGTTTTACTTACAGGGTGTGTTTCCTCTGAAGCCTATGTACGTTTAGCACCATTTTAACCCCTTAACTGCCGGGGCAAGGCGAACACTACCCAGCTGCAAGAGGCATAAATCCTCATGAGCCCAAGCAGTCGCGGGGGCTCATGAGGATTTAGGTCTCTTGTTAGTCCTGTGTTCTTTGTGCCCATTTCAGTCTTGGTCCCGTTTCATTTGTGTTCTTCGCGCGAATATCGGTCAGTGTGCAGTGGTTTCAGACGCGCCGGAAATCCGCGATCACTGGCAAGGGAGGTGTCGCGATATAATGAGGCCCATTTCAGTCTTGGTCCCGTTTCATTTGTGTTCTTCGCGCGAATATCGGTCAGTGTGCAGTGGTTTCAGACGCGCCGGAAATCCGCGATCACTGGCAAGGGAGGTGTCGCGATATAATGAGGCCCATTTCAGTCTTGGTCCCGTTTCATTTGTGTTCTTCGCGCGAATATCGGTCAGTGTGCAGTGGTTTCAGACGCGCCGGAAATCCGCGATCACTGGCAAGGGAGGTGTCGCGATATAATGAGGCCCATTTCAGTCTTGGTCCCGTTTCATTTGTGTTCTTCGCGCGAATATCGGTCAGTGTGCAGTGGTTTCAGACGCGCCGGAAATCCGCGATCACTGGCAAGGGAGGTGTCGCGATATAATGAGGCCCATTTCAGTCTTGGTCCCGTTTCATTTGTGTTCTTCGCGCGAATATCGGTCAGTGTGCAGTGGTTTCAGACGCGCCGGAAATCCGCGATCACTGGCAAGGGAGGTGTCGCGATATAATGAGGCCCATTTCAGTCTTGGTCCCGTTTCATTTGTGTTCTTCGCGCGAATATCGGTCAGTGTGCAGTGGTTTCAGACGCGCCGGAAATCCGCGATCACTGGCAAGGGAGGTGTCGCGATATAATGAGGCCCATTTCAGTCTTGGTCCCGTTTCATTTGTGTTCTTCGCGCGAATATCGGTCAGTGTGCAGTGGTTTCAGACGCGCCGGAAATCCGCGATCACTGGCAAGGGAGGTGTCGCGATATAATGAGGCCCATTTCAGTCTTGGTCCCGTTTCATTTGTGTTCTTCGCGCGAATATCGGTCAGTGTGCAGTGGTTTCAGACGCGCCGGAAATCCGCGATCACTGGCAAGGGAGGTGTCGCGATATAATGAGGCCCATTTCAGTCTTGGTCCCGTTTCATTTGTGTTCTTCGCGCGAATATCGGTCAGTGTGCAGTGGTTTCAGACGCGGATCGCGTCTGCGAGTGCGGTAAATCACGGCGTTCAGCTCGGCAAGCGGAGGTTTCGCGCGATCACTGGCAAGGAGGTGTCGCGATATAATGAGGCCCATTTCAGTCTTGGTCCCGTTTCATTTGTGTTCTTCGCGCGAATATCGGTCAGTGTGCAGTGGTTTCAGACGCGCCGGAAATCCGCGATCACTGGCAAGGGAGGTGTCGCGATATAATGAGGCCCATTTCAGTCTTGGTCCCGTTTCATTTGTGTTCTTCGCGCGAATATCGGTCAGTGTGCAGTGGTTTCAGACGCGCCGGAAATCCGCGATCACTGGCAAGGGAGGTGTCGCGATATAATGAGGCCCATTTCAGTCTTGGTCCCGTTTCATTTGTGTTCTTCGCGCGAATATCGGTCAGTGTGCAGTGGTTTCAGACGCGCCGGAAATCCGCGATCACTGGCAAGGGAGGTGTCGCGATATAATGAGGCCCATTTCAGTCTTGGTCCCGTTTCATTTGTGTTCTTCGCGCGAATATCGGTCAGTGTGCAGTGGTTTCAGACGCGCCGGAAATCCGCGATCACTGGCAAGGGAGGTGTCGCGATATAATGAGGCCCATTTCAGTCTTGGTCCCGTTTCATTTGTGTTCTTCGCGCGAATATCGGTCAGTGTGCAGTGGTTTCAGACGCGCCGGAAATCCGCGATCACTGGCAAGGGAGGTGTCGCGATATAATGAGGCCCATTTCAGTCTTGGTCCCGTTTCATTTGTGTTCTTCGCGCGAATATCGGTCAGTGTGCAGTGGTTTCAGACGCGCCGGAAATCCGCGATCACTGGCAAGGGAGGTGTCGCGATATAATGAGGCCCATTTCAGTCTTGGTCCCGTTTCATTTGTGTTCTTCGCGCGAATATCGGTCAGTGTGCAGTGGTTTCAGACGCGCCGGAAATCCGCGATCACTGGCAAGGGAGGTGTCGCGATATAATGAGGCCCATTTCAGTCTTGGTCCCGTTTCATTTGTGTTCTTCGCGCGAATATCGGTCAGTGTGCAGTGGTTTCAGACGCGCCGGAAATCCGCGATCACTGGCAAGGGAGGTGTCGCGATATAATGAGGCCCATTTCAGTCTTGGTCCCGTTTCATTTGTGTTCTTCGCGCGAATATCGGTCAGTGTGCAGTGGTTTCAGACGCGCCGGAAATCCGCGATCACTGGCAAGGGAGGTGTCGCGATATAATGAGGCCCATTTCAGTCTTGGTCCCGTTTCATTTGTGTTCTTCGCGCGAATATCGGTCAGTGTGCAGTGGTTTCAGACGCGCCGGAAATCCGCGATCACTGGCAAGGGAGGTGTCGCGATATAATGAGGCCCATTTCAGTCTTGGTCCCGTTTCATTTGTGTTCTTCGCGCGAATATCGGTCAGTGTGCAGTGGTTTCAGACGCGCCGGAAATCCGCGATCACTGGCAAGGGAGGTGTCGCGATATAATGAGGCCCATTTCAGTCTTGGTCCCGTTTCATTTGTGTTCTTCGCGCGAATATCGGTCAGTGTGCAGTGGTTTCAGACGCGCCGGAAATCCGCGATCACTGGCAAGGGAGGTGTCGCGATATAATGAGGCCCATTTCAGTCTTGGTCCCGTTTCATTTGTGTTCTTCGCGCGAATATCGGTCAGTGTGCAGTGGTTTCAGACGCGCCGGAAATCCGCGATCACTGGCAAGGGAGGTGTCGCGATATAATGAGGCCCATTTCAGTCTTGGTCCCGTTTCATTTGTGTTCTTCGCGCGAATATCGGTCAGTGTGCAGTGGTTTCAGACGCGCCGGAAATCCGCGATCACTGGCAAGGGAGGTGTCGCGATATAATGAGGCCCATTTCAGTCTTGGTCCCGTTTCATTTGTGTTCTTCGCGCGAATATCGGTCAGTGTGCAGTGGTTTCAGACGCGCCGGAAATCCGCGATCACTGGCAAGGGAGGTGTCGCGATATAATGAGGCCCATTTCAGTCTTGGTCCCGTTTCATTTGTGTTCTTCGCGCGAATATCGGTCAGTGTGCAGTGGTTTCAGACGCGCCGGAAATCCGCGATCACTGGCAAGGGAGGTGTCGCGATATAATGAGGCCCATTTCAGTCTTGGTCCCGTTTCATTTGTGTTCTTCGCGCGAATATCGGTCAGTGTGCAGTGGTTTCAGACGCGCCGGAAATCCGCGATCACTGGCAAGGGAGGTGTCGCGATATAATGAGGCCCATTTCAGTCTTGGTCCCGTTTCATTTGTGTTCTTCGCGCGAATATCGGTCAGTGTGCAGTGGTTTCAGACGCGCCGGAAATCCGCGATCACTGGCAAGGGAGGTGTCGCGATATAATGAGGCCCATTTCAGTCTTGGTCCCGTTTCATTTGTGTTCTTCGCGCGAATATCGGTCAGTGTGCAGTGGTTTCAGACGCGCCGGAAATCCGCGATCACTGGCAAGGGAGGTGTCGCGATATAATGAGGCCCATTTCAGTCTTGGTCCCGTTTCATTTGTGTTCTTCGCGCGAATATCGGTCAGTGTGCAGTGGTTTCAGACGCGCCGGAAATCCGCGATCACTGGCAAGGGAGGTGTCGCGATATAATGAGGCCCATTTCAGTCTTGGTCCCGTTTCATTTGTGTTCTTCGCGCGAATATCGGTCAGTGTGCAGTGGTTTCAGACGCGCCGGAAATCCGCGATCACTGGCAAGGGAGGTGTCGCGATATAATGAGGCCCATTTCAGTCTTGGTCCCGTTTCATTTGTGTTCTTCGCGCGAATATCGGTCAGTGTGCAGTGGTTTCAGACGCGCCGGAAATCCGCGATCACTGGCAAGGGAGGTGTCGCGATATAATGAGGCCCATTTCAGTCTTGGTCCCGTTTCATTTGTGTTCTTCGCGCGAATATCGGTCAGTGTGCAGTGGTTTCAGACGCGCCGGAAATCCGCGATCACTGGCAAGGGAGGTGTCGCGATATAATGAGGCCCATTTCAGTCTTGGTCCCGTTTCATTTGTGTTCTTCGCGCGAATATCGGTCAGTGTGCAGTGGTTTCAGACGCGCCGGAAATCCGCGATCACTGGCAAGGGAGGTGTCGCGATATAATGAGGCCCATTTCAGTCTTGGTCCCGTTTCATTTGTGTTCTTCGCGCGAATATCGGTCAGTGTGCAGTGGTTTCAGACGCGCCGGAAATCCGCGATCACTGGCAAGGGAGGTGTCGCGATATAATGAGGCCCATTTCAGTCTTGGTCCCGTTTCATTTGTGTTCTTCGCGCGAATATCGGTCAGTGTGCAGTGGTTTCAGACGCGCCGGAAATCCGCGATCACTGGCAAGGGAGGTGTCGCGATATAATGAGGCCCATTTCAGTCTTGGTCCCGTTTCATTTGTGTTCTTCGCGCGAATATCGGTCAGTGTGCAGTGGTTTCAGACGCGCCGGAAATCCGCGATCACTGGCAAGGGAGGTGTCGCGATATAATGAGGCCCATTTCAGTCTTGGTCCCGTTTCATTTGTGTTCTTCGCGCGAATATCGGTCAGTGTGCAGTGGTTTCAGACGCGCCGGAAATCCGCGATCACTGGCAAGGGAGGTGTCGCGATATAATGAGGCCCATTTCAGTCTTGGTCCCGTTTCATTTGTGTTCTTCGCGCGAATATCGGTCAGTGTGCAGTGGTTTCAGACGCGCCGGAAATCCGCGATCACTGGCAAGGGAGGTGTCGCGATATAATGAGGCCCATTTCAGTCTTGGTCCCGTTTCATTTGTGTTCTTCGCGCGAATATCGGTCAGTGTGCAGTGGTTTCAGACGCGCCGGAAATCCGCGATCACTGGCAAGGGAGGTGTCGCGATATAATGAGGCCCATTTCAGTCTTGGTCCCGTTTCATTTGTGTTCTTCGCGCGAATATCGGTCAGTGTGCAGTGGTTTCAGACGCGCCGGAAATCCGCGATCACTGGCAAGGGAGGTGTCGCGATATAATGAGGCCCATTTCAGTCTTGGTCCCGTTTCATTTGTGTTCTTCGCGCGAATATCGGTCAGTGTGCAGTGGTTTCAGACGCGCCGGAAATCCGCGATCACTGGCAAGGGAGGTGTCGCGATATAATGAGGCCCATTTCAGTCTTGGTCCCGTTTCATTTGTGTTCTTCGCGCGAATATCGGTCAGTGTGCAGTGGTTTCAGACGCGCCGGAAATCCGCGATCACTGGCAAGGGAGGTGTCGCGATATAATGAGGCCCATTTCAGTCTTGGTCCCGTTTCATTTGTGTTCTTCGCGCGAATATCGGTCAGTGTGCAGTGGTTTCAGACGCGCCGGAAATCCGCGATCACTGGCAAGGGAGGTGTCGCGATATAATGAGGCCCATTTCAGTCTTGGTCCCGTTTCATTTGTGTTCTTCGCGCGAATATCGGTCAGTGTGCAGTGGTTTCAGACGCGCCGGAAATCCGCGATCACTGGCAAGGGAGGTGTCGCGATATAATGAGGCCCATTTCAGTCTTGGTCCCGTTTCATTTGTGTTCTTCGCGCGAATATCGGTCAGTGTGCAGTGGTTTCAGACGCGAAATCCGCGATCACTGGCAGGGGAGGTGTCGTGATATAATGAGGCCGACCTGTATCGGCATCACTACCTGCTAGCAGATCGGTTTGTTGTTGACATAAACCGTGTCAGAACGAGTTAACCCATTCCGCACTGACGCATTACACCAGAAGATGGGTCGACCATGATAATTCAAGGGTAGTGCCAGATTAGCTTGCCGCCTGTCGGCGCCAAGCTAATCTGGCACTATCCTTGAATTATCATGGTCGATCCATCTCCTGCAACAGCTGCATAGTCGTGAGATGACGCCTCCACAATTTGGGAGATACGTGCGTCGGAGACTGAATGAGTTAACACTTTCGCCGCCAGTGACCGTGGATTTCGCGTCTGACCTAAACCACAGCACGCTGACCGACATTTGCGAGAAGAAGCACAGATGAAATGGGACCAGCAATGGCCACCAGCAAAGAACACAGGACTAACAAGACACATGAACCCTCATGACCCCCCGCGACTGCGGGGGGGGGGGGGGCGGGGGGGGGGTCATGAGGGTTCATGTCTCTTGCCGCAGCTGGGTACGATTCAGAAAAGAGCCCAGCGCGAGAGAAAGAAACACGCACAGAAAACTGAGATAGCCGGCTCTGAATTGGGTAGCGTCGGTTCTTGCCCCGGCAGTGAAGGGGTTAAAGAAAGATTGCAGGTCCAGCGTCAGCTTGTATGTAGCAAACCCAGTTAGAAAATGGCGGCGCCCGGGCCGACGTCGTCGTGACATGGTCACGTGCTGGCCAACCGCCTAAGGCCTACAGTAAACCGACGTGAGGACCTGTTAACGCATTTATACAGTTTATGGGTGAATACAGAGTTGAAGCGACCTGCGTCAGGGCGGGTTTTGATTAGTCAAATTTGTCCGTTTTCAATGTTATTTTGCCTTTCCCTTAGCGTCAGTGATCAACTACCCTGTACAACTATGTTACCACCGGTTAACCCATATCATACTGAGGATAAAAGCTTCAATTTGTACTGACACTGCCATATGCAAGCTACATTATAGTATTTATAGATAAGGATATATACCAATGGCTTTAGTTCAAGGGTGGTGCCAGAATAGCTATTCTGGCACTACCTTTGATCTATTTTACTCAGACCTATTTCACACACTGGTGTATTCCGAATGAAAAGGGTTAATTCAACCTCCGAAACTAAAAAGGACGGAACACACACATCCAACAGATGCAGAACATTTGAATAGTGATGCCTTTCTGTGTGATGAAAGTGTGGTCCCTTTTAGCAATGTGTACAGCTACATGATACAGACTAAACGCTATCGTGGTGGTGCAAAATATTGTTTATGATTGTAAACAACCAAGCCCCAATGGTAAATAAGAGAGAAACGCGTGAAAGATCCATCATTACCACCATGAGATAAAGAAATAAAATACAACTTAGAAATGATCTGAAAAAGGATTTTCTTTTCTTTTTAAAAATGAAGAAAGAAAAAGCACAAAAAACTCGAGTCGACTCTTTGATTAGGACATATAAAATCGAATGCGATGACACAGATGGCAAAACTCTATCATCAAAATAGGAAATCGTGTTGTCTATCATTAAAAGTCAACACAGGACAAGAGCAAACATTCATCTATTCTTACAGCGCATTTTGTATACATTCCAGATTGCATCGTGCAGGCAATCACAGGGAATGCAGCTGTTTTTGTATGTTCTGATGAAGAGATAAAATTTCTGTCGAAGCAAGACGAGTCGCATGTCTTTAAAATGTTCAGTTCCTCCTGTCTCACCTGTCTTGAACTTGAAGCTTTTATTTCTGGTATGATGAAAAAAATGTGGGGTTGATGGACTCACTAGTCTGAAGCTGTCGTTACTTATATAGAAAGAGAAAAAGGTAATACCTCTACCTAAAACTAGAAACAGTAGCCACCCCAAAGAATATCGACCAAGAGACGATTTTTGAAAATCAGAAGTAGGTCAAATTTGCACGTGTTTCAACGAAAAAAGTGGATTAAAAACCCAGACAAACACGCGATATCGCGTGTTTGTCTGGGCTTTTAATCCACTTTTTTTTCGTCCGAACACGTGCAAATTCGACCTACTTCTGATTTCCGAAAAAAAAGCCTATTTCAGTCTTATCATTTTTACCACTAGAACAGAGTAAGAACATTTATAAAAGAGATTTTTGCGAACTGTTAACCTTTTACGTCCCTAGAGCATGCCCCTTTTTAAGTGTGAGTTAAATCCGGCTCTGGGAAAGTATGTGTAAGCAAGAGAACCTCGGGCCGAAATAAAATTAAGGCCGAGATCGGCCTGAGGACCCTAATTAACGAGAGCAACAGTTATTCGAGCAGACTGAAAATTATTCACGCGTGTTTAATTGTAGCAAACATTTGTCTGATATTTTCAATATTCGGTTACTAAACAAACCATTTCATTTGTCAGATCAAGTGAATTAAATTGTTATTAAACGTTGAGTATCTAGTGATTATCTTCTTCCTTGTCGCCGTACGCATATATTTCGTCTCTGAAATATGTGTTCTTTCAACGACCAAAAGCCACGACCGTGCAAGGAACATGAATACAAAATGTTCTCATGCAGCTGGAGGCATAGATCTATGCCTCTTGCAGTTGGAACATGTTCACATTTTCTAGGCCCGCTCCGGGCTTAAACGGAGTTCCGGCAAAGGCGTTTTTTAATACTGACACAGACACATACACAAAATGCACAAACACTCAAAATGTTGGTCACAATCAATTTAACGTGACAATAGGCTTGAAGAGGGGTTGGTTTGGGCTGGTTATTTAGCAGGTTAACGCTTTTGATACATGTATAGTGGATGGGGGAAAGTATGCTCTAAACTCGTGACTGGCCTTTTTTGGGGGTGATACTCGTGACTTTTTGTTTTTCTCCCGATCCACGAAAATAGTAATCGTCGTAAAAATTGGACAAAAATGGGCAAAACCAACATATAATTAACATGAAGATTTATGTGTCTTGCAGCTGGGAAGGGTTCGTCTTGCTGTGGAAGTTAAGGGGTTAATGCCTTCTGTGTCGCTATCTTTTCCTGCGCTAATATCACACTGCAATGCTTCGCTGATCACTGACACTTCACCACTCAGTTTTTGAACCCCCTTTCGGGTCTGCCCTGGGGGACGGTTGGGGTTAACTACCTTTTAGTTCCCAGGGTCACCCTGGTCAGCCCCACAGGGTGGGTTTTCCCTTCTAATCTGGGGCATGTGTTTCTGTCTACCCTTGGTCCATTCACCTGTATTTTTCCTTTTTAAACTCTCCCTACTGTCTGCGCTGCCGGTAGCTCTTGTTGTTGGATGTGTGTTGCTAAATGGTCCTAGCTTTATTTAGGCCCGATGTCGTAGGTTTATTTAACGTATTGGACCGGCTGGCGACATACATTCAATATTCTTTTTTTTTTTTTTTTTTTTCACAAGCAGTGCAGGCATGTCCTGAGAAAGTCTTGTTGCTGTCGGGACGTTCAGAAATGTACAATCAATCAATCAATCAATTTTTGACGATCTATATATATATCGATCACAGTGTCAACAGTTTGACACTGTGAGCAGGCAAGGCATGTGGCAGATCCTGGAGCGACTTGGCTGTCCCCCAAAGTTCCTCAGCATGATCGTCCAGCTCCACGAGGACCAGCAAGGCCAGGTCAGACTAAACAGTGACCTCTCAGAACCATTCCCCATTCTCAACGGCGTGAAGCAGGGCTGCGTGCTGGCACCAACCCTCTTTACCATCTTCTTTAGCATGATGTTGAAGCAGGCCACAGTGGACCTCGACGATGACGACGCAGTGTACATCAGGTATCGTCTCGATGGCAGCCTGTTCAATCTCAGACGACTGCAGGCCACCACTAAAACCCTAGACCGACTGATTCGTGAGCTGCTCTTTGCTGATGACGCTGCCCTTGTTGCACACACAGAGAGAGCCTTGCAGCGCATCACGTCCTGCTTCGCAGATGCTGCCCAGCTCTTTGGACTTGAGGTCAGTCTGAAAAAGGCAGAGGTCCTTCATCAGCCGGCACCCAAGGAAGAGCATCGCCCTCCCCACATCACTATCAGCGAGACCAAACTGAAGTCTGTACACCAATTTACCTACCTTGGCTGCATCATCACGTCAGACGCCAAGCTGGACAAAGAACTGGACAACAGGCTGGCAAAAGCGAACAGTGCTTTCGGGCGACTATTCAAGCGGGTGTGGCACAATCAACAGCTAAAAAAATGGCACCAAGATCAGCGTGTACAGAGCTGTCGTCCTCACCACCCTGCTGTATGGTTCCGAGTCCTGGGCCCTCTACCGCAGCCAACTACGACTCCTCGAACGCCTCCACCAGCGCTGCCTGCGTACCATCCTCAGCATTCACTGGAGTGACTATGTCACCAACGTCGAGGTCCTTGAACAGGCGGAAACTGTGAGCATCGAGGCTTTGTTGCTGCGGACACAGCTTCGCTGGGCGGGGCACGTCTCCAGGATGGAGGATCATCGCCTACCCAAGATCACCCTGTTCGGCGAGCTCGCCACTGGACACCGAGACAGAGGGGCACCAAAGAAGAGATACAAAGACGGTCTCAAGAAGTCACTTAGTGTCTACCAAATCGACCACCGCCAGTGGTCTTCGCTTGCTGCGGACCGCGACACCTGGCGATCCACCGTTTACAAGGCAGCCGTCTCCTTTGAGGACTCTCGCAGAGCTAGCCTTAAGGACAAGCGGCTCAGGAGAAAAAACAGAGATGTCAAAAATCAGAACCCTGGCCAGACTTTCCCCTGCAGCCACTGCGGTCGAACCTGCCTGTCCCGGATTGGCCTCCGCAGCCACGGACATGCCTGCAGACGTCGTGGACAACCCTTATAAAATCTTCGTTCGCGAAGTCAAAGCCAAGATATATACCGATCGACAGTCTCTTGGGGTTTTGTTTTAATTTAACCATCTGTGTGTAGGTAGCGCATCTGGTCGGGGCCATTTCCTGTAGGAATGTCCTCGACCAAGCGCGATACCGGCAAGGAAAAAAAGTTGTTGAGAGCAATCAAATAATTATATCAGTCGCTTTGCCAAAATAGGCTCTCACTGCCTTCAATCACATTCAAAATTGCAAAATGTTATCCAAATATTAACCCTATCACTGCCAGGACCTGGCGAACATCCCAATGCGCAAAATGCCGACGTCGACTTCCGTTGGACCACGCGGCACCACAGTGCGCGGGCCAACGGCTGCCGACATCGGCCCGATGGCCTTTGCGTAATGGAAACATGCGAATGCAAGAGTCATAGCGTGGTCGGGACCGCAGAAAAAAATGTTGCTGTATCTGACTTTTGTTATAGCCGACCTTGTTATAACTTGTACATCATTTATTTGCGTATTCCGGCTGAGGTGTTTGTGTACGTAAGTGCTTGCGTGGGAGCGTGCTTGTGCGGGTGTGTGGTCACGGGGTCATTAGGTTACACTCGAAATGAAGCTAATGTCAGCTAGGGAGATACAGCACAACTCAGATTGCTTTGAATATTACACCAACTCTCCCCGGATATGACGTTAACTGTCAGATACTGAGCACATTCCGACTGCCTTGACATGATTAAGTACGGGACTCTGTATAAGTTTATCAGTGTCTGGATGCTCATCACTGGTGAGGTTAGCCACGTGTGTGTAGTCATCTTGTACAGCAAGTTCTTTTGCGATGTTGCGTTTTTGTTCAGTCGCCAAATCCCTGTGACCAACGCTTCAGCAGCCGTTAAATCAGATAGGGTCAAGACAGCCCCCCCCCCCCCCCCTCTCAGAGAACGCTTAGCTGACAACTTTAACGGTCTTTTATGCAATGTGCCTCTGACAATTATTCAGAAACATAACAAAAAACAGCTATCAGACATGGATAGATGAAGGACATCTTGGATACCAGGAATCACGTGATCTCGTGACCATTTAAAGTTTTCATAGAGGCTGCACCTTAGGACCAAGCTGCATATAACCAGGATATGTTTTTCCATGCCACTTTCAGCGTGCACCCCTCTGGAGTGCACGTTGAAAGTGGCATGGAAAAACATTAGTATCCTGGTTACATGTAGCAAGAGTGTACGTTGAAAGTGGCATGAAATGAAATGAATGAAATGAAATGAAATAAAACTTATTTCTCAACGGATGAAGTAATTAGCACATGTGCCATTTTTTATACTTGCCGTTGCTACTCTGCAAACACAGGGTAATAATTGTAATAGTACCAAATTACACAAGGAAAGATTAGGAAACATTAAACACGAAGAGACATTAAATAAAATTCATTCATTCATTCGGTCATAAATGTGGAAACACATAGTTATCTTAAGGTGGAGCTTATCTGCAGAAAGGGTTGTATGTGTTAGCAATTCCTTACCTTTGGTGAGTTGTTGACGCTGATGCTGCAACTGGTGGTGCTGTTTCGCTTTTTTGTTGTGTTGTGTGTGTTGTGTGTGTGGTGTGTGTGTGTGTGTGCCGGTGTGTGTGTGTGTGTGTGTGTGTGTGTGTGTGTGTGTGTGTGTGTGTGTGTGTGTGTGTGTGTGTGTGTACGTGTACGTGTACGTGTACGTGCCGCGTCGCTGGCTGAAACAACAAACACAAAAGAAACATGAAAAGCAACAAGAACAACTGCGTGATTTAAATATTGCGTCGTTGACTGAAACTACTACACAACAATCCGATTAACTCCTTAACCCTATTAGCGCCAAGGTCCAATTTATCAAATTTTGGAGGTGCTGCCTAACGACTATGTACCAGTTGTAGGAGATGAATTGATCATGATAATTCAAGGGTAGTGCCTGATGAGCTTGGCGCCTAAAGGCGCCAAGCTTATCAGGCACTGCCCTTGAATTATCATGATCAATCCATCTCCTGCTGCAGGTAAAGACTTGGACACCGTTTTATAAATTTATCTGACGAATGCACATGGACGACTCTTTGACCATGACAGTTCAAATGCAGCACCAACTTAGCGTGGCGCCGAAAGGCGCCAAGCTAATCTGGCGTTACACTTGAACTATATACTAATGGTCAAAACTTTAGGGCCACCCCACTTTTTTGTGTCATTGTTTATCGTCGCAAGTACGCTAATAAAATACAATGTTCTTTCGATCCAAATGGGTTAAAAGTTGACCTTAGACAGTCCACTGTACAGGGAACAATAGACAACAATTCATCAATTTCCACGAACGTGTCAAATGCACGTGAAACGTCGTCAGTTTTTGTGAAAAGCTGTGCAATATTGGCAAGCGTACCAAAGGCAGGCAGGTGGAAAACTCGGTAAAGTCGTGATGCACCTGCTAAAGGGATCAGTCGTGAACACTGACCACCTCTGTTTCGCTACAAATACCGGTACAGTAGGGGCATACTATTGTGATTCAAGTTACCGGCCTTGGTCGAGACGATACACAGCTTGTTTTGTGGTGCTCTTTTTTGCTTATTTTTTTTCTAGTTTAATAGGACTGTACTGACTCAAAAAGTTAGGAGAGTCACTGTAGCCACAAGAAGAAGTTCCTGTCAATATTTCTCTCTTGTGCTAGCTCCTGTTGGAGCAGAGGACGGACGGAGGATTTCGAGTGCTGTGGTGTGTGGACCGGCCGGTCGGTGCAATATGGCGACCTCAGCTATGCACGTTGAGCCCGTGTTTGCAAAGGCGAGCGACATGCCGGGAGACGCCAGTGTACTGGAGGTGTGTTTGGCGGCCGAAAGTGTCTCTGGCAGAGAAACAATTGCTGGAGCTCAACGTATCCGCGGGCTATGGCGAATATATCCACTGAATAGAGAGGCCAGGACAACTTTATTGGTAAATGGAATGGAGATAGGTGGGCGATCTCTCTGTCTACACGACAAGAACCCTTACATTCTGCGGGAATCTCGCTCAGAAACACCGACTACACGGCTTTACATACAGGACATACCCATCAGCGTAGCAGACGAAGAGGTTATTACCCTCTTCGACAGACTCGGATGTGTCAGGCGCTCTTCTATTACATATGAGCGTGCCCGTAACACTGATGGTAAGCTGACCCGTTTCCTGACCGGACGTCGGTTTGTTTACATTGAGATCCCGACGGTTCCATTGGAGCGTAGTTTTCAGATGGGCCCCTTCAGAATTTCTCTATTTTACAAGGAAATGAAGAAAACGCGCGAGCAAAAGTGTTCCAACTGCTTGCAGACAGGACACTACACTCATGAATGCGTTAATCAGGTGGTGTGTCGTGGGTGCAGACAGGGTGGACACAGAGAAAAAGAGGGCAAGTGTGTTCAACTGACAACCGAGGAAAACACCATGACGGCTGACCCAGTAACTGACACGGACATTGCCGACGTTATTGTGACATTCCCTGCCGTGACACCAACAGACTCTGACCCCAAAACCGATCCCGTGCCGCCCGCGGCTTTGTTTGCCTCTGGTGACAGCGCGGATGTGGGTCAGCGTGTACAGAAAGGTCGCCAGCTGTTGGAAAGAGGTCGCCACGAGAAGAAAGGAAAACAAACGAAGCTTACCAGTCTTGTCCAGCGTAGACACCGATCGGATACACCTAACAAAAGACTGAGGTCGGAATCTAATTCCCCTCTTCATTCCCCAGGTAAAAACGCACGCACTCTACTGCCAACAAAGGACGGTTGGGAGACTGGAACCACTGAAACCTCCGAGTCCGACTCCGTGCCACAGGGCCTGACCTAACAAAGTTGGTCGAATATGTGGCTCTTTTTCGGTCCTGACCTCGCATCCATCCCTGGACTATGAGACCGTTATGCGACTCAAAGTATTATCACTATTGAGATTAATAAATAAAGCATCAGCGCGAACTCTACCACAACTTCATTGATTTCAGGAAAGCATTTGATCGCGTCTGGCACGACGGACTCTGGCAAGTCATGAGATCGTTCAACATAGAGGAGGGACTGATCCAAATGATAGAAGCGCTTTACAAGAACGCCTGCAGCGCAGTTCTACTTAACAATCAGTCAGGCGAGTTCTTCAGGACGACGATCGGTGTCCGTCAAGGATGCCTGCTCTCTCCTGTCCTTTTCAACATATTCCTGGAGAAGATCATGCAGGAAACCCTCCACGACCACCATACTTCAATCTCTATTGGTGGCAGATCCCTGTGCAATCTTCGATTCGCAGACGACATTGACCTCATGGCAGGCAGCAATAGTGAGCTCCAAAACCTGACAGACAAACTTTCAAGTAGCGCAGGGTCTTATGGCATGGAGATCAGTACGGATAAAAGCAAAGTGATGATCAACACCACAAGCGACAGCAGCAGCAACATTCACATGAACGGCCAGAAGCTAGAAGAGGTCAATAGCTTCAAGTACTTGGGAGCCACCCTGTCCAAAGACGGTAGTTGCATAGCAGAGATCCGTATCAGGATAGGTACAGCAACATCCGCAATGGCCAGGCTGGACAGGATATGGCGAAGTAACTCCATCAGCTTCACCATCAAGTACAGGCTTTACAAGTCCCTCGTAGTGTCTATTCTACTCTACGGCTGTGAGACTTGGACACTGCTTGCAGACTCAGAAAAGAAAATCCAGGCCTTTGAGAACAAGTGCCTGAGGAAGTTGCTCCGCATCTCGTACCGCGAGCACAAGACCAACGAATATGTACGGAGCATCGTCACTTCCCTGGTGGGCCCACATGAACCCCTTCTGGCAACTGTGAAACGGCGCAAGCTTGCTTGGTTTGGCCACGTGACCCGACACAACACCTTGTCCAAGACTATCCTCCAAGGCACTCTCGAAGGAAGTCGTCGGCGAGGTCGTCAGAGAAAGAGTTGGGTCGCAAACATAAAAGAATGGACCGAACTCGAGATGCCAGACTTGCTTGCCACCGCCCAAAATAGAACTCAGTGGAGAGCACTGTCTGTTGCTGCTGCCTTTCAGTCCCCCCAACGCCCAGTTCGGGCAAGGGACTGATGATGATGATGATGATGATGAAATAAACACTGTTAGGCCCTTTATGGATGCTATATCAAATATTAATGTTGTAACGCTCAACGTAAGAGGAATTAGAAATAAGCGAAAACGAAATGTAGTGTTTCGATTTCTTAGACAGAAAAAAGTGGATATTGCATGTTTACAAGAAACGTATATTACTGACGACGTGAAGGAGGAGTGGCGGAATGAATGGGGTGGTCAACTGTTCTGTTGTTGTGTTAGCAGTCATTCAATGGGTCAGGTTATCTTAGTGCGAAGAGATTTTATATACGATACAAACCTCGTACATCACTCAGACAGAATACTGTCTATGGAGGTGTCTATTGATGACAACATACTCATGATACACAACGTATATGCCCCGGCTTCAGGAAAAAAGGCTCCTTTCCTTGAGCAGCTGGTACAACATTTAAATTATTACCCTATATCGTCTGTCTTGGTGTGTGGAGACTTTAACTGTGTTCTAGACAACAATAAAGACGTAATTAGTGGAGACAAGCACTCAGTGAAGAACGTTTCCTCTTTTAATGACTTTCTGATTAACAGTGATTTGAACGACACATGGAGATTACTGAACCCACAGCAGACGGAGTTTACATGGTCTAGAAATAACCCCACTCAGGCTAGACGGTTAGACTATGCGCTTTCTTCCGATGAAGTGTTTGACAGAATTCTCTCCTGTGAGCATGAGTCGGTGTCTTTCTCTGACCATAGATGTGTCACTTTAAAGTACTGTATATCTAATGTTACTAGAGGCCCAGGCTACTGGAAATACAATAACAGCCTTCTCAAAGATGAGCAGTACGTCAAAATGATGAATGCATTAATCTCTAATTTTAAGGCTACGACGGATGAAACAGATAGTCAGATAAAATGGGAGTTATTAAAAATTCAAATACGTGATCTCAGTATAAACTTTTGCAAAATTAAAAAACGAAAGGAAAGCAAAAGGTTAGAGGATTTACAAAGAAGACTGAATACTTTTGATATAGCACTTGCCAACAATCCCAGTAACATTGATATTCAGCAACTACGTCAGAAAACAAAGATTGAACTTGAAATCTTTGAACAGCACGCTGCAAATAGCGCTCGAGTCCGTGCTCGAGTAAAGTGGATAGAAGAAGGCGAAAAAAATACGAAGTATTTTTTGAATTTAGAAAAAGCTCGCGCGAATTCCAAAATAATGGATAAATTAACTCTGGAAGATGGGTCAGTAGTTACAGATCAAAACAAGATACTGGAGGAACAGATGAAACACTTTACATCACTGTATGCATCTCGCACAGACCAGTCCCCCATGAGTCGCTTGGCGGATGATTTCATAAGTGACACTGCAATTCCAAAACTTTCATCCCTTGATAGTGAGTCATGTGAAGGTTTAATAACAGTAGATGAAGCTTCCATTGGTTTGAAACATTTAAATAACGGGTCAGCCCCCGGCTGTGATGGTATTACAGTAGAATTCATGAAAATGTTTTGGGCCCATCTGAAGGATCTTGTGGTGGACTCCATGAACAAGGCCTTTGAAAATGGCGCTTTGTCTCCTTCACAGACCAAAGCAGTCATTAATCTAATACATAAAGGGAAAAATCTAAGTCGAGATATTTTGAGAAACTGGCGTCCCATCTCCCTAACAAATACAGACTATAAAATTTTGGCAAAGTGTCTTGCTCTTAGACTGGCCAACGTGGTCGGAGATATTGTCCACGAAGATCAAAAAGGTTTTATCAGAGGTCGCAAAATCTCTACAGCTATAAGGTTAATTGATGATACCGTTGAGTACATGAACCAAATAAACTCCCCAGGATTACTGCTGGCGCTCGATTACGAATCTGCCTATGATAGTATATCAAAGGAATTTATTTTATATTCTTTAGAAAAATTTGGGTTTGGTCGTGAATTTGTTCGGTGGGTATCTGTTATTATGTCAGACGCTAAGAGTTGTGTTAATTACTGTGGCTGGTTGTCAGGGTTCTTCCCAGCAGCACGTGGAATCCGTCAAGGTTGTCCGTTCTCACCATTAGCTTTTGTCGTTGCGATGGAACTCTTTGCAATTAAAATTCGACAATGCAAAGAAATAAAGGGACTTGTAATGCCGTATGATGGATCCGACGAACTGAAGTTATTAAAGATTCTTCTCTACGCTGATGATGTAACCATGTTCTTGAGAGACGAACATGACCTAAGAAACGCTCTTGCCATAGTTGCTCATTTCTCAAAATTTTCGGGCCTACAGCTTAATAAGAATAAATCAGAAGCCATGTGGCTAGGCTCGAAAAAGAACTGTGATGAACAATATGGAGTACTCCGGTGGAGCAAAAAGGTTAAAATTCTTGGAATCTACTTTAAAAATGACCAGCCAGCGTCACAGGTTGAGGAAAACTGGACCGGTAGAATTCAAAACATGAGAAGTATAATATCGAAATGGAAAAAGCGGAAATTAAGCATTCGGGGGAAAGCTTGCGTTGTTAAAACATTTATTATCTCACAGATGGTATATGCAATGCAAGCGCTCAGTATCCCCTCAGACGTACTAGATGAAATAAACACTTTGCTTTTCAGATATTTATGGAAGAACAAAAATTTGAATAAGAAGGCCTTTGAGAAGGTAAAACGTTCAGTTATGTGCAGTGATTATTGTGAGGGTGGAATTTAAAATGATTAACATGAGGGATATGCAAGCCTCCTTTCTCTGTGAGTGGGCAGCGAGGCTGCGTACAGCCATAAAACCCACGAGAGATACTGTCTTGCCCAAACATGCGCTAGGTGTATTTGGTCATGACTTGATATGCTTTGAATTTAATATCAATTCCAAAAAATGTAAAGGGCTTGAAAATATTAAGTCGACCTTCTGGAGAGACGTCATAATGTCATGGTTGGATACTGTAAAAAACAAACCCACTACGGTCCTGTGGAATAGCAAGGTATTAATGTACAAGTCTAACGTTCTGTTTTTTAAAGATTGGGTCCGCGCAGGCGTCTATCGAGTGGAGGATGTGAAGAAAGATGGCGAGATTATGTCGTTTGAAAATGTCTGTCGCATTGTTGGAGATTCCCCTGGGAGGTTGCTGGAATACAACGTTGTGAGAAGTGTCCTTACCTCGTACATGCGATGCCTTAATAACAACGCTGACTCCATGTCAGAGAGTATAACGCCAACTTCAGCAAAGGATTTTAGGATAACAATTGTGCAGCAGAAATACAGTCCCCCTTATGCCCTTCATTTTTGGGCGATGAAGTTTGATGTCCAGTTAGGTGAATGGCATTGGGGTATTGTGAATAGAGCAACAAAGGAAGTGAGGTTGCGAGAACTGCAGTGGAAAATTCTACACAATATTTACCCAACCAATATTTTATTGTCTAAAATGGGCGTCGTTAATAATAGATACTGCAGGTTTTGTCCTCATGAAGTTGACTTTATTGAGCATTTTTTCTACTTCTGTGATTCAATATCTCGAATCTGGAAAAGAGTTGAACAACTTTGTTCAGGAAAATGCAATGTTCAGATACGTATAACCCCTGCCCAAGCCTTATTGGGATACCGTGATAACGTGTTAGGAGCAGCAGAAATTGCATTTATTAACCACGTCTCCTTAGTAGCTAAGCTGTGTATTAGCAAGTACAAATATGGTACACCAATAGATATCATATTTTTGTTTGAATCTGAACTTAGAATAAGAAAGTTTCTGTGGTAGAGACAATATTGTTTCCCGGAGATTCACGTAATAGTTGCACGCGACTCACATCTCGAATTACAGTAACTGTGAAACTAATTGTAATCTCTTTCTCTCTCTCTCTCTCTCTCTCTCTCTCTCTCTCTCTCTCTCTCTCTCTCTCTCTCTCTCTCTCTCTCTCTCTCTCTCTCTCTCTCTCTCTCTCTCTCTCTCTCTCTCTCTCTCTCTCTCTTTCTCTCTCTCGCACACACATACATACACACATACACGCTCACGAACTCACAGGCATACAAGAGCGCCCTCTCAGTCTGCGCTTCTGTACGTGTAGATGTGATGTACATGCTTATACATTGCCACATACCTGATCTATGTTAACAACTTGTGGCTGTACTTTGTACTATACCGATTTTGTGAATGAAATGTGTCCATTATAACGAACTAAAACAAACTGTCCATCAAATCACCTTTTGAGAGTACAACGTAAACTGTTGTCATATCTAGTGTGATAATTGCTCCACTGTAATATAGTTGAGTAAATAAAATCTATCCTTGAAATAAAATAAAAATAAGGGAAATATGATGTCAGAAGGAAGCAAATAAACAAAAAAAAAAAAAAAAAAGAAAGAAAGAAAGAAAGAAAGATTGGACACCTTCTAACTGGGGCATTTGTCGCCCATCTTGACTGATTTCCAAAAAAAAAAAAAAAAAAAAAAAAAAGGGGCATACTATTGTCACTTTCCTAACTATGCCACCACGACGAAGCCTAACGCCAGTAGGCCACGGTACACAGTCGCGTTTCCGTACTGTACAGTCTCTTAGCCATAGTCAGTCCCAGGCATCCCCTAATATTTCAATCCCCTAAAACACACTACCGCCCACCCGCTGCACATTTGCCATGCACAAAATAACAATAAAAACAGCACATTGACAGTCTCATTTCTTGGCTTACCAACCCCACACCCAAGCACAGCTGAAATCAGCGTGCCCCTCAAATCACTACGTCAACGCCAACTCAACATAGGTCCACAATTCTCTACTGAATAAGCTCAGGATGGCATGAATCAAAGCACCAAACATGTCTCCTCTCATCTAACCAGAATGTTTTAGCAAATTTCAACATTCAGCCCTACTACAAATTTTCAAATAAGGCAAAAATTATTTTTAAAAACACCGGTCCTCTTACTGCCTCAACTGGCCAAATTTGACTATGTAATGTGACCTGAAAAGGAACTCTCCCACCTGAACACCATTCAATCTGCCATCAGTCAACTCTTGGACACTAGCTAAGTCAAACCCAAAGTGACACCATTGAATGTTGCTGCATCTTTAAGTTATGGCCCATTATGTGAAGCGCGTTGTTGTGGTGTTCACTATGCTGTTGATGTTTTGGATCATGCATATCTGATGCCATGAAAAACAGACTAGATATGGTCAGAATGCCTCCAGAATTGGCATGTACATCAAGTAACATATCTGATTTTCAGAAATGTTGCATTTGAGACACAGGCACATGAAAGTTTATTTTTTCATATTTTTCCATTACCCATCCCCTTAATTTTTCTGTTTTTCAAAGTTTACACACACATGCAATACAGTCAAACTGACTTCTGGTGTGCTGGACAACTGAGAAAAAGTTACCATTACACTGGCATTGATAAAAAATGAGCTTTCAGATCCAAGGCCATTTCCTTGTGTATCTCAGGGCAGCCAAAAGGACAACGGCCAGGCATCCTCATTGACCCTGTTGTCTGGAGACAGCAAGCAGGAAGAGGCCTGTAACCAGCTGCCATGCCCTATATGCTGCATGCAATCTTTTCCTCAGGCAAAAGGGTCAAAAAACAGCTATGCACTTTAAACATTAAGTCTACTGAGCTATCCCACAGACAAAAGACTACACAAAACAGCCAAAACTATGCTACGCAGTACACCCCACATACCAAAACAAGTGTCTAGAGTGCTTATTTAGGACGTAGCAGAGAAAAATGGTTATGTACAGTTCATTTTGATATAAAACACACTTGTCAGAGTCTCAAACACATCAACTCATGTTACAAATGCAGTAGGCATGTGTGTGCCAAACTGGTGAACACTCCTGTAAAAGCCTGCTCTTCCCATAACAATGCACTCAAATGAGCTATACGCAGTATAAAAATGCTTATGTTTGGCTCAGAATAGACACCAGAGACATCTCTCATGACAATTACAGCAGAATGACACCTCAGATGCAGCCAGTGTAGCAGGATCATGCAAAATAACACTTTTGCATGTCACATTATTTTGGCTTATTTCACTCTGAGGTTAGCTGTCTAATGAAATACACACGCTGACACTGTTTCATTGCAGTTTTTATCTTAACCTTTGACCTTACCCCCACCCCCCTCCCCACCTCCAATCCAACCCCCCCCTCCCCCCCCCCCACCCTACTCTACCCACACCACTCCACCCCACAACTTCAATAACTGAAAGATTGCATTTTTTTTTAAAAACGCATTTCTGAAACTGAACGCCCTAAACCACACCCCTTGCAAGGTCAAGGTCAAAGGTCACCGCTCAGGGTCAAAGGTCAGACTCATGACTACCTGTAAGACAAGAAATAAATGAACAAACACACTAAACATAGCTCACAGTGCAGGTAAACAGGGTGTTGCCATGGAAAACATGCAAAAACGCCTATAAAACTGCAAACAGCGATTTTTGGGAAAATTTTAAAAATGTTCATGATTTTCTCAGTTTTCCAACCGCAAAAGTCCAAAATCAATCATATGGTAACATTAAACCAGTTTCTGATCTATACCACATATGGCATGTGGTGCCCTGACAGGCCACGGTACACAGTCGCGTTTCCGTACTGTCCAGTCTCTTAGCCATAGTCAGTCCCAGGCATCCCCTAATATTTCAATCCCCTAAAAAACACTACCGCCCACCAGCTGCACATTTGCCATGCACAAAATAACAATAAAAACAGCACATTGACAGTCTCATTTCTTGGCTATGAACCTGATTCCTTACCAACCCCACACCCAAGCACAGCTGAAATCAGCGTGCCCCTCAAATCACTACGTCAACGCCAACTCAACATAGGTCCACAATTCTCTACTGAATAAGCTCAGGATGGCATGAATCAAAGCATCAAACATGTCTCCTCTCATCTAACCAGAAATTTTTAGCAAATTTCAACATTCAGCCCTACTACAAATTTTCAAATAAGGCAAAAATTATTTTTAAAAACACCGGTCCTCTTACTGCCTCAACTGGCCAAATTTGACAATGTAATGTGACCTGAATAGATCAAGGCCGGGCGCTAGCATGACTGCGGGATAGAATTTCCCGACGAGAAGTTGGGAGACGTCCTGGGGTGTCCCATTCAGTGATCCAGAGGCTGCTGGCACGATTCCAAGACGACCCTGCTTAGGACGCTCGCGCTGCACCAGCAGAAGGGAGGACAGATACCTCTGTGTGGCGGCTCTGCGCGACCAAACTGTCAAGTCAACCACTCTGCGACCTCAACTGATGCAAGCTGCAAACGTTAACGTCAGCAGAAGCACAATCTGCCGACGTCTGCGTGAAATTGGCCTTGCTTCATGCAGAGCAGCAGTGAAAATACGCCTTACTCCGGCTCATCGCAGAGTCAGGGTTGCCTGGTGTCATCAACATGTGAGGTGGAACAGACTCCAGTGGACTCAGGTTCTGTTTACTGATGAGTCACGGTTCACTGTGTCCTTTAACGACGGCACGGTGAGGGTCTGGAGACGCCAGGGCGAGCGATTAACGGATGAATGCGTCCAAGAGGTGGGTCGCTACTTAGGAGGCTCAGTCATGGTCTGGGCAGGCTTCAGCAGGGAAGGCAGAACCCCTTTCCACGTCATCCGAGGCACCCTGACTGGACTGCGCTATCGGGACGAGATTGTGCAGCCCCTCATCCAGTCAGCTCTCCAAGCCATAGGCGACAATGCTGTTCTGCATGACGACAACGCTCGACCTCATCGCGCCCGTGTGGTGGAGGAGTACCTTGAGCAACGGGGCATCATGAGGATGGACTGGCCAGCTCGTTCACCTGATCTGGCTCCCATCGAGCACCTCTGGAACGTGCTGGGGCAACGTGTAGTCAGCAACCACCCCCCACCTCAAGGCGTCCCACAGCTGACTCAGTTCCTGCATCAAGAGTGGGAAGCGATCCCTCAACATGTTCTCCGAACCCTGGTGAACTCCATGCGTCAACGCTGCATTGAATGCTTGGCTGCAAACGGTGGGTACACTCGCTACTGACTGGACCAGTCTTGTGTGACTTTTCAAATGAGTGGTGGGTGAACATTCTAACGTACTGCTGTTGTTACAATTGCTCGATTTACTCAAAACTTAAATGAAATTGTTACTGAATAAATTAGCAAAGTACTGACTCCAAGTATCGTTACATTATTTGTGTGGTGTAGTCGGTGCGTCTGCGATAAATAGTGGCCCTTAAGTTTTGACCATTAGTATATATCATGGTCCACCATCCCCCACTGTGGTTTATCAAATGTGATTGAGTTAATGCTATATACTTCCATTCTGACCGGTAGCAAGGGTATTTTGCACTTCATTGTATGCGCCCTTCCTTTTTTCTCGTTAATTCTATGATTGATTGAGAGAGCTTACATCTTCTGGGCTTGTTATTTCTTCTCATGCGCCTTTCACGTCCAGTTTGAAAACGTGTTTACGTCAAGCTCATAACTGTTTCAGTCCGATCTGCGACCACACCAACTCCATCTTAATCCATCTCCTGCAACCTATTCAGGAGTGCTTAAGTAGTGATATGAAGTGCGCAGAAGATCTACCTGACAATATTAGTGATGACTCCGACTTGAGCTTAACACAATCGAGACGTGCTGCATTCGGATACGCGGCTATATGCCGCGTATCCGAATGCATCACTTCTCGAATAAGTTAAGTTTTTCGGCCACCACCACGAAGGTGATATCAAAGAACGGACATTTTAAAAGGTATACACGAACTTTGACCCCACCTGGGTCCGAACTCGCGACCTTTCACTTTCAGGCGACATTCCGTCGGCTGAGCCCAATGGAAGTGAATTTGGCTGTATTTTTGTCTTGCTGGACAAACCCCACGAACTGGCAATACGCAAGAGAGAGATCTATAAACAACGATGTTGTTTCCACGTTTTCTAAACCTATTCTGATTTCTGGGAAACACATAGATCTACATTTGTTTTCCCGTTTTAATTTCTTCCTCTTGCGCTGTTGGACGAATATAATATACTGGCTATACAGAAGAACCTGTTTGAACAACCACCCTTTTTTTCAAGAAAAAGTGCTCTTAAAAGACAGATACTCACGTGACCTCTTAAACGGCAAATGTCACCTACCATTAACTCATTCAGCCCTGACGCACTACAGCGGAGATGGATCGACCATGATAATTCAACGGTAGTGCCAGATTAGCTTGGTGCCTGTCGGCGCCAAGCTAATCTGGCACTACCGTTGAATTATCATGGTCGATCCCTCTTCTGCAACTACAGGTGCATAGTCGTTAGATGACGCCTCCAAAATTTCAGAAATACGTGCGTCGGGGCTGAATGATTTAAATACTATTATTTATGTAGCCACACTTGCTAAATAATGACCGTTCATGACAGGGGATCTCTTCTCATGAAGGTGGTCACTGAAAACAGGTTGTGTTGTATACGAGTGCATAGGAGAGGGAAAACACGCGGGTAGTTCAGTTCTGGCTTTATTCTATTCTGTTCAATTTATAACAGATTTACATTTCTTGTTCGTTTTATTTCCTTCCTCTTACCCACACCACTCAGTGAAGGCATTGTTTGAGGCGCTGTTTCAGTAAACACTCGCGAGCAAAACTCAGAATCACAAGAGGAATACACGTTAATCAAGAGGCTGATAGTGCATCTGATTATCACAAGTCGGAACCAGCAGTAGCCTTAATGTAAATCACCTCTGTGTCCCCCATACTGACCTGAATTTTCCCCAGTAAGCAAAGCTCCTCGGGCCGATGTCGGCCGCAGTGGACCCGCGCACGGCTGTGCGCGGGCCCACTGCGGCCGACGCGGTCCGAGTGTCTTTTGCTTACTTGGGAAAATATCGATCGAGGGCAACGTTGGATAAAACCGCATTGTTATTCAGGGCTGATTTCTCTCCCACTGCTTTCATCAACCGTGATACTCTCATTCTTAGTGGCCGATTACTTTGGGGCCTGTCAAAAATCCCAAACTTGTGCCGCGCTGGCCTCAGAAGAACGCGTTAACAGTCCATAGAATAGATCGACCATTGTAGTTCGAGGGTGGCGACTGTATGGCTTGGAGCATAGAAGCGCCTCGCTTGAACAGTCTTTGTCGATCCATATACTGTTGTAGTCAACCCTGTCAAGGCAAAAGACAGTACGTCCATTTTTGTAAAAAGCGCGATTGTCATTGTATTTTATGAAAATTTCGCTTTTCACAAAACTGAACTCGCCGCAGCCTTTTGCCAATAGACTAAGTATTCAGGTGCAAAGCTTTTCTGTCGATAGTATGTCAGGTTTGAATTTCGTAAGACAGGAGTGAAAAGGTTAATTCTGATCGGTGGCAGGCTGAATTTCCTTCCTATTTCACGTCCTTCCTTTTTCTGGTCAGTGCACCCAGCGGTTATCGATCAGCATCGCGGGGGGAATAATCTAGTAGGCATGCTGCCGTGTGAATTCAAAACACAGAAGGCCCCTTTTTGTGAAAAGCGCGATTTTCAGTTGTGATGCTATGAAAATCTCGCTTTTCACAAAAATGTACTTAGTGGTTTTTTTCCTCTCCTTTATACAGTTAGAATACGTGAACACATACACACACACGCACGCACATACAAGCACACGCATGCGCACGCATGCACACAGATGAAATGAATAGAAACGTTATTTTAGAGAGAGAGAGATTGAGAGAGAGACGCTGGGAAAAATTACTACGTGACTGCGTCTTGAAAGGTAAATGGTGGAGTGGAAACGAATGAGGAAGTGATGCGTTGGGTTTTTATATGTGTGTTACGGTGACGAAGTTTTTCGAAAATAAAATGCCTTTTCCACCCCAACATACGATGAATAACGCTACACCTACACAACGTGTCGGGCAGTTGGCAGTACTGAAGTAAGTAGACGGTAGGGATAGACGCTAGTTGATAAGACAAACTGAGCCATGATAGACTATAGATTTAACCCTTTGCTGTCGGTAGCGTGCTTGGTCGAGGTGATTCCTGCAGGAATCACCTCGACCAAGCACGCTACCGACAGCTAAAGGGTTAACTGACCTAACATACGAACGAATACAACATAATATAACACATCGCCAGCGGAGCTACTTTTTCTTGCCGTTTTAAACGAAGTAATTTACGTGATACAAAGAGTGCTGTCAGGACCACGAACATTTGTTGTTCAGTATATATCCGACTTGTTATAAGCGACTGTAACTGAAACGTGTTTCTGTCAGCCATGTGAAATGTGCTGATAATTTTTCAATCCTGATATTAAATCTCAAGCGCCGCGTTGGTGGAGTTTCTTTACAATATGAAATCTGCTGTACGTGATAACACTTTTAATGCTATGAACATCCTGAATGTGTGTGGCTATTGATACAGCAATTTAGCCAACACCCTTTCGAACAATGCGTTCCAAAGCTATGCCATTTCCGTCAGCAGCGGTGCATGCATACGTGATTGACATCAGTTTCACGAACCAGTCATGGTGTGTGTTGTTTTCAGAGATAAGATACGGGAGGTATGAGGGTGACATTTTTTGGTATTTCCCCCTCACTGAATAGCCCAGGAAATTGTGTTGCTTCCGATCGTCAAGGATCAGAAAATCTGCAAAAATGATAACACGAGACAACTACGTGTGGTAGTCTGTGATATTGGACCTTACGGCCTAAGGCCGAAGGTCCAATATCACAGACCAGGGCATAATTGATGTATGAGCATATCGTGTATTTGACCGTCCCGCAAACGAGCAAAGATGGAACACTGACATTGACAAAACATCAGACAATGTGCACTTTATTTCAGAAAATCGATATTAGAGAGAATGAAAATAAATATGAAACTTCCCCCCCCCCCCCCCCCACAAGGATAAAAGATTAGGTGCACAGAATTGTTTTTATTTGTGTCCTTGCTACACAGTACAAAACAACACACACAAAATCTCTCTTATCCACACTCACACATGCGCGCGTGTTTGCGAGCACAGGTTTGTGCCAGATAAGCTTGTCGCCTACAGACGAGACGAGATGAAACGAAACTTAAAGTTTTTCCATGATAAAAGAATAGGTGCGCAGACATGTTTCATTTTGGCCTTGCTGAGAGAGAGAGAGAGAGAGAGAGAGAGAGAGAGAGAGAGAGAGAGAGAGAGAGAGAGAGAGAGAGAGAGAGAGAGAGAGAGAGAGAGAGAGAGAGAGAGAGAGAGAGAGAGAGAGAGAGAGAATGATGAAACGTATTTATTCAGGATAAAAAGTTTTAGGCATAGCAATGCCTATCTTCCAAACTGTCCTGCTACTCTACACATATAAAAATACATCAGACGATACATCAAAAGATAAAACATATGAAAGTAAAAAGACCCATCCCCCCCCCCCTCCCACCACCGCCACCACTCAGAGGGAAACAAAATAGAAATAAAAACATTAAAAAATATATAATTATATACACAGGTATGAACCTGACATGTTAATGTAGACAGTCGAGCTATTACATAATCTGCAGCAACAGTAGAAGAGTATTAGGTAATAGGAAACTTGTCACTAACTATACGAAAAGCAGCATAAGGGAGCCGAACATACTATTACTTCTGAAGTAAATATTTATGGAGGGGATCTTTGAAGACGCTAATCTTACAAATTGATTTTAGGTGTGGAGGTAACATATTCCACGCTTTAGCGCCTGAAAAAGACAGACTGGTTTTACAGATGTCTAATCCAATTTTTAGAAGGTGCATCGAACTATTTCTCGTGTTTTTCCTATTATTGTCGGAAAATAGAGTTTTTAGATAGGGTGGGGCTTTTCCGTGCATGATCTTGTGCAGTAGAACACAGCGATTAAATTCAAACTGTTTCTTCAATGTTAGTAACTTGAGAGATTTTAATTTTTCATCAGTCGAAGTAGGACCGGGAAGTATTAATTTAATGCCCCGACGATACAATGAATTAACTTTTTTCTTGTGAACTTCGCTGCATCCATCCCAGACGGTAGAACTGTAGTCACAATGCGTTTTGATATGCGCATGGAAAAAGAGTTTACGGATATCAGTATTAACTATATGGCGTAGTTTTGATAACAGGAACAGATTTTTGGAGATTGTTTTGCATATTGAGTCAGTATGCGGCTCCCAGCTTAATTGGTTGTCCACTATAACGCCTAATAAGCGATGCCTAGTTACTTGTTCAACAAGCTGTCTATCTAAGGAGAGTGTTAAAGGTGGTAGGCCATGCTGGTGTTTCTGACGTGTAGTAACTAACATGCTCTTTGTCTTTGGAATACTAATAATCATGTGATTATCACTGCATCAGCCTGCTACTTCATCAAGACTTTGTTGGAGTACCTTATTAATTGTTGCGATATCTTTATCAGATGTGTGTATGGTCGTGTCATCTGCGAACAGATCGCAGTTTGCGTCTAAATGAGATATGCACAGTGGCAGATCATTAATAAATAGATTAAATAATAAGGGCCCTAGAATAGACCCCTGTGGAACACCGCAAGTTACTAAACCATCAGAGGAATATTTGCCATTTAGCAGTACTTTCTGTGTTCTGTCCCTGAGATAGGAAGATATAAAGGAGACAGTATTTGAGTCAATGTGATAGAATGGTAGTTTTTTTTTTAGTAGGATAGAGTGGTTGACAAGATCAAAAGCTTTTTTCAGGTCAAGAAAGATTGTACCTGATACTTTACTGTCATTTATGGCAGAGAGCCATTTATCAATTAAATGATTGAGGGCAGTTTGGCACGAATGTAGAGGTCGAAATCATGATTGTGCTGCAGTTATCAGATGGTTTTGCTCCAGAAAGTTTAGAAGATGAGTATGGATATGTTTCTCGAGCGGTTTTGAAATACAGGATAATATGGAAATGGGTCTGTACTCGTTTAGGTTGCATACATCTTTGCTTTTGGGAAGCGGGATTACCTTCGCTTTTTTCAGCTCGTCGGGAGAAACGTTATATCTGATCGATAAATTATAAATAAAGGTCATGGATTCGACGACGTAGGGCAGAGATAGTTTTAAAATTTGACTATTAATACCATCTGGACCGCAAGACGATTTGTTCTTTAAACTGGAAATAGATTTGCCTACATCTAGGACAGTCATAAGCGGTACTAAAAATGGGCCGCAGGCTCTCTGTTGACTATGGTGACGTAGTTGATGAGAGCAAGTGTAGTTTACAGGGTTAGGTGTATTTGACTTCGCCAGAGTTTGAGCAACAGTTATGAAGTGAGCGTTGAACGCATCAGCAGTAAGATCGGGCGGAATATTAGGCGATCGTTTACTGTTACCTTTGGTGAAATTGTTTATTACTTGCCAGACTGAACGGATGTCTGACGGCAATAATTTGTTCTGCATTTTGCCTCTGTGCTTTACGAACTAGAGATTTGACATGGTTTCGCTGCTTCTTGTATTCAGTAAATTTCTTGTCTCGTTTTAATTCATCTCTTACTTCCATTGCTTGTTTTATCTCACCAGAGAGCCATTTTGGCATAACAGGATATTTGACGCGTTTGATGCGCTTAGGCGCGTGTCTATCCAGAACGGCGAGAAACAGCTCGTACCAGCGTGACAGGGCATCGTTAGGGTTTTTGCAGTTTTGTATATCATAAAATGGTACTAAAGATAGGTCATATAAAAAAGCAGTTTGGTCGAATTTTTTAAAACATCTATACATTATGGTAGTGTGTCCTTTGATTGACTGTTTAGCTAACCTCACAGACAACGTAAAACAAACAGGAAAGTGATCACTAATGGAAATATTAGGTACGCTAACATTTTTTACAACGCTGACATTTGTGCTATATACATGGTCTATCAGCGTTGAAGATGAGGAAGTCACTCTAGTAGGTGACTGGACAAGCTGTTTCAACCCTAAAAAATTCAACATGGATCTCCACGAAGTGTGTCCTTGCTTTTGCAGGTTTATGTTGAAGTCTCCCGAAATATGTACATCACCTTTGGACTCCTGAACCACATCCATCATTAACACAAACTCGTCCTGCCAAGAGGCTGAGGCCGCTGGGTTTCCCTATACAAAACCTATAAGAACAGGCGAAGCCTTAGTCGTTTTAACTTCTAACCACATGCACTCTATATTAGGGGATTCTAAATCACAACGCCTCTTTACATAGTTGTTGATGGAATTGTGTACGTACACTGCTAGGCCAGTATGTCCGGGGGCAGATGCATCTCGCCTGAGAATGGAGTAATTGTATATAGCTATGGCATGGTCACTAATGTTAGCTGTTAGACGAGATTCCGTAAATCCAAAAATGTGAAATGGTGAGGACTGGTTTAGGAGAACAGTTATATCTGGTATTTTGTGACAAAGGTGATACAGGCATTAAGATGACCGATATTTTAAAAATGAATGCTGTTGCCACCTGTTGACATATTAAAAGGGAACGTATAGATAGTCAAGCAGAACAAGGCAAAAACAATAACAACAAATACAAAAATAAACAAAAACAAGAAAAACAATGTGTGGGCTGAATAAAAAAATCGTGTAAACACCTAGCATGTAATTACTTACACAACATAAAGTGTCTAAGTATCCAATTGGTACTAGAGGATTCCAATAGTCAAGAGTTGTAGGCGGTTCAAACAAACTATCACACGCTCAAACAATCTTCACACGTGACTGTTGGCGGTGACTAGCGCAATCACAGCAGACAACACGCGGTCAATACAATCCGTCACTCCTTTGTTTGGATTAGCTGTGTCGCCAACTGAGAAACCACTCGAGTATTGAATTGTTTCAGCCTGCACAGACGCACTGGTTAGCTTTTCTCCGGAAAGCAGGGATAAGCAAGGTTGTCAAGCAACGCAATAAAAGTCCACCGTGCTCTATGTTATAGTCCAGTCACAGGTTTGAAGATAGGTCCCTTTGGGTCCATGCAACACCATACGTAGTTGTAATAGTTACCGTGTACGAAGAAAAAGTCACATTCGTGGTATAAATGAGACGTCATGCAACAGTCTGTGATAATAAGTTTATGCAAAAGCAAATCACCTTGTCAATCTAAAACGTCATAAAAAGTCTGTATGTCTGAAAGTCTATGTTTACTATTAAAAATAAAGAGAGAGAGAGATGATGAAACTTTATCAACGGTAAAAAGTTTTGACAGAAACAAATCGTCATTTTACAAACTTGCCGTTGCTAACATCTACAATATAAAATATATTAAATAATAATAATAATAATAAAGAATTATATTTACACATATTATTTCATGCAACAATAAAATTTATAAAAAAAAGTATTTACACAAAATAATAGTAACACTCAACATTTATCTTATACCATACACACACACACACACACACACACACACACAATAGATAAATGCATATATTACATGAAAGCATTAACCATCAGAGAGAGAGAGAGAGAAAGAGAGAGAGAGAGAGAGAGAGAGAGAGAGAGAGAGAGAGAGAGAGAGAGAGAGAGATCTTCATTCAGTAGTGACTTTTGTGAGCTAATTTATGGTTATC
Source organism: Semisulcospira habei (assembly GCA_036245525.1). Taxonomy (NCBI): domain Eukaryota; kingdom Metazoa; phylum Mollusca; class Gastropoda; family Semisulcospiridae; genus Semisulcospira; species Semisulcospira habei. The sequence goes on along the minus strand of BTPG01000006.1, from coordinate 181,570,514 downwards.
GCCCCTGTCTACACTACACACACATTAATCTGTCTCTGCTTTTTACTATATTACTCTGTGGTACAATAATATCCGTATGCGGTATCACGATATTGCTCGGCTGTGGTGTCATAATGTTGACTGTCGCATCATCCTCAAGGGAGGTAAACCCCCGAGCCCTGAAAGAGTTACCTCCCGTAAGCGCGCCAAATTGCAAAAGTCGGGGCTAACGCAACTCGAAAGTCTCGCACCATTGAAAAGTGAGCTAGCAAGCAAACAAGCAAGGATGCCAGTGTATTGATCGGGTATCAGCTAACAGAATATGACTATCGCTGTACTAATGAATGCTTAAAATGGCGGTTTGACACCGAATAAGGACATTAGTCGAGATGCAAGGGTTACCGGCGAGAGGAGGAATTCTGGCGCGCCGAGACGGATATTGGAAGTTGCGGTGATCTCACACCCAAGGAGATGACGCACCTGAATGTCACAAGCAAGGTCTTCTCCAGATGTGAAATGGCTCTTGTAACGTACGCAGACTTTCAACCGGTTGCACGCACAGACTCACAAACGCAAAGGGCACATACACAACGCTAACTCTCAGTCGGACGCATTCGTGCAGCATAAACGCAAAACTTTTTCTCTGTGGCTCCTTTTACTAAACTAACAAAAACGTGAACTCAAAAATACTCTTTTCAAAATACACAATTCTCAACACTACCACTACCGACATCACTCCTACATCCACACACAATCTAGTAAAAGCCAGGTTAGGAACAAGTCCTCATTATCCAACCTGTTCACTGCTGTTATCGCTGTGTATCGTTCGCACGTTCTTTCACGTCTAGGCGTATAGTTTCTTGTGTCACGCGTTCCCTGAATCAATCCCACGTTCTCCGAACTGTGGACGTCCTCTTGACTCGCTCCTCTACCGCAGCCTCTGTTGACTGATGTCTTGGCACCAAGCCTCTCGCTCCCCGAGCGGTGCCTCACGACACGTTCTCCAGCAGCAGCCTCTGCTGACCTTGACGTCTCGGCGTCACGTCAGTCGCTCCGCATTAGAACTCTGTACAATAAAGTTCTAATGTCATAACACTTGCTTAACACAAACATATTGGATGATATGAGGTACATTAGTAACCTAGCTGATACAAATAAATCTACACGTCCATTCACACACTCGTGCTTTATAAAACAGATTAAATTCGCAACACACCATAACTCAGTCACTACACTGAAACAGACTATAACATGGCGCACGCGCCATACATTGGTTTGTACATAGGAAAAGATTATACTTAACACAACAACGTACTACCTTCATAAACGACTTAGGCATACACACCTTACATTCTTTAGTTATCCTTCTCGGTAAATAACTACATAGGAAAATCAGCGGTTGTCTCAACAAATTCCAAACTGACATACTGAACCAAATCAACGCTACACAACCGAACTAAATCTTACTAACGCATACTACCTTTAACTCAGTAACAGTCGATAACACATAAAAACATACATGAAATCTAGGTCTCAGTCTTGGAATACGGCTAGCATATCCACATACGTCCGCCCTAAATGACAGAATAGCCCGTACTGAATACTCTGGAACTCCGTTAGACTGAGCTCTCCCTAAAACTCCGTGCTAATCGCTGCAATCCGGAATGAACTGCTGGTTACACCCGAAAAACCGCTGACATGACCGTGCAATGAAAAAAACCCTGTGTAAACTCTATGCGTGGGCATAGAGCTTCATCACAGCTGTAAACTTTAATAGATGGATAATGCTACAGGTGAACTGCTTGAAGTACATCCTAAGCTTTATATTCCTAAATCATTTAAGAAGTGTTATATGAAGACTGCATACCTGTTCAAGAGACACATCGACGACGATAGTTCAAGGGTGGTGCCAGAATAGCTTGGCGTCTAAAGGCGCCAAGCGCTTCTGGCACAACCCTTGAGCTATCATGATAGATCCATCTCCTTTTGTAGCGTGTCAAAGCTGTATCGGTTAACCCATTCGTGTCGCATCCTGATATCCGGCTTGTGGTGTGTAACCGAATGCAGCAAGTTTCGAATGAGTTAAACACGATTTTTCGTCACTTTATCAGCTGAAATACTGCTGCCCAGTGAAGGCAAAAGACTCTAACGCCATTTTTGAGAAAAGCAAAATTTTCATAGTATTACAGTGAAAATCTTGCTTTGCACAAAAATAGATTTATTGTCTTTTGCCTTGACTGGGCAGCTGGTTCTACCTAGCCATCCAACCATCCATGGTATATGCCCAAAGGATAGCTGAATGTGAACAATGACTTGAAAGACAACCAAACAGAACGATCCTCTAATCTTTCCTCTTACTAATATCCCATGGGTGGCATCCATCTACCCACTGTTTCTTTAACAGAACAATGTAAAGACGAGCCAGGCGACAGCCAATTTCAACAGTCATTCTGCAAGTCTTCTCCAGGGTATTCAGCTGTACCCGTGTGCAATTGAAACTGAACCAAGTGGTTCGTCTCTCTCTGTCATCATCTCTAGATATTTTGTTAAGATTATGTCTGCGGTCTTTTCATGTTTTGAATGAGATGGCCAGTATCTTCCAGTCTTTTTCTTCATTGGGCAATGGATTAGCCGTAATGTTGTCAAAAATCACAGACCAGAACACAGATTGCTAATGCACGAGACATATCGCCTGTCATTTTTGACTACAATGTTTTCTTAAGGTTAAGCCTACCGTCTTTTCATGTCCAGGAAGTGATCACTGATATCTTGCAGCCGTGTTTCTCATTAAGTAATAGATGACGGCCTAAATCAGTATAATTATACGGTTTAAAACTCGCGTTTGGCATGTGTGTGCTGGTCACTGACTTTGGACCTTACGGCTGAAAGCCGTAAGGTCCAAAGTCACTGACCAGCACAATTTTTGCCAGACTGAAATATTTTGTTTAGATTCTTTATGTGGTTTTTGGATGTTATGAAAGGGGCGCTTAGTTTCTTGCGGATTTAGATGGCAAGCTTCGTTATCGTACAGGACACTCTACTATCATTCTGCAAAAAGGAGGAAGGTAGTCTAATCAAGCGTTCCGAATCAGAACGACGATAAGGTAGGATGGGGCTGTGGTTGCCATTGTGAGGATAGCCGGGCTAGGGATAACATGAAAACGGAAACTTTTTGGTTGCTAGGGTTTTACGTATCGGTCGATTGGGATTAAAGCCGCATAAGCAACACAGACCATCTCAGGACAACAGAGTTTTAGGAAGGATCGTGTTTTGTCCCACAGTGATACGTTTCATATATGGTCTCCATTTAGTGATTAACTTTTGTGAGGATGAGCAGCAGATAACCTGTGAAAAAAAAATGTGTATATGGGAATTAAGGATAATCTCTTCTATAGTTCATAGACTCCCATCATTGTTTTTGTAAACAGAAAAAAAAGAGGTTGAAAACCCTTTAAATTAGATACAAGGAACACGACGTTTCGGATCAAAGATCCTTCTTCCGGGTGACATGGAAGGGTTTTCAACCTCTTTTTTCTGTTTTCCTTTCACATGATACCCTAGCGGCAACAGTTTTACTACATGTTCTTGTAAACGATTCTGGCCATGTTTGTGGTATCAGGGTCAGATCTCGGTTGATAATTACTACGTGTCTTGTGGACTATGTAAAAGATCAGCCTTGACCTATTTGCACAGAATGGTGAACAGTTAAGAGTTCAAATCTTATGCCTAACGTGCTACTGTTAAGAACCGATAGATACCCTAACAGCGAAAAAAAACAAGATGAGGATTTCATCCCAAAGTCTACCGTATTGTTTAGAGCTCAGATGCGTTTATCTTTTAGGAACATTCAGGGTTGTTCATATGTTTATGCTTATTATGCTGATCCATTTCCCTCCTCTCTAAGCTGCAACCTCTGATCAACACACACGTCGGCGCATACAAATAAAGACGGACAGACGGCGCTTCCCGCCATTAGTACGCTCTGTGGGCTCATGTAGCGACAGGAATCCATCTCCTTCTACTCTAACCCACCCTCTGATCATCACACACACTGGCACACAGAAATAAAAACGGACACACGGCGATTCCCGCAATTCGTAAGCTCTGTGGTCTGGCGTAGCATAGCTATTGTGTAGAAGAATAATAGCACGAGCAGCGAAATGACGTCACTTCAAGCTTCACGTCACGGCATCATTAGTCCCACGACGCCGTGTTCATAGTGACGACGCGATGTTATACGTCACTCATCGCAGTACTAACATTTGACGAATCAGAGAATCAACTTTTGCAATTTTTTTGATTTTCACGCCTAGGGTTTACAGTTCACAATTTGACCTAATCCTACCCCAGCGCCAGGACAAACAGCAGGCTTTTGCAAACACTGTTTATGAAAAATCATACGTGTTGTATTGAGAAGATAGTGGGGGGTTTTCGTAAAAGAAAAATTAAAGTTATGTTAGCTGTTTTACAAATGACTCCGAAAAGTGGTGCACAAAATTGTCTGATTTTCACACCTAGGGCATACAGGGCACAATTGACAAGCTGTAGGTTTGTGTAAATACCGTATACTAAAAATCATGCGATTATTACCCAGAAGATTTTTTGTTCTTCTTGTTCTTTTTTGTTTCTTGTTTTTGTTTGTTTTTTGTGGGGGGGTTTCGTAAAAAAGATTCTATTGTTTTAAGATTAACCCATATAATTCGTGAAATTAATCCCAAAAACGTTAAAAAAAATTCAAAATAATATTTAATTATCACTCAAAAGGTTTTAGAGATACAATGCTGGGTTAACGAACTCATTCAACATGTCCCTTTTATCTAGCAATACGTAACATATCTAATAAAAATAAGAAAAATGACGGACTCCAGTGTGGATCAACCGGTTTTTGTGAACGGCCATTTTCTCACCAAAGAGCATCTTAATCCAAAAATCGAAAAAGAGGTCCCGAGATAATTCTTTTAGGGACAATATCCTAAAATTTCAAGCTTGTCCGTCCTCAAACGCGGGCTCTAGTCGCTGTCATACACACACACACACACACACACACACACACACACACACACACGGCACACACACACACACACACACACACACACACACACAAACACACACACACACACACACACACAACACACACACACACACAACACACACACACACACACACACACACACACACACACACACACACACACACACACACACACACACACACATACACACACATACGGCGCTTGGGGCCAAAAAGACGTTCGCAAGGTTTGCGTAGCTAGACGTGATGTCATTTTTATCCTGTTACTTTTTGCCATAATTTTTGCGCCGCACGCCAAATGTTCAAGACTTCTACAACTTTGATCTTTTGTAGCGTATCAAGCCCTCATTTCGCAGTCTGTAATTTCGACACTCCGCACGTGCCTGAAGCGGCACAACGAGGTGATAAACCTGCAAAGCCCAGGGAATCACAGTGCCTTGCAGATGTCCATCTTCTTAACACGGCCCGGAGACGTAATAGGAATCCGCACACCTCCCAGACCCCCCCCCCCCCCCCACACACACACACACACACACACACACATCGTCCTCAAAGCATTTCTCCCCACGTTAAAAAGGCAGAGGTTTTCATGCGCACGTGCAGCCGCAGGGGCACATGAAAATCCATTATTCTTGCTGTTAGGGATCGGACCCGTTTACATTTGTGCTTCGCAGACGAAGAAATTTGCAGGGACGTAAAGTTTTCAGTGAACAGCCAACTTCTTGCATCTGCAAAAGGCATAGATCCTCATGGACCACTGCATTTGCAGGGACTCAGGCGACTCATGAGAATCTGTACCTCTTGCTGGTAGGGATTGTACATCGATCGGCACTCAAAAGTCGCCAAAAATCGTCTGGAGCTAATAGAACGGGGTCCTGCGGCATCATTGAAATCTGCACACCTCTTCAATCCACCGCGTCACTCCCCTTGCGGCCTCAAGGGTCATTTTCAATGCCTGAAAGGTCAGTTTGAAAGCGGTTAGCGTGGAGTGGGCACGCGAGCGTAATCCAGGGGCCAGTTGCATAAGCGAGCGTAGTCCTGCACCAGCCACTAAGCAAGGTGCGCCGCTATGTGGCTGGTGCAGGACTAAGCTCGCTCATGCAACTGGCCCCAGGACCACGCAACTGGCTGCAGGCATATAATCCAAGCAGCTAAGCTTCAGCACATTCCTTTCGTCTCAAGCAGGCATAGAGTCTCATGTGCTCTAACAGCTGCAGGGGCTCATGGTAATCCATGCCTCCTTGTTCTTTTTTGTTTTGGTTTCTTCTTTTCTTTATTTGATTTTTTGTTTGTTTATTTGTTTGTTTGTTTGTTTTATTTTATTTTATTTTATTTCATTTTATTTTATTTTATTTTATTTTATTTATAACCGCATTCACAGCTGACTTTACTTATGTAACAGGTCGAATAAAACAAAAAGTCAACGTAACTCAAAAGATCTTATATAGCAACACTCATTTTTTCGCAGATCCCAAGTTCATTTTAATAATTTTTTTTTTAATGCACTCATTGCAAACGTGGGATATGATGTTAACAAATGTCGGGTTCCCTACAAAGTTTACATACATGGGTTGTGCCTCATAAGGAGGAGTTGGACGGGAGTTCAGAATTAAAAACGTTCGTAATCGTGCCTCCTTGAGAGTGTCCAGATAGGCAGGTATACTGACGCCAATTAACTTGGCTCAGATCGAAGAAAAATATCTTCAGGCCCCAGGGACGAGTGGATGGTGTCTGATAGGTTATTGAAACCACCGCCACTCTCTTTCTCCTTCCCTATAAGCAAAAGCCGATCCGCGGCCCGATGACCTTAAACGCAAATGTCACATCGTTGCTGACTGAACCCACAGAAAAGCGCGACGTCCCTATTAATTCTATTTTTTCTCACGCTATTCTAGTCACGCACGATCGACCCGTCAACGCCTGAAGCTTCGGAATCCCAGAATAGCAAGCTTCCCTCATAATTGTATATACTCCAGCGCAATACTGAGACTGTTCATTGACGATGCCTAAGCGTCCGTATCCGAAGTGAACTTTTGATGGCGCCTTTGAGTAGAACTAACGACGGGAAGGGGGATTTGAACAGTGTCCATTTTAACGAAGAAGGCGTGAAACTGTAAAGTCAAGACCAATTTCAAAATCAAGCCCTAAACTACTTAGAACCCCAGAAGGCAAAAGGGTTTACAGCCAAATCCCAAATGTCCTTAAAGGCAAAATCTTAACTCTTCTGAAGTTAACACTGGACATCTGCAAGAGGCATAGATCTTCATGCACCCCGCATTATGCGGGGGCTCATGAAGACCTATGCCTCTCGCTGGTATAATTTTCTTTATTTCTCAGGTGGAAGGAGCCATGTTCAATTATTTTAAGACGGTCAAAGTAAATGAGTTGGAGAATTGCACTAGAGAAATGAAATGAAATGAAATGAAACTTTATTTTCCAAGGATAAAAGAATAGGTCGCAGACCTGTTTTCATTCTTGTCCTTGCTACACACTACAAAACAAAATAACGTACACACACACACACGCGCGCCGGTGTGCAATTGCCGCGTGCACAGGCTTGTGCCAGATTAGCTTGTAGCCTACAGGCGCCAAGCCAAGCCTGCACAACCCTCCACACACACACACACACACACACACACACACACACACACACACACACACACACACACACACACACACACACACTGACACACACATACACACACATCAGTATATCATGTACACATACATTCTTTCGCTTAAAACTATACTACAGCAAATATAAAAAGTATAAAGGATTTTGTACATAAAACCGCTATTGTTCTCATCATAAAAACCAACACGGCGGCTCACTCCAACAAACATAAACAGGCATACACACACACACACACACACACACACACACGCACACACACACTCGCACACACACACACACACACACACACACACACACACACACACACACACACACACGCGCGCGCGCGCGCGCGTGCGCAAGCACGTAGGGATGCGCGCGTGCACACACATACACTTGCACACACTGACACAGATAAACACACACATGCGATAGCGGCCTCCCCGCGCCACTAAACCGCGCACAGCTAGATGCTAGTCTGCCATGGAATTAGACTAGACTTGTATAGCGATCCCGCAACCACCGCGCGCGCGGGTCGACGCGAAATAACCACAGCACTGCCACGCCTCGCGAGCGCCCAATGCTGTGTCTATCGACGGCATCCCGTCTGGCCAGCCGAGTCCATGGGGTCATGGATATTACATAATGCGGCTTGCTGGAATGCCAGCGGTATATTACATGCGTTCATAAATTTTTAATGTTAGAAGAGAATGCAGACTATCCGGGAAATGCCGCATAAGGCATGGAGTGCTATATGTAAAAATAAAAATAAAAATACAAAATAAAAGAAAAATTAAGTTTTGTCTAGATGTTTGAGCAGCTTGGTCTTGTAAGTTTTAAGCGATGGCGCGGCTCTAACATCCGCAGGAATGGAGTTCCATAACTTTGCACCAGAATAGGACAACGACGACCTATAAATGTCTAGTCGAGGCATCGGTACAACAAGATTGTTCCCTGGTGTTCGACTGGACCTCGTATGAGCAAAGTGGAACAAACTATTGAGATAGGCTGGTGTTTCTGAGAGGGTGATTTTGCGCATGAGCACCAACTTATTATACTTAAACTGTTTTTCAAGTGGCAAAATGTCTAACAGCTTGAACTTATTGTCAGTATTAATGACTTCTGAGGGTCTGTCAACAATAAGTTTAATGGCTCTTCTGTGGAGCGAGTTCAGACTTTTTAAATTAGCATCGCTACTACCGTCCCAAATAGACGAGGCATAATCCAAATGTGACTGAATATGGGCATAGTAGAAGAGTTTCCTTGTTGGCTCATCAGCAAAATGTCTCAATTTCGACAGGAGGAATACATTTTTAGATACTATTTTACACAGTTTAGTAATGTGGCCTTGCCAGCACAACTTGTCGTCTAAGTTGATTCCAAGCACGCGCTGTTCTCTGACTTGCTCCACAGGCTGGCCATTAAGTGTTAGTTGAAGGGGAGGGGGGTTCAACTGATGCTTTTGCCGTGTGGTAATCAGCATGCATTTGGTTTTAGTGGGATTAGGTATCATGGCGTTATTTCTGCACCATTCAGATACCTCATTTAAACTGTCTTGGAGAATCTTCACCATACATGTTACATCTGATGACGAAACGTCCAGTGTTCCATCGTCTGCAAAAAGACTGAAAGTTACACTGGAGTCAGATATATGTAATGGAAGGTCGTTTATGAAGACAGAGAACAATAATGGGCCAAGAATCGATCCCTGTGGTACTCCGTGCTCTATTACCCCTTCAGGTGAGTTTTTACCATTCACGTAGACATACTGCGTACGCCCATGCAGATATGACGTAAGGAAGGCAAGTGTGTCTGCGCTTAGTTGATAGACATTAAGTTTTTGAACTAAAGTTTCATGATTGACGAGGTCAAATGCTTTTGAAAGGTCCAAAAATACTGCTTCAGTCATTTGACTGCTATTTATGGCAGTAAGCCATCTGTCAACAAGGTGTACCAATGCTGTGTGACAGGAGTGTTTCCGCCGAAAGCCAGATTGTAATGGATGTATGAGTTTGTGTTTTTCTAGAAAATGTTGTAAGTGTGTGTGAATGTGTCTTTCTATCGGTTTCGACAGTGTTGACAGTAGCGAAATGGGCCTGAACTTGTTAGGGTCGGCAAGGTCTTTCGTTTTAGGTAGTGGGATCACTTTGGCTGTTTTTAGAGAAGATGGAAATATCCCCTGCTTTATGCAAAGGTTGTATATATATGTCAAGGTATCTAAAATATACGGTAGGGCCATTTTCAGAACTGAGCTACTAATACCATCATGGCCAGACGTACGTTTGTTCTTTAAGTACGAGATGGATTTTCCCACGTCGTATATCGTTAACAGCGGAATGCTGAATGACGTGTCAGGGTCCAGCCGTTCTGCACAAAACGTCTTTAGCTTTTCGGACACAGCTGAAGACTGACCAGAATATGTATTTTTTAGCAACGTACTGGCAGCCGAGAGGAAATGCTGATTCAAGATATCAGCTGATAACTGTGTACATTGTGCGGTATTTTTGGACCTCGTAAAAGCATTGATCGCTCGCCACACAGATACGACATCTTTCTTTCCGTTCATAAGACGGTGAAAAAGTGACCTTTGAGCTTTCCTCACTAAATGTTTAACATGGTTTCTTTGCCTTCGATAAGCAATAAAATCCTTCTTTCTTTTATAGTCATCTCGGAGCTGCATGGCATCCTTGATTTCCTTACTTAACCAGGCGGGAAGCTGGGGGTTCTTCACCCGTTTCTCTCTGAATGGAGCGTGTTTATCGAGAACACCAAGGAACAATCCGTACCACTCAGACAAAGCATCGTTGGGGTCATTATGGTAGTACACTGTATCAAAGTGTGTGCTACTTAAATCACAAAGAAATGTTTCCTTGTTGAAGTGTTTAAGTGATCTGTATCTAATAGTCGTGTGCTGATGTTTTCGGAATGAATTATCCGCTTTTAATGCCAAGCAACAGCACACCGGGTAGTGATCGCTAATCCCTACCTGAAGCACGTCTACTGCCATCACCCTTGATTGAGTAGTTGTATATATGTGGTCTATAAGGGTGGAGGAAGTTGGACTAACACGAGTTGCTGTTTTAACTAGCTGCTTTAAACCAAACATAGACATGGTGCACTCCCAAGCAGGGTTATTCAAAAACATGTTAATATTGAAATCGCCTAGGATCAAAATTTCAGAGCTGGACTGTCTGACCTTATCCATCATGGCGATAAAGTCGTCGAACCATTGAAATGTTGATGCTGGGTTCCTGTAAATGTACCCGACCAGCACGGGGCTGGATTTGTTTGCCCTTAACTCAACCCAAATGCATTCTACGGTTTTTGACTCCAGGTCCCCACGCCTGCGAGTAATACCGCTAATTGAATTATGAATGTATACTGCAATACCCGTATGTCCCGGGTATTCAGCATCGCGGCGCAGTACAGTGAAGTCCTGGATAGAAACGGCCTCATCGCTGATGTTACGATTGAGACGCGATTCCGTTACACCAAACAAGTGAAATGGATTGGATTGACTCAAGAGCACACACAGATCGGGAACTTTGTTAGTTAAATGATAAACATTTAAATGGCCAATATGTAACTGGCGATCATACACCATGATTGCTAATGTATGCCAATACCAAAGAGTACAAATAAAAAAGCTTATAAATGATACAAAGGCAAATAAGAGCTGAAATAATAAAACAAAGCAAAAGAATATCAGTCCGCTCTAACACACAGAATGTGGGAGGCAAGTGAAAAAAAAAAAAAAGAGTTTCTTCTACGCATTCACTGATATAGACCACACTACCGGTCACTAACGGTCACTAACAGGGACTAATCCCTTTAGCAAACTTCAACAGTCAAAGTCAACAAAGTCAACAAAGAGAGAGAGACAGAGAAGGAAAACAGAAAACCTGAAGGCGAAATGATTATCACTATAATGGAGACAGGAATCTGTGACACACCCAATCTCAGTGCCGACAAAAATACCCAAAAGGGCTATATTTATTGTGGTAGTCCGTGATTTTGGACCTTACGGCCCGTGGTCGTAAGGTTCAGAATCACAGACTAGCACGCGGCATTCCTATCGAGTTCCTTCAAATCACTTGGTGTTACGTGTTGAGTCGTAGTCGTAAGGTGATATCACACCAGACGCACGCACGTAAGGTTCTTTTTAAAGAAACTGTATTCAGCTGCAACCCGTCACACGTGGCTTAAGGGTGTAGACTACACTGGTGTAACAGTTCCAACAATATTTTATTTCAGCGATGCGATCATCTCCACACAATGCATTCCCAAATGCACCAACATTGATACAATGTCTCCTCTGCGAAATGTCAACACTGGCGACACAATGCGTTTCTCATACAACGTACACCACCGTTACGCTGCGTCTCTCACAATGTACACCCTATACGGGCAACTGTGTGTCCCTACAACTGACAATGTATGACAATGTACGAGCTCGCTTCCCAGCACAATCTTTTATAGCATAAAAACTTTCCAGAATAATCCAAGGAATTCACACAACGCAACCAATCAGAACGGAACACATAACCGAAACTCATAAATATTAAATAAAAAGAACTTTCTAGAATGAACGACAATAGTCTACAAAAATTCGACTGCTAATTTCAGCCTCTACAGGGAAATCCCGAAGCGTTATGACGTCTCACAAAAGTATGGTAGGCAGTTCACGACCTAGTCGGAATTTTCCAGAAATTTCACGATCTTCAAAAACCATACTGACCGGCTGCTAAATTCACGCGTACGGAAAACAACTATGACTATGAATATTAGAGCGACTTTACTACTGTGTTGCAAAATGTTGCCTACACTTTGACGTCACACATGCGAGGTCACTAGACAGCGCGATTTTGCTCGAACGTTCTGGTTTATTCTCATCGAATCTACGCATCACAAAAATCGACCGCTCTTCTCCGTGCGACTTTGCTAGAAGCTTTCGGACTAAACTTAGCGTATCATAACAAAGCCAATTCCGCTCTACGCGCGAGCTATAAAGAATCTTACTGAAAAGGTACGTGATTCGTAATCGTGATAGCTCAAACTGATAAATATCGGATCGTTTCCTACGATGCATGCTCTCACGAAACAACACAACCACAATCGTAACACTTGGCATGCTTTAGACATCTGAGAGAAGGGAAAGGAAGTATGACGTCAACGTCATGACAGGGTGACGTCAGTATATGTGAGGGGGAAAAGGAGTGGCTGGAGGGTGGAGGGTGGGAGGAGGCTGAGGGGGAGGGGGGGGGGGCGGGATTGAAAATAAATTTAACAATGGCAGCTTTTTGTGAACGGCCATTTTCTCGCCAATGAGAGCGTAGAGTTCGTGCAACGTATATCGAGTCAGGCGTTGTTTTTGTTGTTGTTGTGTGGTGTGTTTTTTTAATTTAATACATTCAGCCCGAGGAGCGAAATCCCCACATTTTGAAGTTGCCGTCTGAAGGACTGTATTACAATTCTAGAGACAGATCGAGCATGATAGTTTAAGGGTGTTGCCAGAATAGCTTGGCGTCTATGGGCGCGAAGCTATTCTGGCACCACCCTTGAACTATCATGCTCGATGCATGTCTTGCTGTGGTGTGAGGGCTTAATTTAGTTTTTGTTTTCTTTTGTTTTCTTTGTAATACTTGTTAAAGGACACATCAGAATTTTTTGTGCGTAGTTGCGACGGATCTTTCGCGTATTTTGTGGTGGAGGGTTAGGGGTGTTTGGTCTGTCATGGTGGAGGGTCAGGGGTGTTTGGTCTGTCATGGTGGAGGGTCAGGGGTGTTTGGTCTGTCATGGTGGAGGTTCAGGTGTGTTTGGTCTGTCATGGTGGAGGTTCAGGGGTGTTTGGTCTGTCATGGTGGAGGTTCAGGGGTGTTTGGTCTGTCATGGTTGAGGGTCAGGGGTGTTTGGTCTGTCATGGTGGAGGGTCAGGGGTGTTTGGTCTGTCATGGTGGAGGTTCAGGGGTGTTTGGTCTGTCATGGTTTAGGTTCAGGGGTGTTTGGTCTATCATGGTGGAGGTTCAGGGGTGTTTGGTCTGTCATGGTGGAGGTTCAAGGGTGTTTGGTCTGTCATGGTGGAGGTTCAGGGGTGTTTGGTCTGTCATGGTGGAGGTTCAGGGGTGTTTGGTCTGTCATGGTGGAGGTTCAGGGGTGTTTGGTCTGTCATGGTGGAGGGTCAGGGGTGTTTTGTCTGTCATGGTGGAGGGTCAGGGGTGTTTGGTCTGTCATGGTGGAGGTTCAGGGGTGTTTGGTCTGTCATGGTGGAGGTTCAGGGGTGTTTTGTCTGTCATGGTGGAGGGTCAGGGGTGTTTTGTCTGTCATGGTGGAGGGTCAGGGGTGTTTTGGTCTGTCATGAAGCGGTACGAAAGAAATCTTGAAGTCTTTCTAGAGGAAGCAAATCAGGGAGGAAAAGGGGGTGTGGGGGGGGGGGGGGGAGAAAAGAACGCCTGTGCCATATCCGCCCGTGCACACAAACACACATACCTCCTCACACAATACACTATTTTTCACTATCTACAGACTTTTCTTTATTCGCCACCGGACCCTTTGAAGTTGGAATCACAAAGGACGTCCAGGTAAATAATACTACCGGTAATGAAGGTCGCAGAGTTTAATGCTCACCTTGATTACCGTCCAAGAATTGATCAGAGCAGCAGACATTCTACAAAAATCAATTTCAGTGCCTATTGAGATGGATTTATTCCTGAATAAATGTAAACAGTCCCATCGAACCAAGACATTTTTTATTTTGCATATCGAGGGACCGTTTCCTTCCTTTTTAATTGTGTGCTGGGCTGTGATTTTGGACCTTACGGGAGAAGGCCGTGACTTTCAAAATCGCAGACCGGCACACACATGTTTCGTGGGCGTTTTCCTTGAATGCAACGGAGTTGAACCCCTTTAGCGCCATGGGCGCATTTCCCGAATTTCGGAAGTTTTACTTAACGACTATGTACCACTTGCAGGAGGTGGGTTGACCATGGTAATTCAAGGGTAGTGCCAGATTAGCTTGGCGCCTTCTGGCGCCAAGCTAATCTGACACTACCCTTGAATTATCATGGTTCATCAATCTCCTGCTGTAGGGTGTTGGCGCTGAAAGGGTTAAAGCCTCGCTTGACCTTCGTTCATCTAACACTGCCTGCATGTGGCAAGAAAATTATTAATTAGCGGCCCGTACGTGTGTTGATAAATTTTGCCGTAGTACGAGTAAGCTGTACTTTGTATGTGTGTGTTGGTCTCTAAATTTGGACCTAACGGCTGTAGACTTTAGGCGTAAAATCTCAGACAGCACACGTTTATCGTAGATGCTTACAAATCATAAATGCGATAATTTATAATATCTGCATTTAGCAGAGTCAAGGACTCCTCCTTTTATTTCATTCTTCAATATAATATAATATAATATAATATAATATAATATAATATAATATAATATAATATAATATAATATAATATAATATAATATAATATAATATAATATAATATAATATAATATAATATAATATTTAAATAAATAAAATAAATAAATCAGCGCATTAAATAGGCGCTTTACCCAATTGAAAATCGGCTCAAAGCGCCCGCGCGAACTGAACCCAACAAGCACGCTCACTTGAATCACGCGCATTCATTCACACACTGTACATAAACACAGAACACTAACGTGGTGCTAAGGCCGGAAGCTCAAGCGAGCTACTGAAGTTTTTGAAAATTCAAATCGTTTTATATTTGAAATTTGGTAAGTGGGCTGAAATTGATACCCAAGTCATGGGAGAGGAAGAGAAGGAGTACTCGGAGAAAACACCCCCAACGGTCCGCCCGAATTAACGGTGACACTTACTAGAGGAGTAAAGTCCGACGCCGGAACTCGAACCTCGCACGTTTAGCATTGGAGGCAGGCGCCTTAACCGCTGCGCCACGTTGTTTGTTTGTTGTTGTTTTTTTGGGTTGTTGTTGTTGTTGTAAATCGAAACCAGTAGAATTAATTAACTTCCCTGGCGGCGGTCGTAAGTTCTGTTAATGTAATAATTACAAAATCATAGCCAAAAAATCCTATCCAACTAATGAATACGCATACAGATTACGCCGAGCAAGCACATCCGCGGGGGCTCATGAGGATCTATGCCGCTTGCGCTTGGTTGGTGTTCACTGTTTCTCGGTAGTGAAGAGATTAATGACAATAAGCACGTCAAAGCAGTAAACAACAAAAACACAAAATCTACGTCAGCACTGCAGGACATATTTACCCGGATATAATTACGGGTATTTGTTTTGGACAGACACCTATCGATATATATATATATATATATATCAATGCCGTCTTGGTAGGGCGTGAGTGATCAATTGAACAAGTCGTGACGACAATTCCACTACACGTCGGTACAAGTCTTACTTACAGGACGCACTGGTCCCCCATCGAAATTCTATTGCCCACTTGGGTACCGCCCGGTCTGTTTGCACAGAACAACTCAGCGCCTATCTTGTCTAGAAAGTAAAAGTATATATGGGTTTGCACCCGAACAATAGGGGGCATAGGTGAACAATGTCTCAGGACGAAAGTTCTCTGATAGTGTCAGCGCCCTAACCCTCAAGCACCCCCTCCTTTTGAGGATGTGGCCGTTGGCCTGTTGTGTTTTCCAGTTTACCCATCTCTGCCAGCAAGAGGCATAGAATCTCATGAGCCCCTGCGTTCGCAAGGGCTCATGAGAATCTATGTCTCTTGCCGATGTGTGGAATGCGTTTGTTGTCGGACAAGATTAGCACTAGTTTTTTTTTTTTTTTTTTAATTTTATCTGCAAAGGACATAGATGACTCACATATTTTTAAATCTTCAGCCGCCTGCAGGAGCGTATGGAAATCTCTCCCATTTTCTAGTAAAGGAACAATTTCATTTACATCTGTTCACTTCCTTAAACAGTGGAATTAGTTAAGAGTTTTATCTGGCGACTGAAATGAGAATAAATAGATCAGGTATCTAATATCCGTGACATTAGACATGAATTCTCCCTTGACTGGCTCGTAATATTGCTCATTTGTCAGTCTGATGATACTTGACTTGCTGAAGATCGAAGCATTTTTATCTCCTCTGCACCCGGCGAATTCAGTGAAAGGTGAATCAGAAATGATACAGCAGGGCCCATTTTTGGCGACAACACTGTGAGAAATCACTTGTTACTAAAGACCAGCATTCAGCACTGCCCCCTGAATGATGGTCTTTAATGACAGGTGATAGTTTTTGCCCATCCATACTCCTCTTGAAAGAGAAAATGTCTTGATGCCACTTTTTCTTGCAACAAAAAGGTTGTTGCTCAAGACGTGTTGCTCTGTAGTTTAAGATTTAACACATTCTGCACCAAGGACCGAAATCCCAAAATTTTGAAGTTGCCCTCTGAAATATTGTATTACATTTTCAGAGACAGATCGAGCGTGACAGTTCAAGGGTGATGCCAGAATAGCTTGGCGCCTATGGGCGCCAAGGTATTCTGGCACCACCCTTGAACTATCACGCTCCATCCATGTCTTGCTGTGGTGTGTCGAGGCTACATGAGTTAGGATACAAATAAATGTTATTTCTCCATGGAGAGATCATTGATTTTATTTGTTTTCCCAAAATATTTCTGAAATACACTTTAACACGTCCATAATGCAAGCATGCCCACGACGTTTTTGCTTTGCTTAACGCCTAGTTAAAGTGTAGTCTCAGACTGGCTGATGCGTGGTGGTTAAAGTGTAGTCTCAGACTGGCTGATGCGTGGTGGTTAAAGTGTAGTCTCAGACTGGCTGATGCGTGGTGGTTAAAGTGTACTCTCAGACTGGCTGATGCGTGGTGGTTAAAGTGTCGTCTCAGACTGGCTGATGCGTGGTGGTTAAAGTGTACTCTCAGACTGGCTGATGCGTGGTGGTTAAAGTGTAGTCTCAGACTGGCTGATGCGTGGTGGTTAAAGTGTAGTCTCAGACTGGCTGATGCGTGGTGGTTAAAGTGTACTCTCAGACTGGCTGATGCGTGGTGGTTAAAGTGTACTCTCAGACTGGCTGATGCGTGGTGGTTAAAGTGTAGTCTCAGACTGGCTGATGCGTGGTGGTTAAAGTGTAGTCTCAGACTGGCTGATGCGTGGTGGTTAAAGTGTAGTCTCAGACTGGCTGATGCGTGGTGGTTAAAGTGTAGTCTCAGACTGGCTGATGCGTGGTGGTTAAAGTGTAGTCTCAGACTGGCTGATGCGTGGTGGTTAAAGTGTAGTCTCAGACTGGCTGATGCGTGGTGGTTAAAGTGTAGTCTCAGACTGGCTGATGCGTGGTGGTTAAAGTGTAGTCTCAGACTGGCTGATGCGTGGTGGTTAAAGTGTAGTCTCAGACTGGCTGATGCGTGGTGGTTAAAGTGTACTCTCAGACTGGCTGGTGCGTGGTGGTTAAAGTGTAGTCTCAGACTGGCTGATGCGTGGTGGTTAAAGGACACCTTAACCCAAGACCGAATTTCCCAAAGTTTGGAGGTGTCTCTTAACGACTATATAACAGCCGATGAATCGACCTTGATAATTCAATGGCAGTGCCAGATTAGCTTGGCGCCTGATGTCATCAAAGTAATCTGACACTACCCAGGGGCGGATCAGTTACCTTCCGGGGAGAGGGGGGCTCCAGCTTTCTCTTTGTTCCTTCAACCTGACACAACTGAAGTAAGGGGGGGGGGGGGAAGGAGGAACAGTGGCGCTCTCCAAACTCCAAAAAGAGACTTTGATATAGCATTTTAAAGAATTTTTCGTCCGGGGTGGGGGAGGGGTCCGGAATTCTCCTGAACACCCCCCCCCACACACACACACACACACACACACACACACACAAGATCCGCCCCTGCTACCCTTGAATTATCAAAGTCGATACATCTCCTGCTGTAGTGCGTCGTGGCCATATGGGTTATGTTGTAAACGTGATCCCAGACTTTAAAAAATCTAATAATATTGTGTCTATAGTTTTGTCTTCCTAGCCTTTGCGCAAGTTTACCACTCACATAAGGACCGTTTGGTGGCTGACATAGTCCTGACCCATTACAACTGGGGACGGATCGACCACGATAGCTCAAGGGCGGCGACAGAACAGTTTGACACCTTGAGCAATTATGGTTTGTACATCAGCGGCACTGGATTTCAGTCTTCAGAGGATTACTGCCGGGTCTGGGAAAGTTCGACCTCAGGGTTTAATGCGTTACACGTTAGACACGTCAAACGGAGTTCAAACAGCGATAGTGTGTCCACCTCAGCTCATCAAGCAGTTTATATTAGGACATTTGCTAAGAAAGCCTCAGTCATTGTGCACACTGTAGACTGTGGTCAGTGAAGATAGTGTGTGTGTGTGTGTGTGTGTGTTTGTGTGTGTGTGTGTGTGTGTGTGTGTGTGTGTGTGTGTGTGTGTGTGTGTGTGTGTGTGTGTGTGTGTGTGTGTGTGTGTGTGCGGTGTGTGTGTTTTACCTGTAATTTTGGACCTTACGGCCTTCACATTTATTGACTGATTTCAGTTTACCGGGGACGGAGACTCGTTTCTGACGTCAGTTTCAGGTCAGTTTCTGGGATGACTCTGAAGTCATAGAGGTCACATGGCCTCAAAGATAGGTGGAAACAGTATATGTGACATCTTGTGCTGGTCTGTGATTTTGTACCTTACGGCACTAGCGCCGTAAGGTACAAAATCACAGACCAACAAAGAGGTCCAAAATCACAGTCCAGCACTCATACGCCGATCAATCCATGAAATTTATTTTGAAGCCTTTGGTATGAAAGCCTTGTATACAGAACGGTAATTAAGGGACAGACTGTGTTACAAGCGAGGTTGCAGTCTCAAGATATTTCTGTACTCGCAAGTCCCGTCCATCGATCAGTACAACAGTACGACTTTACATTTCAGTCAGTCTCTATGTTGTGTGATCACTCGTGTCGTTGGTCTGCGTGTGTGCATGCTTTGTCAGTATAACCGTCGAGCACGCCACCTCTCTCTAGGGTCGTCCAACCAAACCAGAGCCACCTATTCAAGAATCTCCCATTATTTGTAGATTAGATTAGAAACGGCAAGTTCGAAAATGGTTGTGCCAGCCAAAACTTTCACAGTTGTAAAATAAAGAATCATTGTCATTCTCTCTCTCTCTCTCTCTCTCTCTCTCTCTCTCTCTCTCTCTCTCTCTCTCTCTCTCTCTCTCTCTCTCTCTCTCTCTCTCTCTCTCTCTCTCTCTCTCTCTCTCTCTCTCTCTCTCTCTCTCTCTCTCTCTCTCTCTCTCTCTCCTTTTGTCTAAGCTTAACCTTATAGTTAATCCTGACGTTTGCAAATTTTTCTTCCACGCTCATATCAAAACGCACTGTAATCACAGTTCCACTGTCTGGGACGGTTGCAGCGAAGTTCATATGAAAAAAGTAAATTCTCTGTATTGTCGAGTTGTTAAACTCATATTTCCTATCAAAATAATCAAATCTTTTAAATTGCTGGCATTAAACAAACAATTTGAATTTAATCGGTGTGTATTAGTGTACAAGATCCTATACGAGAGAGCCCCACTCCATTTGCGAACTCTGTTTTCAGATAATTATAGACCAAACACGAGAAACAGGTCGCTCCACCTACAAAGAACAAGACTATATATATATATATATATATATATATATATATATATATATATATATATATATATATATATATATATATATATATATATATATATATATATATATATATATATATATATATATATATATATATATATATATATATATATATATATAAAACTAGCCTGGCCATTTCAGGTGCAAAATCATGGAATAATTTACCTCAGAATCTTAAGTCTATTCAGTCTAAATTTAGTATATTAATTTTAAGGATCGCCTTTATCGCTTTTTACTTTTAAATTAATACCACGATTTAATTTTCCTCTATTAATGTTGTACTCTTAGAGACATCCTCGCGCTGGGACCATACGGCGTTGAGGCGCGTCCCCTGGGTGGTGGATAGGGGGTCCCTCGTGAGAGGGGTGCACCGAATGAAATAAGGTGCCGTGAACCAACATGGTCTAAGGGAAGGTGACCCCGACAGAAAACCCCTGGTCCTCCTAGTAAGGGGGTTGGGCGTGGGGGTAGCTTCCCCACCCTGCAAAAAAGGAAATAGCTACAAAAACGCCGACGACAAGACTAACAGTAATTCCATTCCTGGAAGAGGAAGGTTCTTCTACTAGAAGACTTATGACGTCCTGTGGTGAAAGCCGGAAGTCTTCGGAAGCCACAGGACCGAGCCGCCTCTCTCTATCCAGGGATACAACCATGGGCACATGGAACGTCAAGACCATGTACCAGAGCGGCAAGGCCGCCCAGATAGCAGCGGAAATGCAAAAGTACAACCTTTCCCTGCTAGGCATCAGTGAAGCCAGATGGACGCAGTCTGGCCAGAAAAGGCTGTTAAGTGGGGAGATGATTCTGTATTCAGGTCATGAAGAGGAGAATGCCCCCCATACAGAAGGAGTAGCACTCATGCTGTCACCAGTGGCACAGAGAGCGCTGATGGGCTGGGAACCTCTTGGGCCAAGAATTATAACAGCAGCCTTTAGAACCAAGAAAAAGCTCAAGCTGAACGTCATCCAGTGTTATGCGCCCACCAATGACAGTGACGAGGAAGAGAAACAAGAGTTCTACGACCGACTCCAGAGTGCCGTGGACAAATGTGCGGAGCGAGACATCACCATCGTCATGGGCGATTTTAATGCCAAAATAGGGGAGGACAACACCGGATACGAAGAGGTGATGGGGAGACAGGGACTAGGCTCGGAGATGAGTGAGAACGGGGAGAGGTTTGTAGACTTTTGTGCTCTAAACCGACTTGTCATTGGAGGCAGCATCTTCCCACACAGAAGAATACCCAAAGCAACTTGGGTCTCACCTGACCATACAACAGAGAACCAAATAGACCATATCTGCATTAGCAAGACATTTAGAAGATCCCTTCAAGATGTTCGAGTGAGGAGGGGAGCAGATGTCGCCTCAGACCACCATCTGCTTACCTTAAGAATGAAGCTCAAGCTAAAGAAAAGCCGCACAGAGACAACAAGAAGACAGCGCTATAATGTAGGCCTCCTGAGAGAAACTGGAGTTAGAGAAGAGTTCAAACTGGTGCTGTCCAACCGGTTTCAAGCGCTACATGAGCTAGTAAATGAAGAGGAGGCGGTCACCACAGAGCAGCAGTGGAAGGCAGTTAGAGAGGCGCTGAACTCAACCTGCAAAGACACTGTAGGGCTCAGGAAACACCACCACAAGGACTGGCTGTCGGCACAGACCTTGAAGAAGATAGAAGCGAGGAAGCAGAAGAAAGCAGCGGTCAACAACAGTCGCACGAGAGCAGCCAAAGTAAGGGCACAGGGGGAATACTGGGAAGCCAACCGCGAGGTGAAGAGGAGTATCAGGGCAGACAAGAGGGCCTACACAGACAGCCTGGCAGCAGAGGCAGAAAAGGCACCAGGCAGCGGCAACATGAAACAGCTCTAAGACATTACCAGAAGATTGTCGGGTAAGTATGGCCATACAGAAAGACCAGTAAAAGACAAAGAAGGCAAGCCTATTGCAGACAGAGCAGACCAACTCGACAGATGGGCCGAGTATTTTGAAGAGTTACTGAACAGACCTAGCCCACCCGACCCCCCCGACATCCAGCCGGCAGAGACCGACCTACCCATCAGCTGTGACAGACCCAGCCGGGAAGAGATCAGAAAAGCGGTGGCATTTTTGAAGAATGGCAAAGCAGCAGGGCCAGATGGCATCCCAGCGGAGTCTCTGAAAGCAGACCTAGAGACAACAGTTGAGATGCTGTACCCACTGTTTGGAAAGATCTGGGAAGAGGAGGTGATGCCAGCTGACTGGAAGGAGGGGTACCTAATCAAGCTTCCCAAGAAAGGCGACCTCAGCAAGTGTTCCAACTACAGAGGAATCACCTTGCTGTCAGTACCAGGAAAGGTCTTCAACAGGATCATCCTAGAGAGAATGAAGAGCTCCGTTGACCCCCAGCTGAGAGACCATCAAGCAGGATTCAGGAAGAAC
>BTPG01000006.1:181532837-181542837 GCA_036245525.1 Semisulcospira habei | reverse complement strand
TAGGTTCGTCCAATTAAGAACGGCCTTAAGACATACAGGTTCATTGAAATGATGCCTTTTTGCCAGTTTTATTAATATCTCAAGTTTACTCTTTTCGTTCATGCTGGTGGATTATGCGGGATTTTTTTTTTTTTTTTTTTTTTTGTCTGCGATGGCTGTAACATGTCCGTGACGCTCAACAGGTTTCGTATTGTCTAGCGGCCTTAAACATTATTAATGGTCAACCTCAGCCTGTCTCACACTGGAACCGCTCTGACGTCAAGAGCCACTAAGTCCACACGATCTGCCGTCTCAGTTGCCTCTCTGTTTAATCGCATCATGATCCGTAATATCTGAAAAACACCCTCTGAATGTGAGTAACTGCGATAGGTAAGGCTTGTCTGCAAGAGGCATAGATTCTCACGAGCCCCTGCGACTGCAGGGGCTCATGTGAATCTATGTCTCTTGCATATGGAAAGGTGTGTATAAAGAACCACATGTATACAATCTACCGTGTCGGTTGTCTTGATGTTCACTTGTTGGCCTACCTCGGCAACACCCTCACTTTGGGGCCATATTGTATTGGTCGAGCTTGGTTAGCAAGAGGCATAGATTCTCATGAGCCCCTGTGACTGCAGTCTGCGGGACTAGTTAAGGATTGACGTGTGGTCTTACCGACAATAACCATTTCGTCTTTCCGGATTGATTTCTTTACCATTGTCTGAACACTACAGTACATTCAATTCACCCTGGACCACTTTACAGCGAACCCCAGACAGCCGGTCTTCCTCAGGTTGAGATATTTAGATGTAGATGATGTCAGTAAGAGATTGAGATAATCATAAGCCTCTGCTCGCTTCATATGCTCATGAGAATGTATCTAATGTTGGCGTTGATGTTGGCTGTTAGATTTGACAACCCTCAGCCTACGTCCCCGAACGGCTCAAGAGGTTGTTTGTCCCTTATGTCTGGGTTATGTTTCATGCAGGACTGTTTATTTTGTGCTGATCTATGATTTTAGACATTACGGCTAGAAGCCGTAAGGTCCAAAATTACAGACCAGAACACATGATAGTTAGAAGTCTTTTTTTCACAGTCAGTTGAGCCCTTTTTCTCAGCGCGAAGGACGACATGCTGGATGAACGTGTTCATGTGTGTTCGGTCGAGCGAAAACCAATCTCTGGAACCGAGAGGTCACCGCTGATTGAACTTTCCACCCGATGAATTCATCAGCGTTCAGGAACAAATGAGTTAGAAGGACCAAGACGGCTTGCTGGCCTGTTCTATTATTATTATTATTATTATTATTATTATTATTATTATTATTATTATTAAAAGACGGCTTGGTCCTTCTAACTCATGTGTTCCAATGTTGATGAAATCATCGGGTGGAAAGTTCAAGTTTATCCGGATGCGGCACATCTCGAAGGAGTTAAATTTTAACATGTCGCCCACCACATCTGTGGTACCGTTTGTGAGGAGGTCGCAGTCGTTCCACTTACATGTGCACCAGATGTTCAACTAGGCCTATGTAGGTTTATGAACAGAAGATACGCGCGACGGATCTGCTGATTCTGCGCTGAGTCAGCCACTGACCGAAAATGATTATTAGTTCCTCATCTTCTGATCTTGCGAGTGATGCATAGATTGGGTCGTTTAATCATCTAATTGCACGCATTTTTTTTTTTTAGCCATCTCATTCCAGATGCAAGAGGCATAGATTCTGATGAGCCCCTGCGGCCGCAGGGGCTCAACATAATCTATACACCTTGCTGGCAAGCATTGGCCCTTATTTACTTCTGTTTCACTTTGAGTAGAGAAGATTATCAGGGTTTAACACGTGTTTGTGACTGATCTGTCTGGGTTTTCTGACAGTGCTCTTAAAATGTGCCGCTGGTCTGTGATTTGGGGGCTTACGAATTCAGCCGTAAGACCCAGAACCACAGACTAACACACAGACGCACGCAGAGTCCAAAATAACAGACCGGTTCACAAATATATGTGACAGAGGATCTGGGTGTTGGCTTGATTTGACAAACAAGTGTGAAAGTCGAGATTGTGTTTTTTTTTTTAAGACCGTGAAAGGAGCTCGTTAGCGAGAGTTCGTGGGGCATTCAGTGGTCTCATAAGTTTATTATCAATGTCATTCAGAGGTCCAGATTTCGCTGTCTGAAAAAACGGCAGACAGTCATGCATGAGAGCTTTCCTTTTCACGCCGTACCAGCCACGGTTCATATATGTCGACTTGGACACGCAAGAGAAGAATCTCTCGGGCAATAATCGTTAATCCTGATATAATCATATGGACAAAGATTTCTCCACTCTCTTTCTCGACTTTTCATGCTTAAATTTTATATTAATTTAATTTCCTTATATTTCATGCGTTGAAGAATTTTAACCCACTTAGCCCCAAGGCCGCCACAGTTCCTTAATTTTGGAGGTGTCACTTCACGATTATATACCAGTTGCAGGAGATGGATGGACCATGATAATTCAAGGGTAGTGCCAGATTAGCTTGGCACCTTCAGGCGCCAAGCTAATCTAGCACTACTCTTGAATTACCATGGTCCATCCATCTCCTGATGTAGGGCGTTGTAACTGAATGGGCTTATCGCCCCATGCCACTTTTTTTTTTTCTTCCTTGCAAACCGTGCGTCTTTTAAACGGGTATTGACGTAGACCTACTTATGTTATCGAGGGATCATATTTCTATTTGAAATAAAGCAGGCAGAGTAATGCCCGTGACGACACGCAGGTGTCAGCTATTCATGCTAATACTTGTAAGCATTAACACTGTCACCGCCAGTGGTCGCAGATTGTGTCTCTGAAATCTTTGTTTATTCAAAGCAAAGTGCCCCGGTCGTCTAAGTAATTGTATGTGTGTACAACGTGGCGTCAGCAAGAGATACAGAGAAGAACCCAACGGAGAAAGAAACACGCTTAGAAACGTCAGTTACAACACAAATAAAATTTTTGTTGTAACTGTCTTTTCTAAGCGTGTTTCTTTCTCCGTTGGGGTTTTCTCTGCATTTTACACGCTTGGCAGTCACCTTTTTGCTCATCAAGAGACATAGACCCCCATGAGCCCCCGCAACTGCGGGGGCTCATGGGGGTCTGTGTCTCTTGCATTTTGGATCATGTTCACCTTTTTATGAGTAGTAAAAGGGTTAATCCTGGGCTCGGTGTTTAACAATATTTTCTTTTTCAATCCGCAGGCTGTGAGTACAAAAGAAATATAATATGTATCGCTTACGCAAGGTATGACGTGCGAACGATCGAAGGATCAAATCGCTTTTTTTTTTTTTTTTAAATCGACAGACCAACATATAAGCTGAAAATGACGTAGACATTGAACGCTTAGCCTGGGCCTGCCTTAGCTTGTTTTAAATAAACAATTTCTTCAATCTCAAGTGTAGCGTGTAGCTCTTGTCATTCAATCGATTATTGAAAGAAGGAATGCGAAATTACGTCACTCCAGCAAACAATCTCAAAGATAAGAATTATTAATCCCGATCTCAATCGTTCGTTCTCTCTCTCTCTCTCTCTCTCTCTCTCTCTCTCTCTCTCTCTCTCTCTCTCTCTCTCTCTCTCTCTCTCTCTCTCTCTCTCTCTCTCTCTCTATCTCCTTTCAATAATTCACCTATTGTGTTTTTTCCGTAATTTTTCTTTTTATTATTATTATTATTATTATTATTATTATTATTATTATTATTTTGCATGCTGTGTTTCTTTTCCTGTTATGTTCTGTTTTGTTTACAGGACAGCTTGTAAGACAGGCATAGAGTTACCTATTAGCTTTATCCTGAATTTAAAAAAAAAGATTCATCATCATCGGCAAGATGTGCATCGACCATGATAGTTCAACGGTGGCGTCAGAATAGCTTGGCGCCTGTAGGCGCCAAACTATTTTGACACCACCCTTGAACTATCATGGTCGATCTGTACCCAGAACAGTGACGTAGACCTCCGAGGATATTCCAAACTTGTATAATTTCGTCCTCGGGGATCAACGAGTCAATCAAGCGCGAGTGATGCAGACGTGCTATGGAATGGAAGGATGGAATGCCGCTGCAAAACAAAGTAAGCTCATTTTTGTGAAAAGCGAAATTTTCATTGTGATACAATGAAAATCTTGCTTTTCACAAAAATGGACTTACTGTCTTTCCGCCTTCACAGTGAGAATGCTATTAACTAGAAATCGACCGAGAATCGTGCAAATACAGAAACCCGCATATAACAGCCAGTAGCGCCTTGTAGCAGAAAGTACATACATCTTGCACCATAGGGGCTTTGCGTCCTGGAGACAGGGAAAGAGCTGCTAACAAGACATGAACTAAAATGTCTTCGAACAGACGGAGAAATATATATGTACGACATTCATAATGAATCTCTCAGACGGTATTTATTTGTTTGCTGGCCTGTTCTTTTCTTTTTTATTTATATAATCTATTCATCGGCTGATGACTGTCGGGCCCAGTAGAATATCTGCAAAGACTGTTTGGTAACTACTAGGCAGGTTTATATGTCTGGTACTGATTATGGGATGCATGGAATGACCAACTTAGGAGCAATCAGTTGCAAATATTTTCCTTTACGATTTTTCTTCTCACTCGTTAACTCATTTTGCCCATACAGCAGGAAATATATCGACCATTATAGTTCACTCTAATCTGGCACTACCCTTGCATTATCATGATCGATCCGTCTCGTGCACACTGTACATATTCGTTGCGTGGCACCTCCAATCTATAGAAGTGCGGCCTTGGGGTTAAATGGGTTAATGCAGTTCAACACACTACCGATTTTCTGTCATAGAACCTTAAATATCGCATGCGAAAAAGTGTGTACGTAGGCACCGGCTTAAAATGTCTTGAGTTCAATGTCCTTCAATGTCCAAAAACTTTTTTTTTTTTTTTTTTGGGGGGGGGGGGGGGCCGGTGGCGGGGGGGGGGTGGGGGGGGTAATTTTATAATGCCCATGTAAAGCGATACGTTTCCAGAAGATCTAAACTCAGGTGCAATGGCGTCATTCTCTTGAAATTGAACACCGATTTTGAATATTGGCTTTCTAACAACCGATCTGAAGTCATTGAACTACAGAACTACTGTCCTGAAATCGATCTTGCAATCCAGATCTCTTACGTGCGCTGGTCTGTGATTTTGGACCTTACGGCCTCCGGCCGTAAGGTCTAAAAATCACAGATCAGCACACTTCATGAACTGGAGTTCCTGTAACTGATAGTGTCATTCGAAATCCGACCCAGAGAACTTAAACGTCTGCTGTTCTTGGACTTTCGACATTACGGTTCAGAACCGTAAAGTCCAGAATCAGGGATCAGCGTATGTTGGACGTTTCGCACTTGATGATTCGCCATAGACCCTATTCATATGAACGATGAGGTAATTTACGTGTGGCTGCGCCCATTCCTCGTTGGTTTACAACCAAATTATCAAACCTCTACGGGGGGTACGGACCAAAGGGGAGGGAATATGAGTGGGGTGGTCAACTCTCAAAGTAGACCAAAGTCGATGTATTGATTGATTGCTGATCTGTGCGCGGAACACGCGAGTTAAATCTTAACCCCTTCGATGTCGGAACACTGCGAGCGACACACCCGAATGCAAGAGGCGTAGATCCTCATCAGCCCCCGCAGTTGAGGGGATCATGTGGCTCTCTGCCTCCGGGCTGACTCCACTACTGCCGTGGTCGTTGGCCGGATGAGGTTCTTTGGTGCTGCATTAACCCTCTGCGTGTCGGTAGCGGTTTTAGTCGCGATGATTCCGACAGGAATCATCGCGACTAAAACCACTACCGACACCAAAAGCATCGCGACTAAAACCGCTACCGACACCAAAAGCATCGCGACTAAAACCGCTACCGACACCAAAAGCATCGCGACTAAAACCGCTACCGACACCAAAAGCATCGCGACTAAAACCGCTAACGACACCAAAAGCATCGCGACTAAAACCGCTACCGACACCAAAAGCATCGCGACTAAAACCGCTACCGACACCAAAAGCATCGCGACTAAAACCGCTAACGACACCAAAAGCATCGCGACTAAAACCGCTACCGACACCAAAAGCATCGCGACTAAAACCGCTACCGACACCAAAAGCATCGCGACTAAAACCGCTACCGACACCAAAAGCATCGCGACTAAAACCGCTAATGACACCAAAAGCATCGCGACTAAAACCGCTACCGACACCAAAAGCATCGCGACTAAAACCGCTACCGACACCAAAAACATCGCGACTAAAACCGCTACCGACACCAAAAGCATCGCGACTAAAACCGCTATCGACACCAAAAGCATCGCGACTAAAACCGCTACCGACACCAAAAGCATCGCGACTAAAACCGCTACCGACACCAAAAGCATCGCGACTAAAACCGCTACTGACACCAAAAGCATCGCGACTAAAACCGCTACCGACACCAAAAGCATCGCGACTAAAACCGCTACCGACACCAAAAGCATCGCGACTAAAACCGCTACCGACACCAAAAGCATCGCGACTAAAACCGCTACCGACACGAAAGCATCGCGACTAAAACCGCTACCGACACCAAAAGCATCGCGACTAAAACCGCTACCGACACCAAAAGCATCGCGACTAAAACCGCTACCGACTCCAAAAACATCGCGACTAAAACCGCTACCGACACCAAAAGCATCGCGACTAAAACCGCTATCGACACCAAAAGCATCGCGACTAAAACCGCTACCGACACCAAAAGCATCGCGACTAAAACCGCTACCGACACCAAAAGCATCGCGACTAAAACCGCTACTGACACCAAAAGCATCGCGACTAAAACCGCTACCGACACCAAAAGCATCGCGACTAAAACCGCTACCGACACCAAAAGCATCGCGACTAAAACCGCTACCGACACCAAAAGCATCGCGACTAAAACCGCTACCGACACGAAAGCATCGCGACTAAAACCGCTACCGACACCAAAAGCATCGCGACTAAAACCGCTACCGACACCAAAAGCATCGCGACTAAAACCGCTACCGACTCCAAAAGCATCGCGACTAAAACCGCTACCGACACCAAAAGCATCGCCACTAAAACCGCTACCGACACCAAAAGCATCGCGACTAAAATCGCTACCGACACCAAAAGCATCGCGACTAAAACCGCTACCGACACCAAAAGGGTGTATAAAGATTTTAGAAGTATATTCTGTTACCGCCACTGGCAGGGAAGAGTTGAACGCTAGACGCGAATTGTGTTCCGACATTTCGGTGTCAACCTTCACTGACTCTGATCACTGTTGAAAGAACTGGATTAAAACTGCATGAAATAAATCTCAAGCATCAGAGAATTAGGGACATGCATAAAGCAGATTCAGTACAGTGAATTCAGTCTCTGCAGAAAAAAAAAAAATGCAATTCTGGGAGGGATTAGTCCAAGAACGAACGGTAGAAAACTAGTATTAGTAAATCACATCCCAGTGAGCAAAGGTCCTCGGACCCACGGCAGTCGTAGTTGGCCTGAGCACGGCAGTGCGCGGGCCCACTGCGGCCGTCCTGGACCCGGCGACGACGTTTTGCTACTGGGCATACCTGTATAATCTATTCAGGGCCGGGAGCAATACGTGATATTTTAGCAATCTCATCGCTCTTATCCAATCATTCTTTTACTCGTTAGAGACACAAGTTCTCCAAACGAACAAGTTATTCACAGACCTCCATCATCTGTTCAGGCAGCTATACTGTGAACTCAGTTTCACATTTGTTTTATCTTGTGATTCCTCACTTGTTAGAGACAGTAATTCTCGAAGTCGTTTCTTAGTGAACTGGAATGGAAAAGCCTGTTGCTATCTCGTGAATGAAAGACAAAGGGGAGGGGATTAGGGGTCCTCTTGGAATGAAGGCAGATAGTGTGTCGGTTGGGCGGGGGGGGGGGGGGGGGGGGGGGGGGGAAGGGAGGGGGAGGAGAGAAAACTGAGGGAGAGGATACATGTTAGGGGTGGGGGGACCGGGGAGTAGGGATCCGATGAATGAGTCAGGGGGCACGCATTGTGGAAACAATTGTTCTCGCCGCGCATCCAAACACACAAGCAAGATTCCGGCAAGGTTAGCGCCGACTTTGTGAATGGTAGCCCTGACCCGAAATACCCAGAATAGTTGTGCGCTGATCTGTGATTTAGACCTTACGGCTATATAACCGTAAGGTCCTGAATCACAGACCAGCACATTTTATAGCACTGAGCCGAAATATTTCAACCCTTTGGCTGTCGCGATGATTCCTGCAGCGGGGATCATCACGACAAAGCTCGCTACCGCCACTGAGAGGGTTAACTATTCGGTTGTATGCTGGTCTCTGAACGGTCCAAAATCACAGCCCAACACTTATTTTAGACTGAAAGAAAGCGTTTGATGGTCAATTCATACGTCAGCAGACTTGGAAAACCCCGACTGAGCAACTTCAACCGCCCTGAGTTTCACACTCACTGATCCTAGTCCAAATTACACTAACTCGTTGGAGACGTGCCGCGTACGGATACGCGGCTATTCGCCACGTATCTGTATGCGGCGCGTCTCCAATGAGTTAACTTATCCTAGAAGTGCTGCATTTGCAATACCGTGCGCCGCTTTATACGGTTGTGGCATGTCTCGAATGAGTTATCATAGGCAAATCTGAATGGAAAATACATTTGTAAACACTTATGCACCTTGCAAAAGATATTGATCGACAATGACAGTTCTATGATAGTTTCAGGCGTGTAAATAAAGTTGAAATGAGGATTTGAAGGGAAATAACGTATGCAGTGCAACTGAACGCACCGTTCACCCATTCAGCTTTTGATACGCTGCAACGAGATCAGTAGAGGTGCCACGCTGTTCTGACACCACACGCCTCAGTAGAACCATATAGGCGTCGAGTTATTCTGGCACCACCACTTGAAATGCAATCAGTGGTCTGTCCCGAGTCCTGAACTATAATGCCTGAATTCCCCAGAGACTGAACAAGTGACTCCCGAACTTGCTCAGTCGAAATCTTGGTAGGTCTCGGTATAACTGATTTAAACAGAAAAACATAACAACCAGGTATGAGAAGAATGGCATCACACTGGTTGTCTCGTCATTTGCTACCGCTGAGCGGTAACAAATCAGGGAACTCAGGCAACCAGTGTTGGATGGCTTCCGGGAAAGAAAATGATCAGCGTGACCACACCTATGGAACTGACCAGAGGGTATCAGAGGGGCAGGATTATTAGTTTAATGTGCTGCGGATTGAAGCCGGCACGCGCTCGCGCGAGTTTTGTTTGCTCTTCAAAGCCTCCAGTCGTGTGCGCGCGTGCGACCACGTGCCTAGGAATCCCCGGATGTTGTCGTTTGTTATTTGCCCTTGTTGATTCTCCAGCTGCCATGTTTTCCTAGAGCAAGTTTAACCTGCACATTGGGGCGAATGGGCGCATTCATTGTGTTTTCTCAGGTTGAAAGAAACAGTTTGTACCGAGGGACATTTTTGGTCGGTTTCGGAATGGGTTGCTAGGGTTCGCGGATCTTCTAGAAAATTCGAAGACATCTAAAGGTTCATTTTAAATCCTCGATAACTTCCACCGTTTCAGAAGAATGGATGTAAATAGTTTTTGCAAGAATAGATTCTCATGAGTCGCTGCGTCCGCAGGGGCTCATGAGAATCTATACTTCTTACTGATGGAACGCGCTGGCTAAGAAACTGAAAGTACTATGGACTCAGTCTTAGCTTGAAAACCCGATTACTGCCTCCTACCTTTGTCAGATATGCAGAGAAGGTTTCACATTGGGCCGATCGCTACCACTAGCAGAATGATTAGTTTCTCATGAGCCCTTTGGCTGCAGGAGCTCATGAGATTTCATGTTTCATCTAGATGGACAGAGACTGCCCTAAGAATGGAAGCCCGAACCCTCTAGTTCATCAGAATTCATCCCAGAGCGAATTTCAGACGCGGCAACGCTAAGATCTTGTGTTCATTGAGACCCCATCACAGTCAAGAACTATGCTGGTTTGAC
>BTPG01000006.1:181505337-181525337 GCA_036245525.1 Semisulcospira habei | reverse complement strand
GCTCATTTAATTGCCGGAAAAGCCTTGATTTGAAAGTGGACATGGAGGGAGCTGCGGTAATATTGGGCGGAAGAGAATTCCAAAGTTTATCTCCTGAATAGCATAGGCTAGGTTTGAATATAATTATCGAGTCGTGGCCTAGGTACTGACAGATTGTTCCTTGCCGTCTTGTACGGTGTGTTAGCATAACTAAACAAATCCAAAATGTACGGTGGTGTTCTATAGATGCGGCTGACTAAACATTAACACGCCCTTGTTGTACATAAGGAGCTTACGTAACGAAAGCATGCCAAGGGCTTTCAGCCGCTCATCGGTGCTGTCCCTGCTGTTTGGAAGGATTATCTTGGCTACCCTCCAGTAGAGTGAATTAAGCTTCTTTTAGCATGCATCACTACACCCATCCCAGACTGTAGATGCGTAATCAATGTGAGACTGCATGTGAGCGGTGAAAAACAGTTTTCTCGTCTGTGAATCTGTAAAATAAATAAATTTTGAAAGCAGAAACAGATTTCTGGACACAGTTTTGCATACACTGTTTACATGTGTATGCCAAGACAACCGATTGTCTATAATGACGCCTAGCAACCGGTGCTCGGTGACCTGCCTAATCGGCTCACAATTAAGGGAAAGGCTAAGTGGAGGCGGGTTTAGCTGATGCTTTTGACATGTAGTGATTAACATACACTCTTGTTTAGATGGATTAGGCATCATGTAGTGGTCTCGGCACCAGTTTGAGACATCTAATAGACTATGTTGCAAAGAAGAGTTAATTGTAGATATTTTTGCCGACGACACGTCGAGAGTAGCGTCGTCTGCAAACAAACTGCATCGCACATTTGGTTGCGGGATACATAAAGGCAAGTTTAATATAGATTAAAAATAAAAGGGTAATCGCACCTTGCGAAGAACGATTACCGTTGACAAAAACATACTGAGATCTATCGCTTTGATAAGATTTAAAGAAGGAAGCGGAATCTGTGTCTATGTGGTATGCCAATAGCTTCTGTAGTAACAGTTCATGGTTAGGACTAAGTCAAAAGCTTTTTTAAAAAATCTAAAAATAACGTGCCGGTCCTTTCAGCATTGTTCATGGAAGTAAGCCAAGTATTTGTTACGTGAGACAACGCAGTGTGACAAGAGTGACGGGGTCTAAAGCCTGACTGTAACAAATAAATCAACTTTTGTCTCTCCAGGAAATGACTCAGGTGTCTGTGGACATGTTTTTCTATCGGTTTGGACAGAGCTGACAGGAGTGAAATTGGCCTCAATTTATTAGGATCTGTGAAGTTTCTAGTTTTTGGCAATGGAATGACTTTTGCTAATTTCCAACCTCTTGGAAAAGTACCTTTCTGGATTATGAGAGAGAGAGAGAGAGAGAGAGAGAGAGAGAGAGAGAGAGAGAGAGAGAGAGAGAGAGAGAGAGAGAGAGAGAGAGAGAGAGAGAGAGAGAGAGAGAGAGAGAGAGAGAAAAGAGAGAGAGTTTATAGTATTTATTTACCAACGGATAATAATTAGATAAAGGAGCAGAGAGAGAGAGGAGAGAGACGAGATTGGGGAGAGAGAGACAGAGGAGATAGAGGAGAGGAGTGAGGGACGAGGAGGGGGGAGCGGAGGAGAGAGAGTGGATGAGGACAGTGAGTGGGCGAGAGCGAGGGACGGATGAAGGAGAGAGGAGAGAGAGGAGTGGAGGAGTGAGGAAAGACCGTGAGGAGAAGAGGGGAGAGAGAGAGAGAGAGAGAGAGAGAGAGAAAATCGTTGTAATACCCCGGAAGGCAGCAATAATTCTCTTGTTTCCAATTATACAGGGGCCAGTTGCATGAGCGAGCTCAGTCCTGCACCAGCCACTAAGCAAGTTGCCCTTCTATAGCGGCGCACCTTGCTTAGTGGCTGGCGCAGGACTATGCTCGCTCATGCATCTGGCCCCTGATCACAGCCATTTCTCTGCCCTTCGCCATGGCAAGCAACACATAACAGTATCGACTGCCCGCATCACCAAGTGGTTCCATATCACGTAATTGTGGGCTCGTCTGTGAATTTTCTACTTTACGGCCCAGGGGCCATAAAGTCCAAAATCACTGACACCGGCACACATCTTATTATTACGGTATAAAGGTCTAGTATTACATAACAGCACACATATCAGTTCCATTGTCCAGTTCCTGTCAACTTGTATT
This sequence comes from Semisulcospira habei, assembly GCA_036245525.1. Lineage (NCBI taxonomy): Eukaryota > Metazoa > Mollusca > Gastropoda > Semisulcospiridae > Semisulcospira > Semisulcospira habei. The sequence goes on along the minus strand of BTPG01000006.1, from coordinate 181,523,163 downwards.
TAGTTCTCTCACACAATCGCATAATCTCACGTATGTTACACTGTCATGTATGCACAGTGTCACGTATGTTACATTCAGAAGTTAAGCAGACCATCAGTGGACACCTCACTTTTGTTTGTGTTTTGGCCTGTAATTTTGGATCATACGGTTGAGAAACGTAGGTATATTTTTTAAAAAAAACTGGAAACTGTTTCATGAGTGAGCTTAGTCCTGCGCCAGCCACTACGTAGTGCAAGATGTTCTGCTATAGTGGAACACCTTTCTCAGTGACTGGCGCAGGACTAAGCTCACTCATGCAGCTGACTCCAGGTCACATCGGGATGGATTGGTTTCGGCCTTCGACGTACAGCGGTTCTTTTCACCTCCCTCAGGCCTACAAGGTACCATGCATCAAGCCCCTGCTACCAATAAAGTATTTGTTTTCATTCCTTCACTATTTTCCTAAAAGAAATCAAGAAGAAATCTTCAGAACTCGATCACGCCAGACATGACTGAGGTAAAAGGAATACATTTATACACAATAGACTTATGACATAATTTAAAATCTTTCATGACGTTGCCGTCTCCAGTAGTGTGCCTTTCGTTTCGAACAACACTAAGTAACTTTGTACTTTCGAACGTGTCTTTTATAGAACAGAACTGGCATCCTAGACGCGTCAAAAAGAGGGCTACAAAAGGTCCGCCATTAGTCGCTAAAAGGGTTTTGTAGCTTGGTCATGTGGTACAGTTTGCTCTAAAGAGATTGGTCGTGTGACGTAGGAATGAAAACTTTTTTTTTTTTAAATACCTTACCACAGCCGGCAGAACATGTTTTGATGAACACCACTGACTATGAGAGATCGCCCGTTATAAATAAGAATCATTTAGGTGGCCGGCTGTACTCGCGGCTACCTAAACCATGGTCTTTAATGACAGAGGAGACTGACCACCCTTTCAAGACAGCTCTTGTGGGAGAGCACCTGTCTTTAGCGACCATTTACTTGCCAAGGTGAACAAAGGTCGTTGCTTAACCCTTTGGCTATCGGCAGTGCTTTTAGTCGCGATGATTCCGATAGGAATCATCGCGACTAAAAGCGCTACCGACAGCCAAGGGGTTAAGCAAGTTCTGGTTGATTTACTGACTGACAAATTGAGAATACAAATTACCTGCAGTTTGACGGAACGGCTTCACTAGTGCTTAGTCCTCTATCGTAAATTTTTTCTTTGCCCATCGATAAAGAACTGAACCACTGTCATTTTACTGAACAAGTCAATGGACATACTGTCTGTCGAACAGACTGATTTAGTAACTGAAAGTTTAATTTTGTCTCAAGAAAGTGACGAAATAATATTGACAACAATGCTTTATGTCAACTTCAAAATTTTGGGATATCGTTCCCCGGGTACTCACAAACCAGATAGGTGAGGCTAGCGCTGGCAGAATTGTATACAAACCAAGGGGAATCACAGCGCACAGTTCCCCGGGTAGAATGTGTGAAAGGTCATATTGAATTGTTTGTTATGTTGCAGTCAACGACCGTTTTGCCCTTGATTTGACCCTATAAAAGAAATGTCTTAAAACACACTAAAAGCTTTCTTCCAACATATACCGTGGGTATACGCAAGACCCACAAAAGAATTGATTGAAAGTTCGTTTCTAGTGTAGTTCTCGGCCAACAGTGACTTACTTTTATCCACATAACTCAACCGATTTCTCTTAACTAAACACACCTCTGTCCAAATCGATATCCCAAAGCACTTATCTTTTCAATTGAAGACTTTCGGTCTAAATACATCGTCCAGAAAACTCATTAGTGACAGAGGTATCTGCGAGCCAGCCAATTTCAACCTCAAGAGGAATAGATTTTCATGAGCCCCTGCGGATGCAGGGGCTCATGAAAATTTATTCCTCTTTCTGATGATAACCGGTTCAAGCTCTTCTCAGACTGAGGAGAAAGGTGGGTCTACGCGTTTGACTTGATCTATAAAGCCGGGTACTTTCTGACGTCTATACCTCGCCATTTTGTCTACGTGCGCTGCAGGCTAAGTGTTTACGAAATAAAAGTTCAATCAGGGATTCTTTTCATGAGTGCTGTATCGAAGAGTGGGCGGCAGAGATCTGAATGCAGCCCGGGCCGGACAGACACCACGTGACTTGTTTTTTCTCACGTTCTGGAAAAGTGACTGCGTTCAGTTTAACTTGTTTTCCTTTGCTATCAAAAGATTTAATTTATTTAACTAAATTCAGCCCAGACACACCACAGCAAGACATGGGTCGAGCATGGTAGTTCAAGGGTGGTGCCAAAATAGCTTGGCGCCCATAGGCGCCAAGCTATTCTGGCACCACCCTTGAACTATCATGCTCTATCTGTCTCTTCGTGTTCGACATGAAAACGAAATACTCAGTCATGCGTGTTGCCTGTCTTCTGTCAAGATATTCATAAGAGAAGACAGGCAACATGCATGACTGAGTATTTTGTTTACAAATCGAACGCGTAAAGGAAATGAATATCATGACATTGCATGTGTATTCCACGAACCTAATTATGATTGTATAACTGCAGGTCAAATAAAACTTCGATCAGTCCAGAAAACCGAAGGCAATTGATCTGATAAAAGCGTATGAGAAGATACGCAGAAACGTAGACTCAGCATGTTTGCGTTTATTTGAGAGTTTTTTTTTTTTTTTTAAACGTGTTGTAGAGTATACGTAAGGTGACTTACTGCCGTAAGCCTGTTTTAGTCCTGAAGTTGACACTCCACGCGCGCGTGTGCGCGTGCGTATGTGAATTCTGCAGTATAAAAAGCAAACACCTACAGTTCCAGATTCGTTCAGGCAAAAGATTGCATGTTCGTGAAAAGTTCCTGGTAAATCAAAGTGGCATTGTTGCAGTCTACCTGAATTGATCAGTGTTCAAGTTGTACTCCATAGACAGTAGCTGTCATTGTCCCTCATCACCCGCCCGTTAGGGTCGTCCATTATCACGCAGGTGCCGTGGACATTAAACCCGATTTAACAAACCAAGACCAGAGCCACCTATTCAAGAATCTCTCTCTCTCTCTCTCTCTCTCTCTCTCTCTCTCTCTCTCTCTCTCTCTCTCTCTCTCTCTCTCTCTCTCTCTCTCTCTCTCTCTCTCTCTCTCTCTCTCTCTCTGAAATATTATACTGATTCAGATACCCGTAAACTATTTTATAACGCCCACATAGGTTCTTATATCGATTACGCGTCAACGGTATGGGATGGATGTAGTGAGGTCCATTTAAAGAGACTCAATTCTCTACACAGACGAGCGGCCAAAATAATCTGCCCTGATCCACACCTAAGCACTGAAGAAAAGCTCTCAAAAGCAGGTCTCCTGCCACTTCAAGGTCATTTTAAATATAACAAAGCAATCCGCTTTATGTTCAAAGTGTGGAAACGCAAAACACCTGAGTACATCTCCACTTTGTTCCGTAAGTTTGAGTCCAAGCTTGGAAACATCAGAAAGCTTTTCATAGTCCCTTAACCAAGGATCGATCTATATAAAACTAGCTTATCCTTCTCAGGGGCACTTATCTAGAATGCACTTCCCGACCATGTAAAATCCACCTCCTCGCTAGCGTGTTTTAAAAAGTGTCTCTGCAAATATTTTGTGGATCACTGGTAGGGATGCCTTAACCACTTGTATTATATGTTTCTTTTTATGCTGGGTCCAATTTATTCCCAATTAAGTCTGTTATCCCTTTCATTTATCATTTGGACTACTTAGCTCTGTCTATGTGTGAAGGGGGGGGGCGGGTGGGGTGGGGGGTGTCTGTGAGTCTATGAGTATGTCTGTCTATGTGAACAGTGTTGTCATCTGTTTGCAAGAATTATGTTTACTTATATGTATGTATATTTGTAGTTAGTCTTGTAGTTGATAGCAACGGTAGGTTTGAAAAATGGCTGTGTCGATGACGATGTCAATGCCTAAACCGTTGTAAAATAAAGTTTCATTGATTCATTGATTCATTGATTCTCTCTCTCTCTCTCTCTCTCTCTCTCTCTCTCTCTCTCTCTCTCTCTCTCTCTCTCTCTCTCTCTCTCTCTCTCTCTCTCTCTCTCTCTCTCTCTCAAAACAAAAGGTTCTTGTTCATGGCTCATACTCCTCTCTCAAAGATGTAAGCTTCTGTGTGCCCCAGGGTCTGTCCTGGGCCCCCTACTGTTTTGCTTATTTATTAATGATTTGCCTCTACATATTACTTGCCAAGATGTACAATGCGACATTTTTGCTGACGACACCTCAGTTCATACTACTAGTAAAGATATACAGGTAATTTCCGACAACCTACAACAAAGTCTTCATGAAGTAGCAGCTTGGTGTATAAACAATTCTATGCTTTGTTCATCCAGCCAAAACAAAATCGATGGTAGTCACCACGCGCCAAAAACAGCAGATAACACCTCTATTACTTAACCTTTCACTTAAAGGTAGTCAGGTAGAACAGGTAAATGAACATCGCGTACTGGGGATTACAATCGACAGTCAGCTAAAATGTCAAGCTCATACAGACGCCTTATGCATAGTGGCCAAAAATCTCTTTATGTTATCAAAACTGAAATATTATACTGATTCAGATACCTGTTAAAGTTTTATAGTATTTATTTACCAACGGATAATAATTAGCACCCACCCCTAATTTGAAAAGTCACACAAGACTGATCCAGTCAGTTGCGGGTGTACCCAATGTTTGCAGCCAAGCATTCAATGCAGCGTTGACGCATGGAGTTCACCAGGGTTCGGAGAACATGTTTTGGGATCGCTTCCCACTCTGCAGGAACTGAGTCAGCTGTGGGACGCCTTGAGGTGGGGGGTGGTTGCTGACTACACGTCGCCCCAGCACGTCCCAGAGGTGCTCGATGGGAGCCAGATCAGGTGAACGAGGTGGCCACTCCATCCTCATGATGCCCCGTTGCTCAACTGAGATACTCATCCACCATACGGGCGCGATGAGGACGAGCGTTGTCGTCCTGCAGAACAGCATTGTCGCCTATGGCTTGGAGAGCTGACTGGATGAGGGGCTGCACAATCTCGTCCTGATAGCGCAGTCCAGTCAGGGTGCTTCGGACGACGTGGAGGGGGGTCATGCCTTCCCTGCTGAAGCCTGCCCAGACCATGACTGAGTCTCCTCCGTAGCGATCCACCTCTTGGACGCATCCATCCGTGAATCGCTCGCCCTGGCGTCTCCAGACCCTCACCCTGCCGTCGTTGAAGGACACAGCGAACCGTGACTCATCAGTAAACAGAACCTGAGTCCACTGGAGTCTATTCCACCTCACATACTGACGACACCAGGCAACCCGGGCTCTGCGATGAGTTGGAGTGAGGGGTATTCTCACTGCTGCTCTGCATGAAGCCAGGCCAATCTCGCGCAGACGTCGCCAGACTGTGCTTCTGCTGACGTTAATGTTTGCAGCTTGCATCAGTTGAGGTCGCAGAGTGGTTGACGTGACAGTTCGGTCACGCAGAGCCGCCACACAGAGTTGTCTGTCCTCCCTTCAGCGCGGGCGTTCTGAGCAGGGTCGTCGTTCTGCCCTTCCAGTTTCTTGGTATCGTTCCAGCAGCCTCTGGATAATGAACGAGACACCCAAAGACGTCTCCCAACTTCTCGTCCGGAAATTCCATCCTGCAGCCATGCTAGCGCCCGGTTTTGATCTACTGGCGTTAGGCTTCGTTGTGGTGGCATGGTTAGGAAAATGACAATTATGCCCCTAATGTACCGGTATTTGTAGCGAAACAGAAGTGCTTAGTGTTCACGACTGACCCCTTTAGCACGTGCATCACGACTTTACCGAGTTTTACCACCTGCCTGCCTTTGGTACGCTTGCCAATATCGCACAGCTTTTCACAAAAAATGCCGATGTTTCACGTGCATTTGATACGTCTGTGGAAATTGATGAATTGTTGTCTATTGTTCCCTGTACAGTGGACTGTCTAAGGTCACCTTTTAACCCATTTGGATCGAAAGAACATTGTATTTTATTAGCGTACTTGCGACGATAAACAATAACACCAAAAAATGGGGTGGCCCTTAAGTTTTGACCATTGGTATATATAAAACTAGCTTATCCTTCTCAGGGACTCTTATCTGGAATGCGCTTCCCGACCATGTAAAATCCGCCTCCTCGCTAGCCTGTTTTAAGAAGGGTCTCTGAAAGTATTTTGTGGATCACTCGGCGTAGGGATGCCTTGTATTATATGTCTCTTTCTATGCTCGGTCCAATTTATTCCCAATTAAGCCTGTTATTCTTTTCATTTATCATTTGGACTACTTAGCTCTGTCTATGTGTGTGTGTGGGGGGGGGGGGGGGGGCGAGGGGCGGGGGGGGTAAGAAAGCAAGACCGGTCCCACCCAGGTATGCATCCTGTCACTCTGGTCCCGACGCCTGTTTATTCTCCGAGTTGTTGGTGGTCGCTGCTGTCGCATGCGTTGTGTTATGTGAAGCACTCGGGAGGCGTTTCGATCGGTATTCGTAGTCTGTGACTACAGGCTCCGATATACTCGTCAGGGAACCGGCCTATTGTTGTAGAGGGCTGTCGTTTAAGTGGGTGGGTGCGTTGTTGATGTCGTAGAGGGTTGTCGTTTAAGTTGGTGGGTGCGTTGTTAGTGTCGTGATGTTGGAGTTAACCTACGTGTTTCTCCTTATCCGTTCGTGGGATTCCGTCTCTTGAAGTCTGGTGGGGTGTGTAGAAGAGGAATCGCGGATTGGGCAGTGTAGTGGGCTGTGCTTAAGGGTTACGTAGTTTTCCTGGTCCGATGAGTTTAGGGTGACGGGCAGTTGTTGGTTGTGAAATGTGGCCGTTTTTTTCTTTGACGCGGTGGTAGATCCTTGTTAATCCTGCTTGATCGTCCCGTTGGAGTATGGTCGTGGGTTAAACCGCTTTCTTTTCCTCCGTCTCGTTGTCTTTAGGGCTGACGCGGGGAGAGGAGATAAGCTTTATCGTTGCTCCGGGCTGTCTGTGGGGAATTAGGCGTAATGTTGCTTGCTTTCTTCGTGGCAGCGGGTCTGATTCTCGTTGGGTCCATGGGGCAAACTGGATTACGTGGAGTACTGTATGCCTCTTACATCCTTTTCTTACCCTAGTTGGGGTGGGTGGCTGAGAGTCCCCTACGGGGTTTGAGCTTCATGCTGTGTGTGTGGTTGGTTTCCCTGTCGTTGAGCTGAGAGCGAGAGTGTGAAGGGGGATTAAACGTGATGAGCTTTGTCTTTGGATGGTGGATGGGGTGCTCTGTTTCGGGTCGATGGTTTCTAATCCTTGCTTGGAGGGCCGTTGTTGCCGTGGTGGTTAGTTGTTGTTTGCGGCGTCGTCTTCTAGTGTTTTGTTTATGTCCGTGGCTGACACGGCTGTGTCTCTCTTTGTGTTGAGTTTCGCTGATATAATCAAGTCCTTTATGTTTTTATGTCGCTTATAGGCGATCAGCGGTGGATTGGGGAAGAGTGTTTTACACTCTGGGTCTCTCGTCATGTGGTGCCAGTGTGTTTGAATTTTCCTTTGTAGGTGCTTGATACTGGGGTAGTATGGGGTGACCATGACCAGAGGTGTTTTTCCTGCTTTCTTCGGTCTTTCCGCTAGGAGTTGTTTTCTGTCTTTCGCGAGTACTGTGTCCGTTTCTTGCGTGAGTTCCGTCTGTTTGTATCCCCGGTCCGTCATTTTGTCGTGGAACAGATGGATCTGTTCGTGTAGGTCTGTTCTGTTGCTGTTAGTCCTCATATATCTTGTTGTTTCCCCCCGAATCAGAGCTTTGAAGACGTGTTGAGGGTGAGCTGAATCCCTTTGTAGGTATTGATAAGTTTCTGTCGGTTTTCTGTATGTTTTGATGTCCAGTATTCCTTCACGCTCAAAGCGCTCTCCCTTGTAAACTTGAGTGTCCAGGAAGGTAGCTGTATGGTCTTCGATTGTGTATGTGAATTTCAGGAGTGGGTGATAGGAGTTGGCGAGGTTAAAAAACCTGTTGATGGTGTCATTGTCCGCATTCCACATTTGGAAGCCGTCATCTCTGTATCTTCCGTTCCAAATGATTTTCTCCCTCTCCTCAAAAAGGTTGATGATATTGTTCAGTATTATGCCCATATTGATGTCGCAGGCTTCCGGTGAAACTTTAGAGCCCATCGGGGCGCCGATAATTTGTCGGTAGATCTGTCCATTGAAGGTGAAGACGTTGTTCGTGAGGAAAATCTCCAGGAATCTGAGGAGGTGGTGTTTTTCAATCGGTGGCATAGGTGGTGTTTCAACTATGTCCGGGACTGTTTGGTTCACTGCCTCCAGCAATTCGTGGAATTCCATGTTACTGTACATCGATGTGACGTCATAGCATACTAGCTTAGTTTCTCGGGGGATCCTTGTTTGTTCAATTTTATTAATGAACGCCGGTGTGTCTTTGATGTATGTAGGTTGTTTTTGTACGAACGGTAGTAGGTGGAGATCCACAAATTTCGCTATAGCTATAGTCGGGCTTGCTGACTGTGCCACGATTGGGCGACCCGCTATAATTCTCCCTTGCATTCCATTTTTCTCCATGTCATCCAACACCTCTGTTGGGTGTTTGTGGATTTTGGGAAGTAGGTAGAAGGAGGCTGTGTTTTTGTAGGTTTCCGTTTGTCGTAGGAACTTGTAGGTTTGTTTGTCTATCTTCTTAGTTCTGTATAGTGTCTCAGATGTGTTGAGGATTTCGGCTATGATGGCCTCTGTGTTTGCCGCATCTGTTTTCTCGTAGTGTATTCCGTCCTCCAGTTGTCTCAAACCCTCCCTGATGTAATCGTCTCTGTTGAGGAGTACGATTGTGCTGTTTTTGTCGGCTTTTTTTAAAACGATGTCCGTATTATCTTTGAGTGCCTTGAGTGCTTCACGTTCCTCTCTCGTGAAATTGCTTCGTGTGCTTGACATGCTGACGTGCGTTAATTCTTCCTTTGTGTTGCTGATGTATTGTTCAATTGGACCGTTTGCCCTTTGTGGGGTGTACCCTGAGCTAAACTGTAGTGGGTGTGGAATCCGCTCAGATTTGTCCTGATTCTGAAAATGGTATTTGCAGCGTATTTTACGGGTGAGTTCGTCAAATGCTGATATGATTTCGTTCTTGGCTCGTTTGTTGTTTGGGACTGGAATAAATTTCAGTCCTTTTCCCAGCGCTCGAATTTCCGGGTCCGTGAGTTTGTGTTTGGAGAAGTTCCGAATAAATTTTCTTGCTTCCTTTGTCTTCTCCTTGAGAGTTGCTGTGTTGGTGTGACCACCGTTTTGTCTGTATTTGTGTCGTTGCGCCTTTGCTTTCTTGTGCCTCCTGTTAAAATGCCTCGCCATGAGTGCTCAATCCAATGGTCCTTAGCCGGGTAGTGAAAGTTGGTTAGCTTTTAAACCCTTTACTCGCCCAAGCTGAAAAATGTGTTTGGGGACAAGTTTCTCAATTCGGTGTGGTGAGAGATGGGGGTTCCGACTGCCCTTAAATGCGTGTGGGGAGTGGGTCTCAACCACCCTATTATAGGTGTGGGAGTCGGTCTCAACCACCCTATTATAGGTGTTGGAGTGGGTCTCAACCACCCTATTATAGGTGTGGGAGGGCGGGTCTCAACCACCCTATTATAGGTGTGGGAGAATAGTCGAAGAGTTCCTTCTTGCTTGTGGTTTTCCTGTTGATTTGGAGTCTTGGGCCTTGCTTGCTTGGTTGTTTCTTGTTTCATCCACCCTTTATCAGGTGTGGGTCTCAACCACCCTATTATAGGTGTGGGAGGGTGAGTCTCAACCACCCTATTATAGGAATCCCAACAGCAACAGAACAGACCTACACGAACAGATCCATCTGTTCCACGACAAAATGACGGACCGGGGATACAAACAGACGGAACTCACGCAAGAAACGGACACAGTACTCGCGAAAGACAGAAAACAACTCCTAGCGGAAAGACCGAAGAAAGCAGGAAAAACACCTCTGGTCATGGTCACCCCATACTACCCCAGTATCAAGCACCTACAAAGGAAAATCTAAACACACTGGCACCACATGACGAGAGACCCAGAGTGTAAAACACTCTTCCCCAACCCACCGCTGATCGCCTATAAACGACATAAAAACATAAAGGACTTGATTATATCAGCGAAACTCAACACAAAGAGAGACACAGCCGTGTCAGCCACGGACATAAAGAAAACACTAGAAGACGACGCCACAAACAACAACTAACCACCACGGCAACAACGGCCCTCCAAGCAAGGATTAGAAACCATCGACCCTAAACAGGGCACCCCATCCACCAACCAACGACAAAGCTCATCACGTTTAATCCCCCTTCACACTCTCGCTCTCAACGACAGGGAAACCAACCACACACACAGCATGAAGCTCAAACCCCGTAGGGGACTCTCAGCCACCCACCCCAACTAGGGTAAGAAAAGGATTTAAGAAGCATACAGTACTCCACGTAATCCAGTTTGCCCCATGGACCCAACGAGAATCAGACCCGCTGCCACGAAGAAAGCAAGCAACGTTACGCCTAATTCCCCACAGACAGCCCGGAGCAACGATACAAGCTTATCTCCTCTCCCCGCGTCAGCCCTAAAGACAACGAGACGGAGGAAAAGAAAGCGGTTTAACCCACGACCATACTCCAACGGGACGATCAAGCCGGATTAACAAGGATCTACTACCGCGTCAAAGAAAAAACGGCCACATTTCACAACCAACAACTGCCCGTCACCCTAAACTCATCGGACCAGGAAAACTACGTAACCCTTAAGCACAGCCCACTACACTGCCCAATCCGCGATTCCTCTTCCAGACTTCAAGAGACGGAATCCCACGAACGGATAAGGAGAAACACGCAGGTTAACTCCAACATCACGACACTAACAACGCACCCACCAACTTAAACGACAACCCTCTACGACATTAACAACGCACCCACCCACTTAAACGACAGCCCTCTACAACAATAGGCCGGTTCCCTGACGAGTATATCGGAGCCTGTAGTCACAGACTACGAATACCGATCGAAACGCCTCCCGAGTGCTTCACATAACACAACGCATGCGACAGCAGCGACCACCAACAACTCGGAGAATAAACAGGCGTCGGGACCAGAGTGACAGGATGCATACCTGGGTGGGACCGGTCTTGCTTTCTTACCACTAGCTCTGTCTATGTGTGTGTGTGGGGGGGGGGGGGGGCGAGGGGCGGGGGGGGGGGGGGGGGGGGTCTGTGAGTCTATGAGTATGTGAACAGTGTTGTCAATTGTTTGCAAGTATTATGTTTTACTTATACTATTAGTAGTTAGTCTTGTAGTTGTTAGCAACGGCAGGTTTGTAAAATGGCTGTGTCTCTTCCCAATAGCAGCAATAATATTGTGAAATCACGTCTATTGAATAACTCATAAACACGCCTAAAATAGACCAGATCACAAAAGAGCTGTTGAATTGGCAGCTATTTATAGGCACGTTTTGAGTGCCCTTACAGTTAGTAATATTCCGCGCGCCGGTCTGTTTGTGTTGCTTTCGGAGCTGCGAATCACTCAGGTCAATTCACGTTGATAGCAGTGAGTGCTTGTCTGTGATTTTGGACCTTACGGCTTTGAAACCGTAAGGTCCAAAATCACAGACCAGCGCTCATAAAACCGTTAGGTCCAAAATCGCAGGTCGGCGAGCGGTTAAGTGCTGTGAATACAAATCGTGTATATACGCAGTGTACTTTTTTTTGTCATTTTTCACGACTAATCACTCTGGCTGCGATATCCACCGACCTGCAAGAGGCATAGATCCTCATGGGCCCCCGGAAAATGCGTGGGCTCATAACGATCTATGCCGCTTGCCGGATATATTTATGTTTGTAACCCCCTCTGGCATTGGTGTCAACACTAACTGAAACGTCCCTGGAAACACGTTCATCTGCTGTAAAAGCAAGAAGAATTTGTCTGCTGAAAAGGAGTGGAGCTGTAGGTAAACGTGTTTACTCTCGAACAAATCTCAAGTGATTTAAACGTTTACTACCCATTTCAAAACATATTGTGAGGCAGTTAATGTCCCGCCATTGTGCAGATTTTAAATCAAGCAGGGTGGTGTCGCTTATATTATGTGATTGTTGAGATATTGCGTTGTGACAGAAGAAGCGAAAGCAAAACTGAACTGACGAAGGAATAAATAAGTAAGTGAAATTCAACGACCGAACAGGTAAACGAGTGAACGGTCGGTGTTGTTACCTAACGGCTGTTGTCATCGGTGAAAAACAAGTGAAGGTGAATATGCAGCTGACGCATATGCAGGTGAATACACAAACAAACAAACAAACGGAGAAAAACCCAACGGAAAAAGAAACACGCTTAGAAACGACAGTTACAACACAATTTATTAATTTAATTTTTTTTCAAAATAAACAAGTAATGATCAGTCGCTACTTATTGCAGAAGGAATGTGGCAACATTCCTTCTGCGATGAGTTGCCACATTCCTCCTGCGATAAGATAAGTAGCGAATGATCATTACTTGTTTGTTTGTCTATTTCAAAATTAGTATTAATAAATTGTGTTGTAACTATCTTTTCTAAGCGTGTTTCTTTCTCGGTTGGGTTCTCTGCATTTTACACGCCTGGCAGTCACATGTTTGGTCTAAACAAACAGACGAATACACGAGAAAGAAAGAATGCACGCACAAAGAATGGCACGCGTTTCCGGGTGCCGTTCGCCTCGAATGAGTTAATCCCGTCGGATACTAGACCATGCCGACATCAGACTGTATGGCAAATACAGCCCAGTCGAGGATATCAGTACACTGATAGCTCATCTTCCTTTATGTGACAGCTGGTGTGTGATTTTTAGTCTTGCGGCTCCAAGCGTTAAAGTACCATTACGCGTAATCTGAAGACACATTTCAGCACCATTTGTGATTGTTATGCCTTGTCGACGCACCTTATGAACTCTAACATCAGTTTGTACTGACACGCAGCAAAAGCACACGCGCAATCGTGCTTCATTATTCTGCGCTGCCGTTAACGTGTCGATCTATTTTTAACTGTTTCTCCCGCCTGATAACTTGTTGCATTTATAGAACGGCGTGGAATTGTTGTCAGGTTACTTGGATATAAAGACAACGTGTGCTGAACTGGATTTTCCTGTGTCTAAATGAACCACTGATACCTAAACCTGTGTGTAGCGTTTCGTAACCACCTGTAACAGAAGTGTATCTTTAAACAGTTACGGCGGTAGTGGGCCTTTAAGGTCCACAACCGCCTACAGACCCGTATACAATTCTGGTGTTAAAAAAAGGCTGTTGACACGTGTGAAACGCTGTAAATGCGACTGTCAGGGGTCTGTACCACTACCACCATAACCACCACAAAGGCTCATCTCAGTTAAAAACATTCTGTCGTAGACACAAATCCGGGCCAGTTCACTACCGGCTTCTAAGTAAGTGATAAGCAAATGGGACCGATCACGACGAGCAAGAGGCATAGATTCTCATGAGCCCCTGCTGCGCAGGGGCTCATGAGAATTTATGCCTCTTGCACATATCATAAACAGATCGAGTGACTCGGATTGATTTTTTTTTAAAAAAGGATTTCCGCATGGATGCACTTGAAAAAGTACTCTCATAGCACTTGAATAACATAACAGAAATGTAAAATACACGGTAAATCATCTGATATACCGCAGCCTTATGGATAAATGAGTTTGAATACCGACAATCAGGGCGCAAGGCATTCGACGTTTAATGAAATGTTTGGCTTCTGATCTGAGGAGGTCTGAAAATCATCGACCCGAACACAATTTCAAATTATATTAATGGCAGATGAATAATGTTTATGGTGTTGATCTACTATGGCCAAGTTTTCCGGGTGCAGGACATGAAAGGATTTTAACAAGAAAAAAATCAGACAGAGAAAGTCAAATGCCCATCTCATGTCAAAAATGTGATTGAACATGTCAAGTTACCAATTAATGTAGGTTTTTTTTTAATTTATGTAATCCTTTCTATTTTTACTGGATGACAGCCTTTTCAATGTTACGTCAATGAATTTTTCCATAATATGGCGCATGCGCATTATCTTCGTCCGGCGCTCCTCTCGATGTAAAGTTCCGTGTGTGTGTGTGTGTGTGTGTGTGTGTGTGTGTGTGTGTGTGTGTGTGTGTGTGTGTGTGTGTGTGTGTGTGTGTGTGTGTGTGTATTTGTGTGTGTGTGTGTGTGTGTGTGTGTGTGTGTGCCGTGTGTGTGTGTGTGTGTGTGTGTGTGTGTGTGTGTGTGTGTGTGTGTCGGTGTGTGTGTCGGTGTGTGTGTTATTTGCGTACATGTAAATAGTTTACCGGACGCTCTTTTCGATGTAGAGCTTTTAGTGCGCGCACACACATGTGTGTGCACTTGCGTGCGTGTGTGTGTATGTGTGTGTTTGTGTGTTATGCGCGTACATGTAATTAGTTTACAGGACGCTCTTTTCGATGTGGACCACCACGTGTGATGGTGGCAGTGCCCGCGCAAACGTGCTTGCGTGCGTGCGTGCATGCATGCGGGCGCGCTTTCACCGAACGGCGGATATCGCACTAACGGGTCGCGCCGCGCATGTGCCATTGGTCTACTACGTTAACAGGTTAATAGCACAATTAGAACCACCGAATACCTGCAGTAGGCTTCCAGTTTGCATGGTTACAAAAGACACGTCGCTTCGACACTTTTCGCACTTTGAAGTCAAAACAAATGGGCGGAGATGATAAAAGGGTCTGAATTGGTGTCATAAATTGGTTGAAGCGGTCGTAAACAATACAGCTAAAAACGGTTATCCGTGTAAATTCATTTTATACGCTCCATCAAACGCCTCTATCGACATGTTTTTTTTTTTTTTTTTTTTTTTTTTTTTTTTTTTAAGGAATACCTTCAAGCCTGAGCGAAATTGAGCGTCGTATGTAATGGCTGTCGTCGACATAAATGTTAGCTCCAGAAAGACAGACTAGACAAGCACAAAAATCGTACAGCCACAAATGAAAACTCAGGAATCTGGCCCTTTTTTGACGAGGAGATGTAAGTGGGGCCTTATCCTAACAGGAAGAGGCATTGATTCTCATGAGACCCTGCATCTGCAGGGGTTTATGAGAATCTGTGCCCCTTGCAGGCGGAATAGTAACGACTTTATGAGATAGGTGAATCAATAATAGAATAATAATCTTATCGATAAAGCCACCTGTGTAATTCATTTAACCCTTGCACACTGCACCAAATATGGATCGACCGTGGTAGTTAAAGGGTGGTGCCAGAATAGCTTGGCGCCTATAGGCGCCAAGCTCTTCTGGTACCACCTTTGAACTATGGTCAGTCGATCTGTCTCCTAAATTGTACTACAGTCTTCAGAGGACAACTCCAAAATTTTGGGATTTCGACCACGGGGCACAATGGGTTAATTGTTGGCTACTTGGCTTCGATCCTATTGCATTGGGGCATCCGTCGGTCAATAAACCGTGCGTCCGTCCGATTGAAGCCCTAGGTGGACTTTGTTGTCTGATCGACTTTATCCCCTTTTCACTCCCTGGTAAATGCGAACAGCCACACAAATGCCAGAGGCAAACAACCTCATGAGCTCCGCAGATCAGTGCCGGGCGGAACTCTTGAGGTTCTTTCGCCCCTTGCTGACCTTATTCGCATCCGTGTTCCTCTGTCTGATGGAAATGTTTCATTTTTAGTTTGTCCTGCTTTAACCCGTTCAGTGCCGAGAAAATTCGAACACGCCCGACTGCAAGAGTTGCAGTTGCGGGGGCTCATGATTGATTGATTGTACATTGCTTAACGTCCCGACAGCAACAAGACTTTCACAGGACGTGCCTGCACTGCTTTTGAAAAGAAAACAAAAAAAAAAATAAACAGAATATTGAATGTATGTCGCCAGCCGGTCCAATACGTTAAATAAACCTACGACATGGGGCCTAAATAAAGCTAAGACCATTTAGCAACACACATCCAATATCAAGAGCTATAGGCAGCGCAGACAGTAGGGAGAGTTTACAAAAAAGGAAAATGCAGGTGAATGGACGGACCACTGAAGGGTAGACAGAAACACAAGCCCCAGAATAGAGGGACCCTGGGAACTAAAAAGTAGTTAACCCCACCCAAGTCCCCCAGGGCAGACCCGGGTGGGGGTGCGGGGGCTCTTGAGGATCTATGCCTCTTGTTGACACTACTTTGAATCCGCGTTCCTAGGACCCCAAAAAACTAGACCGAAAGGGTTGACTGCCAGTACTTGTAATTAAGAAGAAACTACCAAGTGAGTTGGAAAAAGCACTGTCAAGGGAGAGAATTGTGCATTGGCGACCATTGATCATAGATCTACTTTGGTCATAGCACACACACACACACACACACACACACACACACACACACACACACACACACACACACACACACACACACACACACGCACAAACACACACATCCAATGATTGGATAGAGGGGGTGCGCTATGTAAGTGACTGGAAGCAATGCATATGGAAGCCCTCCCCCTCAAACCCCCCCCCCCCCTTAACACCGCACCCCCCCCCCCACCTCCCCCCACCCTCGCCGCGAAGGGGGGAGTATCACATATTCACTGGATTTCCAGTCCCTAGGACAGCTTGAGCTTGTTGATGTTGAAATGGCGAATACTGCAGAAACACAGTTTCCGCCAACGGGCACTAAACGAGTTAACCCATTCAGCCCTGTGTCTCTACAGCAGGAGGCGCCAAGCTAATCTGGCACTACCCTTGAATTATCATGGTCAATCCATCTCCTGCAACTGGTACATAGTCATTAGGCAACACCTCCAAAATCTGAGAAATGGGACCTTGGGGCTAAAAGAGTTAACTCATTCTACCCCAGACACACCACAGGAAGATAAAGATCGACCATGATAGTTCAAGGGTGATGCCAGAATAGCTTGGCGCCTATGGGCGCCAAGCTATTCTGACATCACCCTTGAACTATCATGGTCGATCTGTGTCCTGCACTGCAATGCACTCTTCAGAGGACAACGGCGAAATTTAAGGATGTCGGTGTTGGGGTACAATGAGTTAAGGACACTGGCACGTTTCGGTGGACGACGTGAACATGCGTAGACTATGCGTTATGTGGTTGTTTCTTTTTGTGTTTGTACAGCTGCACCAGAATTTCCGCTCGAGGACACCGAAGCATTATTGCGTTGTAGTAATTGTCCATCAAAGTCAGATCAGCGTGTGAGAGTACTTCGTCGGCTTTTTTTTTTTTTTTTTAATTTAATTTTTTTTTACAGAACCGCTTTGTGTGAGACAGACTGTAAAAGCTGCAGGTGCTTAGTGAATTTACTACTGCGATCTGAAGACAATAAATCGGTCGGATCGGCGAAATACTGTCGTAAAATGTTTGTAACTGAGATTGTCTACCCTGCTGATCGATAAATAACAAATAAAAAAAAAGACTGAAGCGTAATAAGATTTTGTGTGGATGTGTCATCTCTCTCTCTCTCTCTCTCTCTCTCTCTCTCTCTCTCTCTCTCTCTCTCTCTCTCTCTCTCTCTCTCTCTCTCTCTCTCTCTCTCTCTCTCTCTCTCTCTCTCTCTCTCTCTCTCTCTCTCTCTCTCTCACACGTCTTTTTAGGAACCCACATTAAAATCATGTGTGCATGCTAAATTAATTTATGTGATGACTCATGCAGGCATAATCTTGTCAGGAAAAAGGGTCATTTTGTTAGTCGGATCGAAATTATAAAAAGAAGAAATCGAAAACAAGAAACCATTCTGATCCATTACACTTACCATTAACACTGACTCTTATAGGTTTCAGTGTGGTCTGTGATATTGGACCCTACAACACGTGCCGTAACATTTAAAATCACAGATCAGCCGAGCACATTAAAAAAC
>BTPG01000006.1:181417837-181500337 GCA_036245525.1 Semisulcospira habei | reverse complement strand
AATAATACTGAGAGTAAAAATTAATTGGTTTTAATTCAGTAAACACGATGGAATTTTCCATGGGCGTGGCTTCGTATGTATACATACGATGGCCAAGGGAGCGAACTGGTAAGAGTTAAGGTTACTTGTGTGCTTGTCTGTGCTTTTAGGCCTTGCGGCTTGTAGCCGTAGGGTCCAAACTTACAGACAAGCAAACCAATTAACCCATATCCTACTGAGGCTAAAAACTTCAAATGTGTACACTGCCAGATGCAAGCTACACTATAGTACTTACAGATGAGGGTATAGACCAATGGCTTTAGTTCAAGGGTGGTGCCAGAATAGCTTGGCGCCTAGAGGCGCCAAGCTATTCTGGCACTACCCTTGAACTATTTTAGTCAAACTTATTTCACCCACTGGTGTATTCCGAATGATAAGGGTTAATGAACACCTTTAAAAAGTGCATCAATTATACACCCATTGGGAGAATGGCTAGTTTGTGCACTGAAATACAAAACTCAACGCACTGAACTGACCCAAATTGATAGCTCAGCAGTGGTCAGGAAGAACGAGGTTAACCCATTCAGCCCTGACGCACTACGGCAGGAGATGGGTCGACCATGATAATTCAAGGGTAGTGCCAGATTAGCTTGGCGCCAAGCTAATCTGGCACTACCCTTGAATTATCATGGTCGATCCATCTCCTGCAACAGGTGCATGGTCGTTAGGTGACGCCTCCAAAATTTGGGAAATACGTCCGTCGGGCTGAATGAGTTAGCCCTGGTTAACTCCTTCGCTGCCACTGATCGTCCTTTGTACCTCTGCAGCCTGTGAAAATTCAGCGCGAAAGAGCTCAGTCCCATGAGCAGTGGATGCAAACCGGTTTCAGCAAGAGGCATAGATCCTCATGAGCCCCCTCAATTGCGGGGGCTCATCAGGATCTATGCCTCTTGCAGTAGTGTGTAGTCGATTTTTCTTCAACGGCAGTGAATGGGTTAAAGACAAGCACTAACGTGCACTTTAGTGAGTATGTGTGCTGGTCTGTGATTCTGGACCCTACGGCTGTGTAGGTTGAAGAAGAATCTGTGAACCAGACTGCCGTGTAATTGTGATTTGTGATTTTAACCCGTTCAGCCCTGACGCACTATAGCGGGAGGGGGATCGACCATGATAATTCAAGGGCAGTGCCCCAGCTTAGCTTGGCGCCTGTCGGCGCCAAGCTAATCTGGCACTGCCCTTGATTCATCATGGTCGAACCATCTCCTGCAACAGGTGCATAGTCGTTAGATGACGCCTCCAAAAGCTGGGAAATTGACGTGCGTCGGGCTGAATGAGTTAATATATTGGCGTGGTAATGTGGGCCAAGCTTTCGTTGAACAGATGACGCTCATGTCTTTGTGTAAGTGTTCTGTGTGTGTAATCTTCCAATTAAAACAGATTCATCCATTCAAATCCTCAGTCTAGCTCAGCGGAGTTGTCGTTGCTTTGTGGTGAATATTGTTACGGAACAACAAACCAGTCAGTTGTTTTTTTGTGTGATAAAGATAAGGCACGGATACCAAAAACATACTACTCCATTTACCATGGTAGTCCACGCTTTTTTAATTGAAACCATTTCATTAGTCTTTCCACCATGCTGGACACAAAACTACACCGCAATAGGTAGAACAGGTGGGTGTTTTTTTTTCCATAGCTGATAAGCTTGGATTATAAATTACAATTCAGTCATCTGCCTCACCCCCTGCGATACCATCGCATCAATTTAGACAAGTGCTCCGCTCCATACACTGGACACAAAACAGGGGTTAGGCTGTATTTGTGATGTAGGTCGTAATTGAATGGAATGTAACTTCATTCCAACAGATGAACACTTTGGCTGTGCAGGAATCATCGCGACAAAAAGCGCTACCGACAGCCAAAGAGTTACATTCCTATCTTTGTCATATCATTGCTAAAGGTGCGGGGGATCTGCCCATCTGTACCATTACAGTGTGACAAACTGTGCCACTTTATTATTATGTGTACTATTGAGTGTAGAATTGTAGGGGTGCTTGATCGACGAGGGGACCTCCGCTTTGACAGCCACCTGGTCGATGACCTAGCACTCTGTAAATCCATTTGACTGTGCGCGCGTGTGTATGTCTGTGTGGTGGTGGTGGTGGTTGGTGTGGGTGTGGGCAGTGAGCGGCGTGTGTGTTTGTGTGGGGGGGGGGGGGAGGGGGGGGGGAAGTTTCACCGTAATTGAACCCCAAGTCCAGTTCACTTTTTTTTTAATATTTAGATACACTCAACTGTAACTTAACATACAAGAGGTTCTCACACAAAGAATCAGTGCACATTTTCTGGTTAACCCTTTTACCGCAAAAAAATTGAACACCACTACATCCTGCAAAAGGTGCAGATCTTCATGAACCCCTTCAGTTGCGGGGTGGGGGTGGGGGCTTATGAGGATCAATGCCTGTTGCTGACATCACTTTGCGTCCGTGTTCTTTTGACAGCTATAGCTGGTTACGTTGAATATACAATCATTTGACAGCCAGAGCTGGTTACGTTGAATATACAATCATTTGACAGCTAGAGCTGGTTACGTTGAATATACAATCATTTGACAGCTAGAGCTGGTTACGTTGAATATACAATCATTTGACAGCTAAAGCTGGTTACGTTGAATATACAATCATTTCAAATGCACAATGCTGGGGAGCATAAACGTACGGATTGCAGCTTTAAAGAATTTTGCCAGTTTCTATTGCCATGTGGTTTTTTGTTTGGCATAATTACAAGAGTCCAGGTACTATATGATTTCCCCTGATTATAAGTCCTCGGGCCCACGAAGGCCGCAGTAGGCCGAAGACGTTTGGCTACATGGATCTGTCCTTCATGAATATAAACAGTGTAAAAAGCACTAATGCCTTTTAACACCGCTGATATTCCCGAAGGACGTATTCACGTGTTCACGCTTGAATTGCGTTCTTGTCTGTACGGTTCATTGAGCTATTGTCCTTTGATGGGCTATGGTATTTGTTGCGTGATGTTAATCTCTGATTGGCTGATGATTAATGGGTTTGATAATTGTATTGGCCATGAGACGAGCACGTGATAGGCAAGCACCAAGGAGTTTACGTCTCTTCTTTTTTCGGACCTTGCTTGAAAGTGTTACATGCAGAACATGGTTGGGTGTCAATGGGGGTGTTAAGGATTCTGTTTTGTTTTGTTGTTGTTGTTTTCTGTGAGGGAGGGGGGGGGGTATTATTTGACTTTTGGACTATTTTCTTTCTGTTTTTTGTTGTCTGTTTGTTTTTGTTTTGTTTTTTGTTTGGTTTTTTTTAGCTCATAACACTTGTTGGCCCCTCCTCACCGCCAGTAGACGCACATATCGTTTTGAAATCATCGTAAATTCAACGTCAGAGATCCCCAGGCGCCCAAAGGAACATGGATATTAAGTGGTTTCAGCAAGAGGCATAGATCCTCATGAGCCCCCGCAATAGCGGGGGCTCATGAGGATCTATACCTCTTGCACGTGCCTTTTTGTTGGTGTCGTTTATAGGGTGGTGCCACGTAGCGGGAGTTTTAGGTGAGCGTGCGATCGATCTGAACGAAGGTCATCCTTAAATGTAATCAAGATTTGTAAGACGTTCCTGCAGCTCGATGCTCGTTATTGCTTTTGCTTGGCATAGTTTAGTGTTGGTTTTCATTTAACAAAAGGGAGTTAATCAGTTCTTGCTGATCTGTAGTGTTGGACCTTACGGTATAAAGCCGTGAGGTCCGAAATCACAGACTAGCACACAACGACTGTGGACGTGTGTCACTTCATCGGAATCCGTATTTCCCGCTCTGTGTGTGCTTACTGACGCCAATAACATCGCAAAAGTCAAGTCGCTGGAAAGTAGGTCTTTTCTAAACTCATTGAGACGTGCCGCATCCGGATACGCGGTTCTACGCCGCGTATCCAAATGCAGCACGTAGTCTCGAATGTGTTATCTATTACTTTGCATTCAAGTGAAATTCTAAATCTTGGCCAGAAACATAAATCTCTTAACCGTCTTTAGAGGTTACAAACTGGTGACTGTGAGAGGGTTGTAAATCTGTGCCAAAACCATCAATGTTTGCTGGTCTACGATTCTGAACCTTACCTTTCAGAGCCGTAAGTTCCACAGTCACAGACCTGTGCACTGATTTTAATGTCCACATAACCTCAACCTGAATTCCATTCTAGTGACAAAAACGGCCTATTTCAGTATATATCCCGCGGTCACTTAAAAAAGGACACACAAAAGTTGTTCAAATGCTATTTCCAGGACATTCTAAAAGGTCTACATATTTAAAACGTGCACCAATGTCGTTGTGCTTTTAGCAGTTTTCACATGAAAGCCATTACAGAAATCTGAGCTTTGTTTAGTAGTGTGATAATTATATTTATGCTTACAATTTTTGCTTGTCAAAGCCTCGGGCTACTGCTCATTCTCAACCCCCTTTACTGCCAGCAGTCGGCGTAATTTTTGTTTCCGAAATCTGTGTTAATTCGGCGCCAAAGAACCGTAGCCGTCCAAGGAACATGTTGTCAGCAAGAGACATAGATCCTCATGAGCCCCCGCAACTGCGGGGGCTCATGAGGATTTATGTCTCTTGCACTCGTGTTCATTTTAATTAGCAGCGACGGCGTCAATGTACACTAGATGTGGTTTATACGTAGAATAAGCTTCAATGCAAATACGTAGGAACATTTAAGAAAGGTAGGTAGGGTTGTATGCATCTTCACAAAGACAGTAAATCTACGATTTTTCTATTTATTATTTTTATCAATTGAATGTGAACATCTCGGCATAGAAGCAAACAGGGATTATTCATCGTGTGGGCAAAGCTTCCGTTGTAGGTATAGCAGGATAATAATAGGTATAATGGGAAGTACTAAACCTTACAAAAGCCATAATTCTATGATTCCAAATGATTTCACCTACAATAGATGAGTATCATTCTAGACGAATCAAACGTCAATAATACCCCCCAAAGAAAGCGATTCCTGACAAATGTGTGTGTTTATCTGTAAATTTTGGACCGTACTGTTGTTGGCCGTAACATCCAAAATCACAAGACAGCACGCAAATAGAATTATTGGCTTTGAGCTCAAACTATTTATGACTTTCTTGCGAGTTTTGTGGTCATATTAGTAAAGCAGTCAAGCGCGGCACCGGTATTCAGCGAAAGTCAAAATCACTTCAGTGAGTACTGTTGAGATCAATTCCGTTCCGCGTTCCAGTTCGCTCGATTTACAGTCGGATTAAACGCTTCGAGGTGTCTTTTATCCCTGTATAGTGCAGGTTTTACCACCGTCATAACGTCTCTTTGGACGCTGACCTTCTCGCTGCAGAGGGTAAAGTGAACACCACCCAACTCCATGAGGCATAGAACCTCATGAGCCCCGCAGGGGCTCATGAGGTTCTATGCCTCTTGTCAGGTTAGATTCACATCCATGTTCCTTGGACGGATGCAGATCCTTGGCGTTGAATTTACAGTGAATTCAGAAACAACTATGGACCACGCTAGAATGAACGCCATTCGCGGAGAATCGACCAACCGCACGTTGGCGCGTGGCAAAACATGGCTGCCTTTAACATTCAGTCATCCGGAACCAATCAATTGATCAGATGAATGAATACATGCCGTAAAATGTTTGTATTTGAGACTTAGAACCCTACGGGTGAATAAGTAACGGGTGGGGAAAGAAAAAAGAAGTAAAGTTGAGGCTCAGTGTCAGCGTTGAGAAAACACTGGACAGTGAATAAGTGTCAGCAAGAGTTTAAGACCCACTCCCCTTCCCCCGCCGTCCCGTTCCGTCCACTTTGCCAAAAAAAAAATTCATTGATTCTATCAGCAGATCGGCAGAACATCGATTATTTTAACACATTCTTCCCCAGGACCGAAATCCCCAAATGTTGAAGTTACCCTCTGAAGGACTGTATTACAATTGTAGAGACATATCGAGCATGATAGTTCAAGGGTGGTGCCAGAATAGCTTGGTGCATATGGGCGCCAAGCTATTTTGGCACCACCCTTGAACTGCCATGCTCGGTCGATGTCTTGCTGTGGTGTGTCGGGGCTGAATGAGTTAAATGCATATTCTATGTCCAGATTTGGTTTTCATATCTTTTATATGGAATATTTAAACAAACTCTTGTATGTAAAAGATATCTTTAACGTTTAAACCAGCATTTTATATTGGACAGATTTATTTTGTTTGCACCTGCTGGTTTTCAAAGCCAAAGATTATATAGCTGTTATAGAGGATTATATTTAAGTTGACTGCACCTGTTGAAAGTTTAATTGGCATCGATTTTTGCCCGAATTCTGCCCTGTCAAGCAAAAGACAGCAATTTAAGGTTTGTGAAAAGTGAGATTTTCCTTGTAATGCAATAAACATGTTGCAATTCACAAATGGAGATGCTATATTTTACCTTATGCTGCAGAAATTTACATGCACAACACCAATCTGTTTCTGCTTGCAAAAGACACACATCTTCATACTCCAATCCTTTCTTCAAGGAACCAACAGAATCAACGTCTCTTACTAGCCCTATTTTACATGTGTCAAGTTTCTCAGAAGGGGGAGCCCATCGGGCGTTCGTGCTAGGACTGAAGGAGTGTTTGAACACCCTATCGCACAAATCCAGAATGGAAATTTGGTTTAAAGCCAACATCGTCTCGACTTGTCAAAATGTGCAGAATGTTGTGCCACTGATCACAGGATTAAAATTAATGGTTAGCACAGCCCTTTCACGTTCAGAACACACTGCCTAGTCAGTAAAAAGTCCTTGGGCCTTGTCTGCCTGATCTGGTCCGCGCACGAATGTGCGCGGGCCAAATCAGGCAGACACGGCCCTATGGCATTTGGTTCAACGAATGCTCGCATTGTTTCATAGTTTTCTGTTATGTTTCACGAAGCAAATGTCACGAAGAAGCACCAGCCATATAGTTAAATGGTAGTGCCTGATTAGCTTGGCGCCTTGAAAGGCGCCAATCTCTTCTGACACTGCCCTTGAGTCTTTAGAGTCGATCCATCTGAAAAAGAAATTGGCGTTGAAATTGACAGAGGTCGTGTAGACGAACTGCTTTGAAATCAAACGAAGCGAAATAAGATTGGTGAGGAATTTGCCAAGCATGCAGAACCGTGCCCGAGTGACGCGAACTAGGTAGACGGTGACGCAAATTGTGGTGCGCATTTTTTATGTTAATGCGGTCTAAGCCGGTGTGGAGGTAATCCGGTGGCAGATAATAAAGTTTTACGATTAGATTTGGATTTAAGATGGTACAAACGTAGCTGACCTATTGAAGCTGCCCTTTGGTCGAACTTTTAACTCATTGTGCCCGAGGTACGAAATACCCAAATTTTGGAGTTATCCTCTGAGGACTGCATTACAATTCAGGAGACAGATCGAGCATGATAGTTCAAGGGTGGTGGCAAAATAGCTTGGCGCCCAAAGGCACCATCCTTGAACTATCATGCTCGAGCCATATTTTGCTGTGGTGTGTCGCAGGCAGAATGAGTTAATTCCTGTTTTCAATCCTAGGGTTCGAGTTATGGAATGGGAGAAGTCTTTGTCAATTATCTCATCGAGTTTGAAAATCTCGAGTTATGGAGTGGGAGAAGTCTTAGTCAATTATCTCATCGAGTTTTAAAATCTCAAGTTATGGAATGGGAGAAGTCTTAGTCAATTATCTCATCGAGTTTTAAAATCTCAAGTTATGGAATGGGAGAAGTCTTAGTCAATTATCTCATCGAGTTTTAAAATCTCAAGTTATGGAATGGGAGAAGTCTTAGTCAATTATCTCATCGAGTTTTAAAATCTCAAGTTATGGAATGGGAGAAGTCTTAGTCAATTATCTCATCGAGTTTTAAAATCTCAAGTTATGGAATGGGAGAAGTCTTAGTCAATTATCTCATCGAGTTTTAAAATCTGGGACGTCCGCCTTCGACTAATTTGCAGTTACGGGAGACTTATTATGATAGCTTACATGTGAACCACAGTGCCTAATTAGCTCAGTGTCTCTTTACAGAGCTTATCAGGCAACATGGTATCTCGTGGACTACTGAAATATTGCACAACAGAATTTCTTCCCGCTGTAGAAGAATTGCATGCTTTGTATTGTACAACAAACCAAGGGGAATTACTCAGCGCTGGACAACAGTTACCCTTCTATACCTGCGTATTTCTCTGTGGGCTGGCGATTGGGTGCCTGATAGGCGGGGGCAGGGGATCTAACTGTTGTCCAGCGCTGAGTAATTCCCCTTGGTTTATTGTACAATTCTGCCAGCGCTAGCCTCACCTATCTGGTTTGTGAGTATCTCAGTATAACTCGAGGCAAATTTGTATCGTTACATTGTTGTGTAATGTTATGTGCATCTACTGTGGGAATACAGGGTATTTACCCGACCACATATAGTAATGCACCTTCGTGTTTGTGTATGTATGTTTCCCCTGCCTACTTCCTAAGTTCCGGAGAAAGACATGGGTTATATAAGAGACCTGATGCATCTTATTTGAAGATGCAAATGATCGTCTTATTCTATACCTGCGTATTTCTCTGTGGGCTGGCGATTGGGTGCCTGATAGGCGGGGGCAGGGGATCTAACTGTTGTCCAGCGCTGAGTAATTCCCCTTGGTTTGTTGTACAATTCTGCCAGCGCTAGCCTCACCTATCTGGTTTGTGAGTATGCTTTGTATTGTAGTGTTCACATTGCGGAGCACATAGATATTGCTTGACGATTACCAACCACTGAAACCTCGTCCCAGAGCCCTACAAGAAAAAAGGTTAAAACTGCGTACTTCTTTTGGGAAACTCGGTCTTTTCTTGTACATTTTACTCAGTATGACCAGTGTGTCACTGGAATCTCCTAAAAGGTAATTAACAAGACATAATTTGTATTATCCGCCACCCGGGTCTGCCCTGGGGGACTTGGGTGGGGTTAACTACTTTATAGTTCCCAGGGTCACCTTGGTCAGCCCCACAGGGTGGGTTTTCCCCTCTATTCTGGGGCATGTGTTTCTGTTTACTCTTGGTCCATTCATCTGTATTTTCCTTTTTAAAACTCTTCCCTACTGTCTGCGCTGCCTGTAGCTCTTGATATTGGATGTGTGTTGCTAAATGGTCTTAGGTTTATTTAGCGTATTAGTCCGGCTGGCGACATACATTCAATTTTCTGTTTAGTTTTTTTTTTTTTTTTTGGTTCACAAGCAGTGCAGGCACGTCCTGAGAAAGTCTTGTTGCCGTCGGGACGTTAAGCAATGTACAACCAACCAACCATAATTTTTATTATTATTATCTTTTTTATTTGAAGCATTCTTTTCAACACATTTAGTGGTAAAACTAAGTCGAATCGCGGTCTTTGTACATCAAAGGTGTAATGGTGCATTAATGACTTGAACAAAAACGGAGAGTGAGTGAAGATAATGAACGTAAAGAACGAAACAAATTCACAGTGCCCTACTGTCTCTTCAGTCAGTGACTAAACACTACGTACATGTTTTTGCTTGTTTTAGTTTTCTCTCGTCAAGCATTCTCACGCAATGAAACGGTTAATGGAACTGTCTGTCGATAATCTCATTGGAGATTTATTGAAAATCCCTGAGAATTATCTTCCTATTAAAGTTCTACTGAATTTGCATATGCACACAGCGAACGCCACACAACTGGAAGCGAAATAGACCCTCATAAGCCCCCGCAGTCGCGGGGCTTATGAGGGTCTATATCGCTTGCTGTTCTTATGTTCAGCCCTGTTGTGAGATGCATAGGCCATCTGGTTGGCAGTTTCTGAGAGCTACAGAGAAGTCCCACGGGTGTCTATTTCCAGTAAAGAGGTTAAGAACCAAGACAATTATATCCTCTGTGTACCCAGATTCCTTTTCCTGAGTTGACCCTTCTCATCCTGATACACTTTTGCTTGAAATAAATTTGAGTATGATAGTTCAGGGGTGGTGCCAGAATATCTTGGCGCCTGAGGCACCAAGCTATTCTGGCACCACCCTTGAACTAAATCTATCTTCTAATCTGTAATGTAGCCTTTATGGGAAATAAGCAACTTTAAAAAATTCAACCTCAGGATGTTATGAGGTAGTCTGTGAGTCGATCGCAGATCAGTCCTCACATGACCACTGGCAGCGATACGGTAAACAAATTAACTGCAGGAAAACATTTCTTTCGTGTCCTGTCGATGTCTGTTGTGTCCTGTTTTTACTCGAACATTCTTGCAGCTAATCTGCAAGTCGTTTGCAAATCAGTCTGTACACGGACTCTAGCAGTGAAGGGGTTAAAACTGAACAATCTTTCCTAAATGTTTCTTCACTCCTGTTCTTCGCTCGAACTGCTAATCTGTGAGTCGATCGCAGATCTATAAATCAGAATGGCCACTGTCAGTTACGGGGTATACTTCTGCTCTAGGAAACCAAAAAGAAACGCAATGAAAATCTCGCTTTTAACAAAAATGGACTTACTGTCTTTCGTCCTACGAGGGCAGACTAAAATTATTTCTTGCTCTTCTGTTTCGCTTTCTTTACCCCCGCATTCCTGCAGCTAATCTGTCAGTGGACTGCAAATCAATCTGCATGTACTGGGTTCCGCAAGCTATGCACTTAAATCTGTCACGCATTTTCCAGGGATTGCTCATACAGTGAGTCATCAGACGTAAATTCTTCTTTATTTTAAATCCCCACCACTATTCGAACATTCACGTGGCAAACACGAGGACATGTGTGTGCTGGACTGTGATTTTAGACCTTACGGCTTGACAGCCGTAAGGTCTAAAATCACAGCCCAGGACACACGTTGTTTAGTAGTAGAGAGTGAAGCTAGGTCTGCCTTATTCGATTACTGATACCCAACTTTGTAAAAGAATTTTCAAACGAAAACTAAAACAGCAACAACAAAACGTTTCTCGCTTTGTGTAAAGTGTACGATGAATTTTAAGCAGACGATAATAATAATTTACATAGCTTGATGCAATTCACTGCGATAAATGGTCTGTCTGGTACGCAGTTGCAAGGCTGCTGATGACACAAAACAGCAGCAAACAAATAACAAACAAGCTGCAGCGAAACAACGCAAAACGATATCTAGTCTCGGACCTTATCTCGAGACCAAGTCACACAATTACTGCACCTTACCGCGAGATAAACCCAAATCTCGCGTCTTGTATCTATTCAATTCACAGCGTTCCGACCCTGCTGTGACCCTAACCCTAAATCTCCGGGCAGGAGACGCGCTAAGGTCAAAGTGATCGATCACTGATCGACAGAGGTTATCGCGATTGCTGATTGGATTAAACTTCTCCGGGAATTGATCGCTTGGATCACAGCCATACACACCTACGTGCACAGGCGCGGGATGACGCAAGAATGATATTGAAACGCACTTTGCGTCACGAACAACAGGACCTGTTCAGAGCGACCATCCTTCTGGCAGGCCTTTACAGACTATTAGGTGATGGTAGCCTCATGTCTTCGCGTCGTAAGAAGAGAAGGCTTGAGTAAAGACAGGAAGTGTCACCTGTCATTAAAGACCATCATTTAGGTGGCTGAAGCCACCTAAATGATGGCCTTTAATGACAGGTGGCAGTTTTGCCCATCAAGACTTCTCCTCAGAGAGCACCTGTCTTTAAAGACCACCTTTTCTGGCCAAAGAGGTGGTTGCTTAAAAGCAGGTTCTAATAAATTACTTGATGTAAAATGAAATGTAAATCATTGTTGTGTCACCCTTTGCTTGTAGATGTCTGGACGCATTTATGATCAGGGCACGGTTCGTCTAGTGGATTTTTGTGTGTACAGTGGAATTAGTAAGTGTGCGGTTTATGAAGACATCGGGCCTGTCTGCCGTAGTCGTTAACCCTTTCCAATTTTGGAGCCAATCGGGTTTGTATTTTATGATGGTCCGTAGAAGGCTCAGGAGAAACGGCTCCTACATATCGGTTAACCCATTCAGCCCTGACGCACTACAGCACTGTCGGCGCCAAGCTAATCTGGCACTACCCTTGAATTATCATGGTCGATCCATCTCCTGCCTCAGGTGCATAGTCGTTAGATGACGCCTCCAAAATTTGGGAAATACGTGCGTCGGGCTGAATGAGTTAAGTCTCTCCTTCAAATCTAAGGCGCTATTTCCAGCTTAGCTGGCGAATGAGAAGTAAAATTAACCCCTCGACTGGTACTGACGATACCGCTCGGTGAAAAAGACGCGTCTTTTCCACCGAGCGGCTATCGTCAGCAGCAGCCAAAGGCCGGGTTACGGATCTGATTTGTAAAGTGAGTTAGTTGTGGGCCAGCTTTACACACCTGTGTACACATGTACTGGGTGCCGTTTACTGGATTAAGGTTTTTCAGTTCGTGATCTGCAGCGGATTAGACGCAACGGTTTATGGACTGGTTTTGTGCGTACCTAACACTAGACAGGCTCAGATCCGAGTGAGTAAAATGTCCGATTTGCGAGTACATATATGCGGGCGAACTATATTTCCTCACGTCAGCTGGATTAGGAGTGGATTCTTGGCTGAGTCTTCAATATTCTGTTAAGACGCCGGCTCTGGGTTGAACGGTATTTCCCAGCTAAAGGCTCTAACTTCTGGTCTGTCCTCTGGCCAGGTCTGGAGCCAATGGTATTTCCCAGCTAAAGGCTCTAAATTCTGGTCTGTCCTCAGTCTGGCCAAATCTGGAGCCAATTTCGTTTTGACGGCGGAAGGGTCGTTGAGTGTAGTAAACTACGAATTAAGACACGCTCTAATTAAGCTGGCAATGCTTTGAGATTCTGTGTACATGTGCTGGTCTGTGATTTTGGACCTTACGGCTTTCAGCAGTAAGGTCCAAAATCACAGACCAGCACACAGTTAAAGGTGCGCGTCTTAATCATTCATTCATTCATTCATTCAGTCCTCTCTGCGCCGTCTGGTGCTTGAGGCGACGGCAAGGTAGCGCCACTTTTGTCTGTCAGCTGCTATTTTGGGTGCTGTTTGCAGAGTAAGGCCTCTGTTCTTGAGCTCTCGCTCCACGGTTCGGCGCCACGTCTCCTTTGGTCGCCCACGGTTTCTCTTCCCCTGTGGTGTCCATCTCAGTGCCACCCTTGGTAATAAGTCGGGTGACATTCTGCAAACGTGGCCTAGCCATCTCCATCTCCGTGTGGCGATGGTTTCAGCGATGCTGTCTGCGCCTGCTCTCTTCCGTAGTTGCGCGTCTTAATCACTGTAGTCATTTCTCAATGGTTTGACGTCCACGTGATGTTTGTTTCCCATGGATGAGGAATCATTCTCTGTTAAAAGGTCCGGACCCTGAGCTTTCCTAATAATCTTGTATGCTTTGTCATCACAGAGATGACAATTTTTTTCAGACGCTGTGGTGGCAAGCTCTTATCACAGAAATGCATGTTTTCATAGAGATTTAATGTTGAAATTCATTTTTGACATAAAACCCCGTAGCTCTGAGCAGACACGTTTCGTGTGAACAACGCTGCTTGCAGGTAATCTTGAAAACTACAGCTGACTCACAGCCTAAATATCTTTCAATACTTTTTTTATTTTGCACAGCGTTTGAAACAGAAATGTGTAGGGACCCCTTCGTCTTGCAAGAAGCATCACAAATTTTACTGGGTGCTCACAGAAGTCTGCCTTTATACAACGTGGCCCCAAGGGCAAAACGATTTACCCCCAGTGACTGGTAAATTAAACATTGTAAATTCGTCAGCCTTGATTGCGAAATCTTAAGCACGGCCTCTTTAAATGAGTCGTATTGTAAACTACAGTACATTCATACGGCTGGGAACATCCCAATCAATCGGTTCTCAAACTAATTCAGGGTCAGAAGAGGACGTTCGGCCGTCAACCTTACAGCCGCTGTTTTACACCATGGTATCTACCTCTGTCAGAGGAGGAGAGATGTCATTAAATGCATCCAGTCCCCAACTGTCAAGAGACATAGATGCGTACGAGTCCCGGCAATGTGGACATAGGACAGAAATTCATTTGGATCATGAATTATACAATTGAAAACCTAAACATCAATCACTCAAACTGTCAAAGGATGCAGTATAAATGAACCTGATTTCTGCGAGCAAGAGGTATACATTCTCATGAGCCCCTGCGAATGCAGGGGCTCATGAGAATCTATGCCTCTTGCAGATATAAGGACTTGTCTTCCTACTCTTTTCTTTAATCTGTTAAAGGTGCGTCAAAAACCAATGACCCGCGTCATAGTTTGGCTCGCGTGTTCAAAAACTTACTCAAGCGCAAAGCAGGCAATGGATTAAGTCGTGACATTTACATAGTTTAGCATTTATGGAGTTAGGTTACATATGTCTGCATGCAACTGAATATGACATGCAAGCAAATAGTTTGTTGTTTGTTCATGACACGCACATCACTTATGTACGCTTTACTTATTGGAGTTCATTCACCCTAACAAGATATAGATCGACCATGTTAGTTCAAGGGTGGTACCGGAAATGCTCCTTGAATTTATTTATTTTTTATTTGTTTGTTTGTTTGTTTATTCATTCATTATTTTAATTTTATTTATTTATTTATTTATTTATTTATATTTTACTTTTTTTAGGTAGGGGGAGGGGGGGGGCGATATTTGGGTGCTTAATAGGAGCTGATCCGGGTGGGGGGGGGGGGGTTGGGGGTTCCAGCTTTTTGTTTGGGACCTTTAATTGACAGAAGAACACTCCCGACGCTAGACACGGCTTCCAGTGGCCGAGAAATCAAACAGTGGTGGGCTCCAAACTCCCCAAAACTTGAAGGGACTTTACTATAACATTTTCTTAAAAAGAATTTTTGGGTATGGGTGGAGCCGGGGCGGGGAAGGGGGAGGAGGAGGAGGGGGTCTGGAAACCCTGGAACCCACCCCACCCTCTCTCTCTCTCACCCTCCTACCCCCCCCCCCCTCCCCCCACCCCGATCCGTCCCTGAAAAATGTATTGTTACTGCTCTCGCCCTCCTTTGTGCACAAGCCAAAATTACTTTCGATCACACACTGGTCGTCTCTTAAGACAACCGTCATAACTGCTTCCGGTCACTGTCATCCAGTCACTGTCATCACGCACTATAACCAGCGTAACCTCGTCCAGCTGAGAAGGTCAAGACTGCTGACGTTGGCTGATCCTGCCACTTTATTGTATGCTTTGGCCCGTGATTGTACACCTTACGGCCTCCAGCAGGATTGCCCAAAATCACAGACACGGGCACGCGCAGACTGACCCTTGTGCGTTACGCCATTGTTAACCTTTGACCTCAATCCGCGCGGCACTACAACCAGTCCTGTGTTAGCTCAGTATTAACCATTTGGGTGTCGGTAGCGCATTTTGTCGTCATGCGGAATCATGGCGACAAGATGCGCTACCGACAGCATAAAGGGCTAACCCTTTTTACCGCTACTGGCGATATCGCTGGGCGGAAAAGACGCGTAATTACGCATAGCGGTATCCGGTCAGTAGTACTCAAGGGGTTAAGTGATTGACCGATTGACCTTTTTACTCTTTACCATTCCGCGTGGATTGCATTCAGCTTTAGATGACCGTGTGCTCAGAAATGTGTACAAGTTAAGAGAGATAGATTGACCATGATGGATAGCTCAGAGGAGGTTGTTGATATGGTGGATTTCGTAATCTGAAACTCGAGCTGAAATTCAGTGTTGACACGTACTTTCGTCGTTCGATCTCTCTAGTTCTCTCTTTTTGTTTTTCTTTGAATCTTTCTACTGAAGCAGACGTAAAGAAACAGAAGTAAATGTACTCCATTTCTGTCTGTATGTTTATTTTGGAAAGACAAAAAACTTGGGTGTTGTACTTGATCTCTCTATTTTTTTTTAATTTCTTAAGTTAGTTGAGTAATTCTTTCTTGTCATTTATGTTCTGTTAGAAAAGGGTTTCTGGCTTACTGAGCATGGTAATGAAGTATGCTGATCTATACTATAGCGGCAGATACATTCACACACATTTTTAACGATACGCCTAACTTGCTAAACCCTCGTTAGCTTAAGACAACAGCAGCACCACACAGAGATTTATCGCCGATGACAATGTCTCGAGTGCATTGTCTCATTCATTCTCGACGCTCCACCGTCCCTCCTTGGCCAGGTAGGCTGTGCACCGGTAGGCTATCACTGAGAGGCCATAAGGTGAAAGACTTAGAAGGCGAGAGGAGAGGGGACTACTTCACTGGCTTAAATCTAACTAAACGTCCGTTCCTGTTGAGGCTAAGAAGTGTACATGGCAGCGGCGATATTTGCAAAAGGCATAGATTCTCATGAGCCCCCGCAGTTTGCGTGGGCTCATGAGAATCTATGCCTCTTGCAGATGAAAATAGTTGTGTGTGAAACGGGGTGGCAAGGA
This sequence comes from Semisulcospira habei, assembly GCA_036245525.1. Lineage (NCBI taxonomy): Eukaryota > Metazoa > Mollusca > Gastropoda > Semisulcospiridae > Semisulcospira > Semisulcospira habei. The sequence continues at coordinate 181,483,993 of BTPG01000006.1, read as the reverse complement.
ACAGGAAATTCCAGCGGGACTGACTGACCCCTCCTTACCGGCCACTCGGACCGGCAAACACCGTTATCCGATGACCATTGTCCAGTTGAAGGGAGTCATTTAGTTAGTTCATCACTGTTTTTGTCATGCTAAGGCAAGGGAATCTGCCAATCTCCTTCGGTCGAGCCACGACATTAAAGTTATCAGTAATCCCCAGTATCAAGCATCTCAACACAGTCAGAAAACTGTCTGCAACAGATACTGCTGACCGTGTGCATGGGTCCTTTGTGTACTGTCTTAGAGCTTTATGATGTAAGTACAATGCCAATTGTCGAAATTCATCGTTTGAATGTGTATTGTTTTTGTACCAGAGTCGCGGATTTATCGCCGGTCTGCATCGGCCTTCTTTTGAATTAATATGCATATTTATGAGCCTACGTCACAAGACAGAACCCGGCCCGGCCGACTATCAGTGTATCGCAATACTGCAGGTTACGAGGTCATCGGTCAGTACACACCTGTCAGTGTACACGTGTACTGATGTTTTCCGGCATCCCTTTGACATAATTTTTCACGAGAAAAATAAACCTTCCGTACTCGCTATGCTGTCAAAATCACAATGCGGGTTTACTAGTAACGATCGTGCGTGCAGTAGTGTACCGAGGGCATGACCTTTGATCCTTTCCTCGGAAACACGCACCGTCTTTCCATCATTGAAACAGAACATTGGTATTTATACCCACTTTCTGCACTGAATTTCAAATCTCACACATCGAAGTCTACTTAACTGAAAGCATCATCGGAAACGACAAATGCACCATCGCAGCAGAAACACTACCTCTCTGAATCGAGTGAATGGAGTGGTCTGCCCTTGCATGGCGTATGACTGAACACGAAATTTCAGGTCTCCGCCGGTCGAAATTACGACTTTGAACGCCTGTAACCAAGTCAAGATGCCAGCTACTGGTCTACCAGCTGCTGTAGAGAAATTACTGGCCACTCTGATGACGGACCACCGTGTTGTCTCCTGGAAGGTGACCGGAGAGGGTGAACATTCCGTGGTTGTTCTCCGCCTCACTAGCTGTGAACAAGACGGGACTGCGCCGCCCGATTACCAACCGGCCACTGGCGAAGGAAAGCCCCAGCCCAAGTACGTCGAGACCAGCAGCGTGCAGCTCAACGACGTGCCCAGCTACAGCAACGACCACAGCAGTCAGCTGTCATTAAGACCGATACTGTAACCACGGCCAATGACAGCGAAAAGAACCACGATACAACAATGAGTGACAACGCCACAGTCGTCAACAACGTGAGTGACAACAATATCGCCAATAACAATATCACCATGACACCCAGGTTCTGTGACAAAACTAATGACAAGGGCAGAAAACAACGTCAGGGACATTTGGCGTTACAGGCAAGTCAATTTTTAAATTCTCCTCCGGATCTGTTTATGCCAACCCCCGACTGTGCTAATTACGATACACCGTCTGAGTCAGGACGGAATGTGTGTTCAGTGATGCGTGCGGGCAGATGCAACTAGGCCGCAGTGTGTTGTGTACAGACAAAATGCAGTCACGTGAAAACAGTGGTGATGAGACAGAGGAACTGTACCTAGAGCGTTTGGCAACAGAGCTAGGTTACAATGCAGAAGAATTGAAGACTTACGTGGGTTCATTGACAGACAGACCAAAGTTGACACAGTTGCGTGACACCAGACGTAACAAGTGTATCAGAAAGGGAGTGGTGTGACACGTGGTGAAAGGAAGGTGTTGATATATGTGAAAGCGAGGACATTGTGCTACACTATGACTGCAAAACTGAAGAGCATGGTTGGTTTATCAAGCCTTCATCAAACAATCAGCCTCATACAGTCCGCGAAGATGATCTCCTCTCCTGTCTCTACAGATGGCCGCAAGTGGATGATCCTAAATTAATACGATCATCACTTCATGGAGTTGGACATGGATCTGGACATAACTGCTAAGCTGGTCAGACTGCTGTTGAACCATTTACTACATCAACTATTGTCGGAACTGCGAATGCCTGATTGGCGGACTGATCGGTGATATAGACATTTCCTGACATGGCTAACCATGGCATGATTGCACTGTACATTTGTCGCGTTTCGATCGCTTGTCATTGTACTCACCCCTCCACCCCACCCCACCCCCCCACCCCCAATTCTAAAGGGCCGATGGCCTATGGAATAAATCGTATCGTATCGTATCGAATCGAGTGAATGAGTTTAGTTATTAGGTTTTAACGCCGAGCAGGCGACTAAGGCCATCTCACGGCGGTCGAGTGAATGAGAGCCCACACAGACATAAACTATACATGTTACGGCCAGCGATCGGCAACGGCTTTGACACACACCGTAATTTTCAGATCTCTGCAGCATAAAATGTGATGAATAGCTCGTAACTATATGATAAAACAGGTTTAAAATCTTGCGGAAGCAGTAAGAGATAAATACTACTGAAGATCATGAATAATCACTAGCGCTCGCGGAACTGTAGGATAATCCACAAAGACCGTAGATTACTTACTGATTCAGCAGGAAAGCGTCAAATTCCGCCGAGTGGGCGGTCAAGCCAAGCTCTTGCTTTACTCGTTGCCACATGTCCATTTTCCCTTGTCCGATGTCAGTTCACTTAGGGGCCGGGTATCTGCTCTCTCTTTCTCTTTATTCTCTTCAATTCCTTCTTCTTCTTCTTCCTCGAACACATTCTCTTCAATTCCGAGTCTGTCATTGTCGGTGCGAGTCGATGATACTTTCTTTTTTTCTTCGCTGGTTCATCCACCATCTTGTCTCTGATTGGTTATAATTATGCAGATGACCTAAGGTCGTATAGAATAGTTATGACGTCAGCCTATCAGAAGCAATTTTGTTACGTGTCCCGTCAGAAAATTCCGGTGGCCTCTTTTCGCTTTGAACGGACGAAAGAAAGCATTTGGTGGGATAATAGGGTGGTCACTGTCTAAGTGGGTTTGTATACTGAAGCCCAGCAAAAGCTTTTTGTGAACTCGGAAGCCTTAATAAAAGGTCGGGCGTGCCCCTTTAAACATTTCCCGATTATGGTCAGCGAGAGACTGTCATTACCTAATGTTATTCTTTATTGACGGGGAGCTTACAGTTGTTGTTTTTTTTGTTGTTGTTGTTGTTGTTGTTTTTTTGTTTTGTTGTCAGATTCGACGTTTAACCCATTACATCCTGAGGCTGATTTTGTAACAGCTGCTTATTGTCCTATGAAGGCTACATTACAGATTAAGAGATAGATCAATCATTTTTTAAGTTAAGGGTGGTGTCAAAATAGCTTGGCGCCAAGTTATTCTGGCACCACCCTTGAACTATCAGTCAAGTTTATTTTCAAAGCGGAATGGGTGTATCAGGATGAAACGCGACGTTTGTCACCCTGGGCGGGATTTGAGATTTTGAGAGATTGAGAAAAGGGCAGTGGCATGATAATTGTCTTGATATATACTGACTTCCATTAAAAACGCGAATTTTTTACCATAGTGCTTTTCTTCGTCAATATGCTTTAATCCGAGTTATATTGTGTGAGTTATATTGACGTCATTTATTAGAAAATGTTATGAAGAGTGATAAAACATTAGTCGTGTGTAAATAGAATGTTTAGTCTTAAAAATCGCACATCGATGACTTATGACGTCATCAGTGACACTAACAGTCATCACAGGATATTGAAAAAAATGTGGAACAGTCCAAAACATTGAGAAGAATGCCTGTAGGTTTAACATGTAATCATCGCTCGTACGCCAACTGTCACGCCGACCCTGACGTAACTAATCGCTGATTTTGTCTCTGGGTTATTTTGTTTCCTCTGTCACGCCCACCTCTCCACCCTCAAGTACCGTACGTGCCCGTATCGTCTACAGTCTAGACTAACAAACTTTACCATCCAGACCAAACAGGCGACGGCCAAGCGTGTACGATGCAAAATGCGAAATGTAAACTGCAATTTAGACTGAATTGTCTGCGAAACTCTCCAAGCAAGAAGTATATGCGGTTTTTTTTAAAATAATTTATTTATTTATTTTTGCTTGTTCGTTTTTGTTTGTTTGTTTGTTTGTTTGTTTGTTTGTTTGTTTGTTTGTTTGTTTGTTTGTTAATACTCAGTTTCGAGACTTGCCACATCCGAATACGCAGCTTTGTGCCTCATGCCATGATGCGGCACGTCTAGAATGAGTCAAACAGGTAGAGCCCTCATAACGAACTCGTCAAATGTGGATGTTGTTTTGTGAATGGTTCACTCCATACCAGTAATGATGAAGGTGAAAATCGACCATAATAGCTGAAGGGTGGTGCCAGGCCCTTGAGGCGCCAAGCTATTCTGGCACCCCCGTTGAGATATCATGGTCGATCAGTGTCCTGCCTTATTTTGTCAGGGCTGAGTCAGTGGATTAACACATACACCGCGTATCCGGAGGCGGCACGTCTAGAATGAGTTAAGGGCATGATTAATTTCGCGATGCCTTCAGAGGCACCAAATTAACAACAGTTGAGATTGCTCATAACAAGGTCGGATATTAACAACATTTTTTTTAGAGGTCTCTCTGTGTAAATTACTTTTTTTTAGCACATACCTCGGACCTAACACTAAAAAAAAAAAAAGAAGAGTCCCCTGGCTGTTTTATACGCAAAGTTGACTAAACAAAGCATCTCTTGAGTTATTCATTCTCTGTACTGCCTTTTAGCCTCTTACCTCTGTCCTTCGCAACTCAGGAAATGCTTAGCTGACACTTTCAACTGGAGCCACTGTGGCTGCGGAAGTGAAATGTTAATGTAACGTCATAATGTCAAGTTTTCAGCTTCTTACGACACCACACAACGACCGCTACCCGTCTGCAAGAAGCATAGGTCCTCATGAGCCCCCGCAGTTGCGGGGGCCCATGAGGATCTATGCTTCTTGCTGGACCTTTTTACATTTATGTGCCTAGGATGGAGGGTCGTCAAGCCCCTAATCCGAAGATCGAGGTCATGATCTAAGTTTCGCCGTAATCGACTTAGAGTTTGAAGTGGTTAGGTCGAGTTTAGAGCCGGTATTGTAGTGAACCCCAAGGACCTTTGTCTGAGGAAGTTAGATGTAAATCCTTGTTTGTTATCCAGCAAAGCTGTATAGTTTTAGCTCTTTATTCTGTCGCGATTTACAAATGTGAATCGATGAATCATCGTGAAGGAATTTTCTGTTGAACATAAGATCATTGCAAGCTAGAAAACAAACGCCTTCACTATAAAGAATACAGATGTAAACTAATGGCATGTAAAGGCATATGTCTCCACGAGACCCTCGCAGATTAGAACGGTTCATATAAATCTGTGCTCTCTGATGAAAGGAGCTCGCTTGTAGACTGAAATACTACTGAACGTAACCTGGATTTTGGATCTGCTTTTGGAATGTGAAGCTGGCTGGCCTTGAAAAAGTGCTGCGGGGTTGGACATTGTGACGCATACTGACCTCTTCCGCTTCCAGTTTCCAGTCCCAACTGTAGGAGATTGTTCGACCATGACAGATCAAGGGTCGTGTCTGATTAGCTTGGCGCCTAAAAACGCCAAGCTACTCAGGCACTACCCTTGATGTGTCATAGTCCGTTGTCACATCCCGTCAAGTCGCAAGTGCGTGATGACAAAAGATCGACACTGTGATGCTACACAGTTTACTCTGGGGAGTGAAAGAGTGAGGGGGAAAAGGTACCGTGATTGGGTGATGGTCAGTCACGGCAAGGAGTGCAGGTCACAATGTCCTGGAGAGAAGGGGTGGATCAGTGACTGAGCGATTTCTGCGGCACAGGCACGAGAATAGCTTGACATTTACACATCTTCATATGACGCGAAGTTGATTAAAGCATAGCGGCGTACGCCCCAGCCTGTAGTAGATTTCTGTGGATAAAGCCGCCGTTCTCTGTCTGTCTGTCTGTCTGAGATTGAACAAATGGCCAACGTGCGCCTAATCATTTCAGTACTCCTTTAATTTTTTTTTTTTTTTTTTTTCGTTTCGTTTCATGTGATGTCATTTCTCTGTTTCTGTCTCTCTATCGCTCTCTCTGTCTCACTGTCTCTGCCTGTCTGTCTGTCTGTCTGTCTGTCTGTCTGTCTGTCTCTCTCTCTCTCTCTCTCTCTCTCTCTCTCTCTCTCTCTCTCTCTCTCTCTCTCTCTCTCTCTCTCTCTCCCCTCACCCGCCCCCCCCCCCCCCATCTCTCTCTCTCTCCTCAGCCCCCCCCCCCCATCCCTCTCTCCCTTTCTCTCACACCTGATTCCATTTTTCGCATTAGCGGTCGGAAATCTTCTGCTGATTCTTTGGCTGGTTCTGCAGTCGTCATTATAGACTTCTCAGGTCATTAACCTTTCCACAGCCGATTCCGAAGACCACGTGTGCACCGTCCCCATAGCTCCTGACAGGGCTTTGTTCTCACGGAGGCCCTAGGGTGATCAGTAGCTTACTATCCTTGTGTTATCGTAGTAGATCCGTCTCTCTTACTTTATAACTAACCCTTAATTCTTTCGAGACCTAGTGCGTACGGTTACAAGGCATAGAGCTTCGTATCGGAATGCAGCGCGGTGTCCGTCTTCAATGTATGAGCCCTTTGGGTGTCGGTAGCGGTTTTAGTCGCGACTGATTCCTGCAGGAATCAGTCGCGACTAAAACCACTACCGACACCCAAAGGGTTAACAGACTAGTAATAGTTGGAAAATAATGATGTGTCTTTGACTCCGGAAATAGAATGCTTCACAGTAGCTGACCCAAACGATTGTTGCAAGAGTTTCTAGTCGGCAATTCATGGACATATTTATTTCGTATCGCCTGCTGTGCGCGGAAATCGCTGAAGGATCGCATTGACAAGAAAGGCATATATTTTCAAAGGTTTCACGGTGGAAGGCTAAAGTCATTTCAAGCCCATTTCTCCGTCATTAGTGACGTTTTTCTTCCATCGAACATCACTGCAAAATAGCCCCATTTCCGGCGATTATTTTTGTCTCGTTAGCAAAATGGAAAAAAAGAAATCAACGCAAAGGACGCCGACCATCTTCAAGAGGCATAGATCCTCATGATTCCCCCGCATCCGAGGTGGATCACGACGATCTATGCCTCTTGCAGGCCCCATTTACTTACATTTTCCTCAGGTTGAGGTCTGTCGTCGATGTTATGATTAAATTTTTTTAATAAAGAGAATAATTGGTAATGCTCTCTTGTTATGAGTATAATTTGAATCAATTTCATGAGACAAAAAAATAAACGTTTCTTGGAGTGATTACTTTTGAGAAAGTCCGAGTATGGCACGTTGTTGGCATTTACTCCAGGGGGGGGGGGGGGGATGAAGCAGGAAATAAAACTCAGTCATTGGTGCATTTTTCGTTCAGACATTCTTGTTTACGCATAAAATTTTTATAATATACGACATGTATCTATGCTACTAGGTAATAGGAAGAGACCCAGTGGTAATGGAAAATAAACCTGGGGCCGGATGGAGAGTATTACTGCCATGGAGGAAAAACATGAAAAAGTTTTTAGTTTTCACATCGTAGGGGAAAATATTGAATAGATTAGTTACGCCTCAAATTTATTTCGGCGGTGTATTTTTCTTTCAAGACGATATCGTGTCAGTGTTAGAAGACTCAAGTGTTACACGAGTACATAAAGAAAAAAATAAACTATAAAAAATAAGCAAATTTATTAGTTTTTTTTAACCCTTTTAGCCCCGGGACCCTACAGCAGTAGATGGATTGATCGTGATAATTCAAGGGTAGTGCCAGATGAGCTTGGCGCCTTCAGGCGCCAAGCTCATCTGGCACTAACCTTGAATTCTCATGATCAATCCATCTCCTACAACTGGTGCATAATCGTTAGGCAACACCTCCAAAATTTGAGAAATGGGCCCTTGGGTCTAAAAGGGTTACAAATAATGAAATAAAAAGTGATGTCAGTCGTACAGCGCAGTCAGTTCGGACTGTGGCACCCTCGTTTGGACTGTGTCTAAGAAATTTGTTGGTATAAAGGCCTCGATTATCCGCATTTTGCACCAGTGGTTTTTTTATTTTTGCACTAGTTTAACCCTTTGACTGTTACTGACGATAAACTGAGACGCGTAGTCTTTCCGCCGAGCGGTATCGCCATTATTGACCAGCGAAAGGGTTAATTTCAGCTGAGATTTGAGCTTACGCTGTCGTTGATTACGTTAAGACTGTGTACATTATTATTATTGGGGTGGATTACCAAGTTATGTGTGTTCTGGTCTGTGATTTTGGACCTAGGGCGGAACGCCGCAAGGTCCAAAATCACAGACCAGCGCACAAATGCAACGAGCACCGAAGACAGCTTGGCTCCAGATTGTCTGAGGTGCAGCAAAATTAAAATGGTGACACTGATCTGACGGTGATTGATGGTGTTCACGTCAGTTGTGCAGTGATCCAGGAAGCGTTTACCCCTGAGACATGTAAGTGGGAGGTGGATCGACCATGCTAGTGCAAGAGTGATCGACCATGCTAGGTTATGAGTAGTGTCTGCTTTTTCAGTATTGAAGTGGTGCCCGGAATTGATGTTCAGTCGAAAGTAATACACGGCAGGGTTGACTGACGTCCAGTACTTACAAGTCCCTGGCTACGCTAACTTCCTCTCTCCCTCACGTCGGCAACTCTCTCTCCCCACCGGACCCCACCCGGGTCTGCCCTGGGGGACTTGGGTGGGGTTAGGTATTTTTTAGTTCCCAGGGTCACCCTGGTCAGCCCCACAGGGTGGGGTTTTCTCTCTATTCTGGGGCATGTGTTTCTGTCTACCCGAGGTCCATTCACCTGTATTTGCCTTTTTTAAACTCTCCCTACTGTCTGCACTGCCTGTAGCTCTTGATATTGGATGTGTGTTGCTAAATGGTCTTAGCTTTATTTAGGCCCCATGTGTTAGGTTTATTTAATGTGTTTGACCGGCTGGCGACATACATTCAATGTTCTGTTTAGTTGGTTGTTTTTTTTTTTTTCACAAGCAGTGCAGGCACGTCCTGAGAAAGCCTTGTTGCTGTCGGGACGTTAAGCAATGTACAATCAATCAATCTCTCCCCACCGGCCCTCCCCCCCTCCCCCCCCCAACCCCTTTCCGTCCGCACCCGCTGACACCACCACGTACAACAGATATCGTGTGTGCTGCCTGTGATTTTGAACCCTACGGCTTCAAGCCGTAAGGTACAGAATCACAGACAGCACACAGTGTATATTCACCCCCCCCCCCCACCCCCCTATCCCCTCCCCACTCACCCACCCTACCCCCCTCTCTCTCTCTCTTTCTCAGTCTCGGGTAATTAACCGCTATGTGTCTGTTTAGTACTGTCTTAAATTACCACAGGCATTGATGGGTGGAGAATTAAAGGTAACGGTATAGTCCCCGTGTCGACGGTTAAACCAACTACCTCCTGCACTAAGTTATTGCTACCTGAGCCGATCTGCGTGCATGAGAAATTGAGTGGGAAGGTGAAGGAGATGTAAGGGTTCTGGGGGAGGGCGAGGGAAGTCCATCTGTATGGCTGTGGTAAATAAATCTTCAGGTTTGATTTATCAGTCAGTTTCGGGTCGTTCAGTACCGAGAAAAATCGAACACCACCCAACTGCAAGAGGTATAGATCCTCTGAGCCCCCGCAGTTGCAGGGGCTCATGAGGATCTATACCTCTTGCTGACACCACTTGGAATCCATGTTCCTGGTCTCTTGGCTTGACTTCGCGAACGAAGATTTTATAGGAGTTGCCCACGACGTCTGCAGGCTTGTTCGTGGCTGCGGAGGCCAATCCGAGACAGGCAGGTTCGACCGCAGTGGCTGCAGGGGAAGGTATGGCCAGGGTTCTGAGCTGCGGCATCTCTGTTTTTTCTCCTGAGCCGCTTGTCCTTAAGGCTAGCTCTGTGAGAGTCCTCAAAGGAGACAGCTGCCTTGTAAATGGTGGAGCGCCAGGTGTCACGGTCTGCAGCAAGCGAAGACCACTGGTGGTGGTCGATTTGGCAGGCACTAAGTGACTTCTTGAGACAGTCTTTGTATCTCTTCTTTGGTGCCCCTCTGTCTCGGTGTCCAGTAGCAAGCTCGCCGAACAGGGTGATCTTTGGTAGGCGATGATCCTCCATCCTGGAGACATGCCCCGCCCAGCGGAGCTGTGTCCGCAGCAGCAAAGACTCGATGCTCACGGTTTCAGCCTGTTCAAGGACCTCGACGTTGGTGACATAGTCACTCCAGTGAATGCCCAGGATGGTACGCAGGCAGCGCTGGTGGAAGCGTTCGAGGAGTCGTAGTTGGCTGCGGTAGAGGGCCCAGGACTCGGAACCATACAGCAGGGTGGTGAGGACCACAGCTCTGTACACGCTGATCTTGGTGCCTGTTTTCAGCTGTTGATTGTGCCACACCCGCTTGAAAAGTCGCCCGAAAGCGCTGTTTGCTTTTGCTAGCCTGCTGTCAAGCTCCTTGTCCAGCTTGGCGTCCGACGTGATAATGCAGCCAAGGTAGGTAAACTGGTGCACTGACTTTAGTTCAGACTCGCCAATGGTGATGTGAGGAGGGCGATACACTGTCTTGGGTGCCGGCTGATGGAGGACCTCTGTCTTTTTCAGACTGACCTCGAGTCCAAAGAGCTGGGCAGCATCTGCGAAGCAAGACGTGATGCGCTGCAGGGCTCTCTCTGTGTGTGCAACGAGGGCAGCATCATCAGCAAAAAGCAGCTCACGAATCAGTTGGTCTAGGGTTTTCGTGTGGGCCTGCAGTCGTCTGAGGTTGAACAGGCTGCCATCGAGACGATACCTGATGTACACTGCATCGTCATCATCGAGGTCCACTGTGGCCTGCTTCAACATCATGCTAAAAAAGATGGTGAAGAGGGTCGGTGCCAGCACGCAGCCCTGCTTTACGCCGTTGAGAATAGGGAATGGTTCTGAGAGGTCATTGTTGAGTCTGACCTGGCCTTGCTGGTCCTCGTGTAGCTGGACAATCATGTTGAGGAACTTTGGGGGACAGCCAAGTCGCTCCAGGATCTGCCACATGCCTTGCCTGCTCACAGTGTCGAACGCTTTTGTTAGGTCGACAAATGTTACGTACAGCCCTTTGTTCTGCTCGCGGCACTTCTCCTGTAGCTGTCTCAGCACAAAGACCATATCGGTGGTGCTCCTGTTTGCTCTGAAGCCACACTGGCCCTCTGGGAGGTGGTCTTCAGCGATGGCAGGTACCAGCCGATTCAGGAGCAGCCTTGCAAGGATTTTCCCAGCAATGGACAGCAGGGTAATTCCCCGATAGTTGGAACAGTCAGACTTCTCGCCTTTGTTCTTGTACAGGGTGATAACGACTGCATCACGGAGATCTTTTGGTAGTGTTCCTTCCTCCCAGCAGCAGAGAAAGAGGTCATGGAGCTTGTTGTGCAGTGCTGTGCCTCCATGTTTCCAGATCTCTGGCGGTATTCCATCAATGCCTGCTGCTTTGCCACTCTTGAGCTGGTGGATGGCTGTGAGGGTCTCTTCAGCGGTGGGCGGTTCGTCCAATTCAACCGGCCTGGGAGGTGTGGGATTTGTAGGACGACTGCTTCTTGAACAGTGCGCTCAGCGCTGAAGAGGCTCTGAAAGTATTCCGACCAGCGGTTCAAGATGGAGGTATTATCTGTGAGGAGTGCCTGGCCATTCGCGCTTCGCAGGGGACTTTGTACCAGGTGCCTGGGGCCATACACTGCTTTCAGTGCTTCGTAGAAGCCCCTGTAGTCACCATTGTCAGCGCAAAGCTGGGTCCTCTGTGCAAGTCTGGTCCACCACTCATTCTGGAGATCTCTGAGCTTGCGCTGGAGACTGCTGCAGACGAGGCGGAAGGCAGACTTCTTCACAGGGCAGGAAGGCTGGGCTAGGTGGGCCTGATGGGCGGCTCTTTTTTTTTTGCTAGGTGTTCCTGGATCTCTACATCGTTTTCGTCAAACCAGTCTTTGTTCTTCTTTCTGGCGAAACCCAAGACTTCTGCAGAGGATTTTGCAATAGCAGTTTTCAGTTGTTCCCAAAGTGTTTCAGGGAGGAGTCTACTGGGTCCGCTGTGTCTTTGAGCCTGCGCTGTAAATCTGTCTGAAAGGCAGCTTTCACATCGTCACGCTGAAGGCTGGCAACATCAAGCTTTTTCTTGGGGGGGCCCCATTTCTTGGGTTTTGGCTTGAAGTGGAGCCTGAGTTTGCAGCGGACAAGGCGGTGGTCAGTGTGGCACTCTGCGCTGGGCATCACTCTGGTGAGGAGGACATCACTGTGGTCCCTCTGACGCACTAGGACATAGTCGATAAGGTGCCAGTGTTTGGAGCGAGGATGCATCCAGGTGGTCTTTCGACTGTCCTTTTGCTGAAAAGTAGTGTTGGTGATGACCAGTTGCTGCTCCGCACAGAACTCCAACAGTAGGCGGCCATTGTCATTGCAGTTCCCCACGCCATGCTTGCCAAGGACTCCTTTCCAGGCTTCAGAGTCCTGGCCCACTCTGGCGTTGAAGTCGCCAAGGATGATGACTTTGTCGTCTGCAGGGGTACTCTGTAGGAGGCTGCGCAGGTCAGTGTAAAACTTGTCCTTTTCAGCAGGCTCTGCCAGGAGGGTTGGGGAGTACACACTGAGAAGGGTGACGTGTTGCTGGTGTCTCAGTGGGAGGCGCATGGACATGATGCGGTCTGAGTGGCCCGTTGGTAGGTTTTCCAGCTTAGTCGCAATGGATGTCTTGACCATGAAACCCACGCCTGAGAGCCGTCTTTCTGATGCAGGCCTGCAGAGGGTGTACCCAGCACCAAGTTCTTGGAGGCTGCCTTCGTCCGGAAGGCGTACTTCGCCGAGCGCGGCGATGTCGATGTTTAACCTCCGCAATTCATGGGCAATGAGGGCGGAACGACGTTCAGGGCGTCCGCTGTCTGCTTTGTCGAGCATGGTTCGGACGTTCCAGCATGCTACGTTGAGTCCGGTCGTGGTCGTCATGAGAGTGGATCCGTTATTCTTTCTTGTTTTTTGACCGCAGGAGAAGATGCCCGTTGACCGCGGCTAGCCAACTGGGGTTGCGAGGGGACGAGCTTTGGTTAGGCCACCTTTTCTAGGCCCCTCTCCGTGTGGAGCAAGCAGTGCTGTCTCTAGAGAAGGCTGCTTGGTCGTTCAGGGTGTGCCGAGTGATGTTGTCATCCCCAGGTCAACATCAGGCGACCAATATCCTGAACCGCCTGCATGCAGGTTTGAGACTGCGGCTTCCAGTGACATCTTTCACCTGCCGTTTCGCCCCTCGCCCGTCGCTACAGGACTTGGAATGGTCAGTGTCATGGTCCGTGGACGCTTGAAAAGTCGTGTTCCTGGTACATGTAGGATTTCTCTGGTGCTGAATTCAGGAAGGTTGCAGGAACATAGTCTGCGTCAGCTGGTACTGACTGAATGGGTCTAAAGAACGTAACTCCAGAGAACGGAGAACGAGACACATTTCCTGCGTGAATGATGAGTCAGACATAACTATGAACATATAGTGACCAAGATCAAATTTAAAGAAAAGACTGACTGCCCCACGCCTTATCTTGATGCTTCAAACCAGAGTAACACGTGTAATAGTTAGACAATACGTGTACTAGTGGGTGCCTTAATTTAACTCATTTTACCCCAGACACATCACAGCAAGATCAGGATCGACCATGATAGTTCAAGGGTGATGCCAGAAGAGCGCCTACGGGCGCCAAGCTATTCTGTCATCACCCTTGTACTAGCATGGTCGATCTGTGTTCTGCACTGCAATGCAGTCTTCAGAGGACAACGGCAAAATTTTGGGATTTCGGTGTTGGGGTAGAATGAGTTAAGGCCTTACGACCAAGCCTTGGTGTCCTGCAGCAATTCATGAGAATCTGCGTGTCTTGCAGCTGAAGTAATTTGCAAGAGCACTGTACCATATGGATGCCCACCGGCAGTTGCACAGGTGTAAACACCAAAATCAGGAGGGCCATTCACACCAGCGAGACGATGTAATGTTCGCCGAGAGTTTCACAGCCGCAGCAATAAACGCGGCGTTGCGTCATGGAAGGACCGTTAAAATTACCTTGTGTACCTTACCGCGATATCAGTAACCGAACCCAACACGGTGGTGGCCATAGAGGACGGCCTAGTGTTGGAATCAGGGTGGTTAAACTGATGTGTGGAGCCGCAATCATACAGACCTGCTTGTGGTAGAGGTTGGTTGGTTGGTTGTACATTGCTTAACGTCCCGACAGCAACAGGACTTTCTCAAGACGTGCCTAAACAGAATATTGAATGTATGTCGCCAGCCGGTCTAATACGCTAAATAAACCTAAGACCATTTAGCAACACACATCCAATATCAAGAGCTACAGAGAGCGCAGACAGTAGGGAGAGTTTAAAAAAGGAAAATACAGGTGAATGGACCAAGGGGAGACAGAATGCCCCAGAATAGAGGGGAAAGCCCACCCTGTGGGGCTGACCAGGGTGACCCTGGGAACTGAAAGTGTGCCCTCTACCACACGAGCAGGCCTGTTTGACTGCGGCTCCACATATTTAACCACCCTGGTAGTTGTAAGCGGTAGCGAATCGAGGGAGAAAACCAGCGTGGAAAAAAGGGATGTAGTGGATGCAAATGTGAACCAAAAGCATTGTTTCAACAAAAACAAAACAAAAAAAAAACAAAAAACTCATTCCATGGTAAGCAAAAAAGCCAGTATGGAGTTTCGCTACTCCGTTGGCAATGTGACATTACTGATTTCTCCCCAATTACCCTTATCATTCGGAATACACCGGTGTGTGAAATAAGTTTGACTAGTTCAAGGCTAGTGCCAGAATAGCTTGGCGCCTCTAGGCGCCAAGCTTTTCTGGCACCACCCTTGAACTAAAGCCATTGGTCTATGTCCTTACCTTTAAGCGCTATGATGTAGCTTGCATATGGCAGTGTACAAATTTGAAGCTTTTAGCCTCAGTATGGTATGGGTTAAGTTATTAAGTCCAAACCAAAAGGTAATGATACACTCTTGGAGAAGACAATTACAACACAAATGTGTAACTGTTTACTCTAAGCCTGTTTCAGTAGTCTTTCTTTAGTGTGATTATTTTTTTTTTTCTGTGCATCAAGTTACTGGGACGATCAAGTTTCATGTGTGCTGATCAGTGCTTCGGCTTGCGTGAAGTCCAGCGCACATATGAATGTAACGAGTCTTGCGTTCGGGCATCAAATTGCATTTAGTTTTATACATGTAACGGTTAGTTCGGTTTTAACGTCCACAGCACCGAGGTGATCATGGACGGCCCTGACGGGCCGGCGGGTTATGGGGGACAGGGAAATCTATTGCCTATGGAGTACGACCTGAACACTGATCAACTCAGGCGCACTCCAACTTTGCCACTTTGATTTAACAGGACCTTTCAACGGACATGCTATTGAACAAATCCGTTTTTCCCCCTGGATTGTGAGTCCAGCTACCGGGGCCGGGACGGGATTCGAACCCACGACCCGGCGATTCCCTTCGCTCTCCTGCTCCGACGTTTAACCGCCTGAGCTATTTCGGACTCTACGAATATACATGTAACTAAACATCAGATCATTTTACAACGTTTAAAGGCCGCACACTTGACAGTAAGGTCCGAAACATGTAAAGACTTCCGTCAGCAGCCGCCAACTACTCCACAACAAGTCACCCGCGTTTGTATTGCAATGTTTACCTTCCCATCTACACCTCTTTGTCATGAAAGGAGTTTGAGCACGGAGGGAGGTCTGCATCAGAACTACAACACTCATCTTCAAGAGGCATAGATCCTCATGGGCCCCCGCATTCTGCGGGGGCTCATGAGGATCTGTGCCTCTTGCTGACTCTATTATTATCCGCTATACTCAGGGGTGTGATATGCGGGTGTTATGTTTACATTGAGACTAAGAGGCGAGCGACCTTGTTCCGCATGACGCAACGATTGCGTCTGTATGCGTATGGCACTACCCTTGAATTATCATGGTCGATCCATCTCCTGCTGTACTGCGTCAGGGCTGAATGGGTTTTAAAATATAAAAAAGAAAACTTGCTTTCTTTTGCCTTTCCACGGCAGAGCTTTGATTTAGAAGGGAAAAGCGTTTTCAGTCTTCGTCGCGGAAGACTCAAATGAGGTATCGCGTAGTATGCCCACAACGTTGCACAGAAAAATGGTCGTAGGGTTGGGGGAGGGGGTTGGTGGTTAGAATGACGGTAGGGAAAGAGGACGAAGGAGGGGGACGGAGGTTAAAGGTTCAAGCAGTCCTGTATGCTGCGAAGCTGTTCCGCTTCTTACGATATTTTATCCAAACTGCAAATTTGCTTAGCTTCAGTGAATACAAACCGCTCGCACCTTAGGGTAGGGTGTTTGGGGAGGCGTTTCGGATGACCGAGGCCCGTTTGGGGGACCACAGCCGATGTTTGCCCCCTCATAGTCAACAAGTAATTGGCGATCAGTTTCTATACACGTCATCTGCAAGAGGCGTAGATACTCATGAGCCCCTGCTTTGCAGGGTTTCATGAGAATCTATGCCTCTTGCTGGTAGTTGTTAGTGTGATTTAGCTTTAGGTCTACGTTTCACAGAAGAAAGAGACCAATGATTGAGGCTGGATGAAAAATCATAACTTGAAAAACCGTTGGCAATCCGCTGCTCTGAAGAACACGGATACTGTAGACTGACTTAGCTAGGGACATTGTCTCTTACCTTGTAGGGGCTCATGAGGATCTGTGCCGCCTGCGAAAATGGCGGACGTTTGTTAAAATTGAACAGGAAGAAAGGGCGGTGTAGGAGTTATAATCCTCTCCTGTTGGCTTCCGTCCGACAATTTCTGAACTGTTCCTGTATTTATTTGATCCGGCATAGTGTTTCAAGTTTATGTCATTAACTAAACTGAACGCCCCCTAGCCTGTTTGCCTTCGGAACACTGCTGTGAATGGCCTGATTAAGTGGACAACAATCTCTGGCTTTAGACAGTGACCTTTCGCCTGACAGTCGTAAGGTACAAAATCCCCGACCAGTACTGGCGAAACAGCGAGTCTAAAAAGTATGATCTGTGTTTTGCCATCGTTCTCCAAAACAGACCATTCAGCCTGCCAGCGGTATAGATTCTAAGAAGCCTCCACAATTGTATCGGGCGCATGGGACTACATATATCTGGTAGAGAAAGGGTTGTTTTGTCGTATGGTTGAGGATGTCTTCGCGGTGTGTGTTGGCCATGGGGACCTTTACCTTTTGTAGACGGAGTGGCGTTCGATTGTATTGAATTAACTCATTCAACTCCGACACGCCACGGCAAGACATAGATCGAGCGTGATAGTTCAAGGGTTGTGTCAGAATAGCTTGGCGCCCATAGGCGCCAAGCTATTCTGGCACAACCCTTGAACTATCACGCTCGATCTGTTTCCAGAAGTGTAATACAGTCTTCAGGGGGCAACTTCAGAATTTGCGGATTTCGGTCCTGGAGCAGAATGAGTTAATCTTTGAGTAGAGGCCGTGTACTTTAACCTCTTTACTTCTAGTGGACGCAAATTGCATCTCTGCGGTCGTTGTTAATCCGCACCAAGGAACACAGATTTTTAAAAAAAAAGGTGTCGGCGAGAGGCATAGATCCTCATGAGCCCCCGCACCTGTTGGCGCCAAGCTATCATGTTCAATTTGTCTCGGCAGTGAAATGGTTAATTGGCAAATCGAACACGAATAATTATGTCCGTTGAGTTTAGGACATCGGACACTACCCTTGCAAAAGTCGTGCAAACGACACAACCCTGATTTACAACCAGATGCCTGCCTGGACCAAATTTGGGTCAACTTTTACGACCGTAACACACTGACATTGTTATGTCGTTTATCAGTTTGTGGGTCGAGTTATACAGGTTAGCGAACCAACAGCTGTGTATTGACCAGCTGCCAAACAACACTGTAGACTTACCGAGTGCTAGTCTGTGGTTTTGGACCTTACGGTCTCTCGGCCGTAAGGTCCAAAATCACAAACCAGCAGACACTTATCTGTGCCAATAACTGATAACGATAAAAGAGACCTTATCCGCAAACGGGACAGGCCCCGTATGTCTGCCCAGTGTTGACATGTTAAGATGTCTGGGAGCCCTTCCTGTTATTGCTTACCTTGAAGAAAATTACACAAAATATGTTTGCCACCATGAGCTATACTTTTTTTACACTCATGAACGTCCAATATTAACTCATTCAGCCCTGCGCACGTATTTCCCAAAATTTGGAGGCGTCATCTAACGTATATGCACCTGTTGCAGGAGATGGATTGACCACGATACTTCAAGGGAAGTGCCAGATTAGCTTGGCGCCTGTCGGCGCCAAGCTAATCTGGCACTGCCCTTGAATTATCATGGTCGACCCATCTCCTGCTGTAGTGTGTCAGGGCTGAATGGGTTAACAGCAATCAAGAATTGTGTCAGTCTTTCATCAGTTCTGAAGGCAACATTTCAATGTTCATGTGTAGAGTGTATGCCCACCCTGTTTCTGTAATGCATGATACTCACATTATTTACAATATCAAATACGGGCGAGAATTTCATCATTTCCTGTCAAGTCACGGTCTTGGCATATTTGTTTACATTTTCTTTTCAGTTTCATCGTTTTGTTTTCGGTATGTTTTTTTCCAATGTCTTCTTTTTTTACATTTCCATCCCTCACCCCATACCTTTTTTGTGTGTTACTGTACAGGTGACATGAATACAACTGTTTTTGACTGAACGCATATGCTCTTGAAACCAGTGAAAGCTGTAACTCAGTGTAGCTAAAAGTCAGTAAGCTGACCTACGTATGTACACTATCTTTGGTTGTGGAGAGAGGTATTTCTGCCCATCGAGTCAACAAACAAGATATCATCACCTGCAAACATCCCCCTGGGATCTGCGCCAAACGGTTAGACCAGGTGATGGCTTGGCTTGACTTCGCGAACGAAGATTCTATAGGGCTTGCCCACGTCGTCTGCAGGCATTTTCGTGGCTGCGGAGGCCAATCCGGGACAGGCAGGTTCGACCGCAGTGGCTGCAGGGAAGGTCTGGTCAGGTTCTGAGTTACGGCAACTCGGTTTTTCTCCTGAGCCGTTTGTCCTTAAGGTTAGCTCTGCGAGAGTCTCAAGGAGACGGCTGCCTTGTAGATGGTGGAGCGCCAGGTGTCACGGTCCGCAGCAAGCGAAGACCACTGGCGGTGGTCGATTTGGCAAGCACTAAGTGACTTCTTGAGACCGTCTTTGTATCTCTTCTTTGGTGCCCCTCTGTCACGGTGTCCAGTAGCAAGCTCGCCGAACAGAGTGATCTTGGGTAGGCGATGACCAGGTGATAATGACTGTTAAATGGACAGACGGCCGTGGGAGACTACAAGGTGCATCTCCATGTCCTTGTCTGATGTCAGAAGGTCATGCTCGCTATGATTGTACTCATCCCCGCAAGATAGTCCTTGCTGTGGCTTGCACAGCGTTAATCACAATAAATCAATCAATCAATCAATCAATCAATCAATCAATCAATCAATCAATCAATCAGTCGATAAATTTATCAGCCAGCCAGCCAGCCAGCCAGCCAGTCAGCCAGTCATCTAGCTATATGCATGTACGGAAGCTGTGGAGCTCGTATCGTAGAGCGTTCGACTCTCGTCAAAAATATTGCGGGTTCGAACCTAGCTGGGTCAAAATTTGTTCGGACCCTTTCCGGGACCCCGTCTTTGAAGTCATCTTTGTTATGGACAAGAGCTTAACTCATTCAGGCGGCACGTCTCGAATGAGTTAACGTTGTTTTTTGTTGTTGTAATATTCATGTGAAATACATTTGACTGAATTCACAAAGAGTCTTATTGTCTTTGGCACAGCTAAGCACTTTAGGTCAGACACTGTCTTAAACCTCATCATATTAGTTGCTAAGTTCTATGTTTAAAATGTAGATTAGAAGAAACCCTGCTTAATTTAAGGCACTTTGTTAGAATTATGAAGAATCGCTACCTATATGAGAAGTACCGATTGGAATTATTGGTCAGAGCAACACGTTTTGTCATTTGTGGTATCATTATGCTACACTTTTTGGCGGGTTGTAATGCCGTTAGAGGCACTGGCTGCAGCCTCACCATTGGCGGTAGTGTGCAGGCGGCTTCTGGCACTACCAGTTATTTCACTAAGGTATGCAGGGTTGGTGCAACTGTAGCAATGGTGGTCTAGCTCGATTCCGGCCTTGCGCATATATCCATCAGTGCTATTTATAGTACTGAGAAATGCTTGCCCAGGATTGGTGCAAGGTAGCAATGGTGGCCAAGCTCGATTCCTTTGCGCATATATCCATCAGTGCTATTTATAGTACTGAGAAATGCTTGCCCAGGATTGGTGCAAGGTAGAAATGGTGGCCAAGCTCGATTCCTTTGCGCATATATCCATCAGTGCTATTTATAGTACTGAGGAATGCATGCCCAGGGGGTCACATTTGTGTCGACTGTCCAGTGTGACTGTCTAAACCTAAACTTTGCTTGTCATTTGTTGTGTGTTCGAGTTGTGTGTATACTAAGAGAGTGGGGGGGAGGGAGGGGAAGGGGGGGGGGGTACATAGGAACGTGGGTGGGGCGGGGAGGGGGTACATATATGTGCTATATTCTTTCTATACATATTGTCTGTTTTTGTGTGTAACTTGATATGTACTGTATGCTTATTAGGTGACAAGCCTGGAAACCTACAAGGTGACAAACCTGGAAGTCCTGGCCAATGCTGGCTTAGTGAGTGCTGAAGCTCTGATCTTAGAGACACAACTTCACTGGACAGTTCATGTCATACGCATGGATGATTCTCGCATGCCACGCCAACTCCTGTATGGTGCACTCTCAAAAGGCCACAGGAAGCAAGGATGGCCAAAGAAACGCTTTAAAGACTGCATAAAAGACAGCCTCAAGTACTGCGTCTTCCCGGTAAAGGAACTTAAAGCACAAGCACAAGACAGATCCGGCTGGCGTGCCACCACCAGGAAAGCATGCACGCTCTTTGAACACAATCGGCGCGGCGAACAGATCACCAGTGCCAGAGCTCGCAGAAAGACAGCGTCGACTCTGCCCACAACTACTACGATCCAGTGCCCCCATTGCCCTCGCAGGTGTGGCTCAGGATTTGGCTTGGCCAGCCATACCCGCACGCACAAATAGAAGTCATGCACAGTCTACCCATTACTGTATGCTAAGTTATATATATATATATATATATATATATATATATATATATATATATATATATATATATATATATATATATATATATATATATATATATATATATATATATATATATACTGTATGCTTAATCCAAAAACTGAAATTTGATTATCACCAAAAAAAAAATAAAAAAAATAAGAAGGCGCCAAGCTAATCCGGCGCTAACCTTGAATCATCATGGTCCATCCATCTGCTGCTGCTGGTACATATTCGTTAGGTGACACCTCCAAAACTTTGCAAATGCAGCCGCCGGGCTGAATGGGTTAAGATACAGTATCCCTGTATTTAATTACACATATCGACGAGCAAGCCAAATGCGACATCACTGGAATCTTCGGAACGCTTTGGCGTTTCCTATGGTTCCAGTTGTGTCGTATTTATTTTGCTCGTCAGTATACTGTAGACAATGATGGAGAGAGAAAGGAGTTACCTTAACTCATTGTACCCCAAGACCGAAATCCCCAAATGTTGCCGTTGTCCTCTGAAGACTGCATTGCAGTGCAGGACACAGATCGGCCATGATAGTTCACTGAAGAGGGATGCCAGAATAGCTTGGCGCCCATAGGCGCCAAGCTATTCTAACATCACCCTTGAACTATCATGGTCGATCCATATCCTGCCGTGGTGTGTCTGGGGTAGAATGAGTTAAATCCCTGTACTTCTTCCCCTTCTTATGCCCATTTTGTTTGTTCTCTTTGATGCCCTCACCGTCTTATGCATTACAATGCGTGTTTACATTTTTTTTTAATACATTTGACTGCGGTCTTGTACCACCGATCACTGAGTTTTGTTTTGTCAAAATGCTGAATGTTTACTGTATCTGTGAGTTGCGGTACTCGTCAATGATAGAAAAAAAAAGATAAAAAAAGCGCCCAGTACAACGCCAAAGTGGTAAACCGCGGTCGGCTTTGCCAGCCTTCTGCGTGCTGTTGTTTGAGTTTGGACGCTGAGCCGTAAGTCCAACGCGAACATTAACACTCACGTTGGTTGTCCTACAGGAATCATCGGGGGGGGGGGGGGGGGGGGGGGGGGGGGAAGCGCTACCGACAGCCAGTTAAGGATTATACTTAAATCCCTCTGAAGTTCCAATAAAAAATTGCGAACTTGACCACTTTCCGTATACGCGGTAAATATGTACCCGGCGCCCAAACCCTGTCCACTGTTTTTTGTACACTGACCCCGTCTCTGTATTGACGGAAGGATAAAATGCCTGCAGACGACGTGGGCAAGCCCTATAGAATCTTCGTTCGCGAAGTCAAGCCAGAAGATTGACGGAAGGATAAACCTCTAACGGGACATCTTCGCTCTCTCTGTGTTGTCAAACACTGGCCTTAATGCGTGGGAAGCATCAGCGGCAGTCAATTCCGTTCACTGGTGAAGGGCTGTGAACAGTGAGGAACGTTGATTGATTGTTACGTCAATGAAGCATCAGCAGCAGTCAATTCCGTTCACTGGTGAAGGGCTGTGAACAGTGAGGAACGTTGCTTGATTGTTACGTCAATGAAGCATCAGCAGCAGTGCACTGTGAGGTTAACGTTTGATTGATTGTTACGTCAATGAAGCATCAGCAGCAGTCAATTCCGTTCACTGGTGAAGGGCTGTGAACAGTGAGGAACGTTGCTTGATTGTTACGTCAATGAAGCATCAGCAGCAGTCAATTCCGTTCACTGGTGAAGGGCTGTGAACAGTGAGGAACGTTGCTTGATTGTTAAGTCAATGAAGTCTGAATCTCACCGTGCGTCCTTCTTCTGCGCTGTCCAGATAACGTGTGTCTGTTTGCTACCATTATTGGGGACAAATCTGCATTTGAGTGAAGTCCAGATTTGGCGTTAACTCCTTCACTGCCGGAGCAAGGCGAACGCTACCCATTTGCAAGAGACATAAATCCTCATGAGCCCCCGCAGTTGCGGGGGCTCATGAGGATTTAGGTCTCTTGCTAGTCCTATGTACGTAATGCTTTTTTTTTTTTTCTGTCCTATTTACATTGTGTTTGTCACGTTAGTGTGCAGTCGTTTTAGACGCGAAATTTGTGATCACTGACTGGCAGCCAAAAGGTTAATAATCGTAGCAAATGGACTCACGTTATCTGGGAGTGCAAAGGAAGGACACGGTGAATCCATATTGGGCTTCAATAGTGGCAGCAAATGAACACTCTCCATCTGGGAGCGAAGAAAAAAGGAAATACGTTCAGACTTGTAACGAATCAGTTACGTCTGGTGAAATTTGCAATGGCCTGACATGTGTAACGGGGTGGACTCAGTAACAGTTCAATAGAGGTCAGAACTTACGCAAGAATTGAACACGGTGTTCTTTTTCGTTTTATTCCACATGCAATTACGAAATAAAGTGGGACAGAAACAGCACAGAAACATAATTCTGCACACCGTATTATTGTTTTATTAGTGGGCTCAGTATTTGGTATCAACGAGGGCAGCATCATCAGCAAAAAGCATCGAGGCTTTGCTGCTGCGGACACAGCTCCGCTGGGCGGGGCATGTCTCCAGGATGGAGGATCATCGCCTACCAAAGATCACCCTGTTCGGCGAGCTTGCTACTGGACACCGTGACAGAGGGGCACCAAAGAAGAGATACAAAGACTGTCTCAAAAAGTCACTTAGTGTCTGCCAAATCGACCACCACCAGTGGTCTTCGCTTGCTGCGGACCGTGACACCTGGCGCTCCACCATTTACAAGGCAGCTGTCTCCTTTGAGGACTCTCACAGAGCTAGCCTTAAGGACAAGCGGCTCAGGAGAAAAAACAGAGATGCCGCAGCTCAGAACCCTGGCCATACCTTCCCCTGCAGCCACTGCGGTCGAACCTGCCTGTCCCGGATTGGCCTCCGCAGCCACGAACAAGCCTGCAGACGTCGTGGGCAACTCCTATAAAA
Source organism: Semisulcospira habei (assembly GCA_036245525.1). Taxonomy (NCBI): domain Eukaryota; kingdom Metazoa; phylum Mollusca; class Gastropoda; family Semisulcospiridae; genus Semisulcospira; species Semisulcospira habei. The sequence continues at coordinate 181,459,931 of BTPG01000006.1, read as the reverse complement.
TCTTCGTTCGCGAAGTCAAGCCAAGAGAGAGAGATTTGGTATCACCTTCGTGAAAGATGGACTGACCGCAAACACGTAATCCAGAGCAAATACTTACCTGCTAAGCGCGTACAATTCCACGAAAACCCGACTCAACAAAGAAAGAAACACGATTAGAGACGACTTGGCAAAACACTATTTTTTTTTTTTAATTTGTCGGTCAAAAAAAATCCTGTTTTTCACGATTGTTACACTCACAGAAGTTGATCGACATTCGGCTACTTAGCTTTTTGCGGCAAGAGTTGCAACTGTTGCTTATATTATTGTCTCAAAAAGAATAGTAGCCCATTGTATTTGTGAATGTGTGACTTTTTGAAAATGTCATTAACTCATTCAGCCCGACGGCCGTATTTCCAACATTTTGGAGGCGTCATCTAATGACTATGCATCAGTTGCAGGAGATGGATCGACCATGATAATTCAAGGGTAGTGCCAGATGAGCTTGGCGCCTATTGGCGCCAAGCTAATCTGGCATACCCTTGAATTATCATGGTTGATCCATCTCCTGTTGTAGAGTGTCAGGGCTGAATGGGTTAACCCAGTTTTCCTTGTCCTTTGGAACAAAAGAACCTTGTGTTTCTAACGTCACTACTGAAAATGGTGCCAATTTCTTTTTTTTACTCTCTCTCTCTCTCTCTCTCTCTCTCTCTCTCTCTCTCTCTCTCTCTCTCTCTCTCTCTCTCTCTCTCTCTCTCTCTCAAAAAAAAAAAAAAAAAAAAAAAAAAAAACATCCTACCTACTTTAATGTTAGATATATGTGCGCGTACGTGTTTATGTGTATGCCGTACAAAAGTGCGCATGTGCACGAGTACATGTGTGCGTGTGTCTGTGTGCATGTGCGTGCGTGCATCTGTGTCTGTGTTTGTGTGTGTTTGTGTGTGTGTGTGTGTGTGTGTGTGTGTGTGTGTGTGTGTGTGTGTGCGTGCGCGCGCGCGCGTATGTGTGTGTGTGGTGTTTATATCTAGTTAGTTTTTGTTGTTTGTTGTTTGTTGGTTGATGTTCTTTTTATTTTTTTAAGTAGCTTAACAAGGACAGATTGTTAGAAAGGCCTGCGCGCCCTATCTCAATCCTCGTTCGTTCGTTCTCTCTCTGATCTTGATTAGGGACTCGAAACTTGCCGGACGATCATGCCGGCCTGTAACAAAACACTGGAAACTAACTGTCACTTGTCGACACTCTAACGGTGCTCTTAGCACGTGAAACACGCACCACTCCTGGAACCTAACGCCAATATTAGTCTTGGGTGATATCAAACAGAAGTTACCACTATCCGCATCACTCGAGTGGTACTCAGTTTACTCTCCTCTTCAGCCAAACTGAGCAAGTCGTGGCCGAGTGTCTACCCCATACTAATGAAACTCAACTTTGAGAACTGAATCAACTCGTGTGGTGTCCTGCAGATACATATAAGGCTGGCAAGAGGCACATATCTTCTTGAGCCCCCGCGAATGCGGGGGCTCATGAAGATATGTGCCTCTTGCAGATGAGTATCATTCGTAGCACACGTGCACACAGGAAGCGTACCTGACCTCCATTGGTGCAAACACGTACTCATGTACTTTACGGGACTGTGAATGATTAGGTCCCGTTATGTCAGTTTTGGAAAGCACTTCTAGATACAGTTGTGGGCGAAGTATGAATCAATGAGACGATATTTGAAGTAGAAAGGTGAGACGGATCAATAATCAGTTAAATTTTGTTCGAAGTAGAAAAGGTGAGATGAATTATGTTTGCATTTTGATGGGTTTTTTTTTTTTTTTAAGTGAAGATGCAGTAAGTAATAGTCTTGCTGATAAAACTAAATATTTGGGACAGAGTTTGAAAAAATTGTAATAAAAGTGGTGGACTACAAACACATACAAGCACGCACGCACACGCAGCGCAATACACCAAAATGCATGAAAAAAATCACAGATGTATATTTTGACAGTCTTTTATACTTTTTTTCTTTTTACAGTTATAAAATCACTTATCCAACTCAGTTGCAAGATCAGTGTACATGATTCGACAGAGGATTGTTTAGTTCTTTGCTTCGTGCATGCTGGTGTTGCTCGCATTTCTGCTCTGTGAAGGCAAAATCCCAGTGCGCAAAAGGCTATCGGGCCGAAGTAGGCCGCAGTGGGCCCGCGGACGACAGTGCGCGGGCCCACTGCGGCCGACATCGGCCGCATGGCCTTTGCGCACTTGGAAGACAGCAAGTCCATTTCTGCGAAAACCAACATTTTCGTTGTATTACAATGAAACTATGGATCCTCACAATTAGTTTTAACTCATTCTACCCCAACACCGAAATCCCCAATTTTTGCCGTTGTTCTCTGCAGACTGCATTGCAGTGCAGGACACAGATCGACCATAATAGTTCAAGGGTGATGCCAGAATAGCTTGGCGCCCATAGGCGCCAAGCTATTCTGGCATCACCCTTGAACTATCATGGTCGATCCTTATCTTGCTGTGGAGTGTCTGGGGTAGAATGAGTTAAGTTCACTGAGCAGATTTTGCCGGCAGTGAAAAGGTTAACCCTTCTAGCTCCGGATCCCTGCAGCCGGACATGGCGTGTTCATGATAATTCAAGGGTAGCGCCAGATTAGCTTGGCGTCTGAATTATCATGGTCAAGCCATCTCCTGCAGCTGGTACATCGGCTTTAGGAAACATCCCAAATTTGAGAAATGGGACCATGATGCTAAAAGGGTTAAGGTGAGTCCCTTCAACCGCCCAAGGCGTCGGGGACCGTTACTGAAGCGGATTAAGGGAGGATTTGACTTTGACCTCCACATTCCGAGATCAGTCTTTTTTAAAAGGAGAAAGTTTCAACAAAACCGTCATCAAAATAACATTGTAATACGCTGTCAGACGTGACTAACTCTAAACGGCTGCCCAATGTGAACTCTCTTCGCATGAACTGAGAGCAAGGTCGAATTTTGTTTTTAGTTCAAAGTGAATCTTTAATTTCTAAATTCTAATCCCTTGAAAAGAGACTGGAGAGGCGGAAAAGTTCGCTGGGGATCCCAAATTTCAATATATACGAAGTTTGGTATACGCAAAATAACCTACATAGAAACAGTGCCGTTGGCACCTGTCAAACAGTGCTGATATATCCGACCGGCTTTTCTTACTCCGACCTTGATATAAGCGAAGTTGTCTGTACGTCCAGCGAAGTTGTTGTCTGTACGTCCAGCGAAGTTGTCTGTACGTCCAGCGAAGTTGTCTGTACGTCCAGCGAAGTTGTTGTCTGTACGTCCAGCGAAGTTGTCTGTACGTCCAGCGAAGTTGTCTGTACGTCCAGCGAAGTTGTCTGTACATCCAGCAAAGTTGTCTGTTCGTCCAGCGAAGTTGTCTGTACATCCAGCAAAGTTGTCTGTACGTCCAGCAAAGTTGTCTGTACGTCCAGCAAAGTTGTCTGTACATCCAGCAAAGTTGTCTGTACGTCCAGCGAAGTTGTCTGTACGTCCAGCAAAGTTGTCTTTACATCCAGCAAAGTTGTCTGTACGTCCAGCGAAGTTGTTGTCTGTACGTCCAGCGAAGTTGTCTGTACGTCCAGCGAAGTTGTCTGTACGTCCAGCGAAGTGGTCTGTACGTCCAGCGAAGTGGTCTGTACGTCCCATATTTCTTACTACTTATTATTTGTAAAAAGAACTAAATCCAGACCATGACACCCAAACGTGTAAAATGCAGAGAAGAGCCCAACGAAAAAAGAAACACGCTTAGAAAAGCCTGTTACAACACAGTGTTTTGTTGTAACTGTCTTTTCTAAGCGTGTTTCTTTCTTCGTTGTGCTGCCGCGGGTGGAACTGCATGTAGAAGCTCGATAAAGCAAAATGAGCGCCAGGGTCTTGAAAGATTTTGAAGTCTGCCTCCTGCTTTGGTGCGCAAAAGGTCCTCGGGCCGGCCACAGCGGAAATTATCCAAATGTAACCCCTTTACTCCTTCGCTGCCGATACACGACTGCAAGAGACATGGATCCTCATGAGCCCCCGCACCTGCGGGGGCTCATGAGGATCTATGTCTCTTGCTGGGGAGCTGGGTGGCTTGGTGGTAGAGCGTTCGACTCTCGTCCGAAAGGTCCAGGGCTCGCACCCAGCTGAGGTCAAAATTTGTACAGACCTCTTTTCGGTGCCCCGTCTTTGAAATCACCTTCGCGGTGGACAAAAGACGTTATAAGCCCTAAAAGTTTAACTTTTTTGTGTCTCTTGCTGATACCAATTTGTATCTCTGTTCTGTGGAAGGTTGTGGCTTTGTGTCGTTGAAAGAACTTGACAAAGATTTCAGAAACAAGATGCACGTACAATGGCAGGGAAGGGGTTAACACATTCGAGACTAGCTGCATTCGGATACGCGGCTTTACTCTGTGTGTCCGCGGCACGTCTTAACTCATTCAGCTCGGCGCACGTATTTCCCAAATTGTGGAGGCGTCATCTAACGACTATGCACCTGTTCCGACTAAGGATATCGATCCACCATTATAATTCAAGGGTAGTGCCAGATCAGCTTGGCTCCTGCTGTGCGTCAGGACTGAATAGGTTAAACCCTTCGGCAGGAATCATAGTCGCGACAAAAAACAAACAAAAAAAAAAACCCCGCTACCGACAGGAAAAGGGTCAAATTATGAAGATTTACAGAATCGTACCATACGCCCGCTTTAGTCACGCATTGTGTCCACTTTGCAATTTTAGGATGACTCAAAGAAGATCAGTGTTATTGAGGTCACACGAGAGGTTCGTGTCAAGGATTAAAATCGGCTTAGCGGGAAATCGTCATTGAAAGTGCTGGTCTGTGATTTTGGACCTTAAGGTTCAAATCACACGCCAGCACACTGTGTCACATGATACGCGCGCGAGCTTGTGTGTGTGTGTGTGTGTGTGTGTGTGTGTGTGTGTGTGTGTGTGTGTGTGTGTGTGTGTGTGTGTGTGTGTGTGTGTGTGTGTGTGTGTTGTGTGTGTGTGATCATCAGTAGGTATGTAATTTAGGGATAAGGCAAAATAAGTAGTGGCCATTCGCATGCCATGTGGACAAGATTTAAAAACACACGAACGCCGATACTTGATGCCAGAAGTTCGGAATGCCAAGAGCCAGGCTTTGCTGACTTCTCAATGCAGATTGACTAGGTGGTGTCGAAATCTGTGCGCAGCCAGGTGTCCTTGTTTGTCCTGTAACATGAAAAATCAGTAGGTCATAGGATTATATTACTCATATATATTTTTCTCCAACATAGTAGTAATCTCTCTCTCTCTCTCTCTCTCTCTCTCTCTCTCTCTCTCTCTCTCTCTCTCTCTCTCTCTCTCTCTCTCTCTCTCTCTCTCTCTCTCTCTCTCTCTCTCTCTCGCCCCCCCCCCCCCATCTCATGTTTAAGCTGCGCAATCGGTTAGGCCCAGCGTACCTTAGCGCTTTTTTATTTCAGAGCGTGTCTCTGAATATTCTAGATTTGGCCATCAGTTTCGAGTCCCCCGCCCACGTATTGACATTTTCATAACTAGTCTGTTCTATGGGGGAAGCTCACTGAGGAATTCTCTACCGATTGAAATGAAAAATGCTAATACGTTGTCATTTTTCAAGCTTAGACTCTTCAAGTACTTCAAGTCGAGCTTTTAAATCATCGCTGGGTAGGTGGTTGCCCGCCCATGCGTAACCGATGGGTCAACATACTCAGCTGACGTGTGTGTGTGTGTGTGTTTATGTACGTGTGTGCGTGCATATGTGTCTGTGCGCGCGTGCGTGCGCGCGCGTGTGTGTGTGTGTGTGTGTGTGTGTGTGTGTGTGCGTGCGTGCATGAATGCGTGCGTGCGTACGTGTGTGTGTGAGTATGCCAGTATATGCATGTATGTGCGTAGGAGTGTGTGCGTCATATGTACAGATACCATTGCATGTCGCATTCTCATGCTCAGAATGAATCATGTGTACAAGTGAATATGTGCATACCGGATAATACTGGGTTTTTTATTCGAGTGACTTCTGATGCATGTTTAATAATTATTTCATTATGCTGGCATGTATCACTGTACTTCCATTTATGCGTACTGTATACTTCACTACCGTCAACATGATGTTTGTTTGGGTGCGTACGTATGCGAGTGTGTGCGTGTGCAATTGCTCAAAATTAATGACATGTTTCGGGCTGTTGTCGTGTTTGTGATCATGCGAGTGAGTAATTCGTAGTTTAATTGTAGCAACGGCAAGTTTGAAAATGGGTTTTGTGACCAAATGTTTTTACCGTTGTAAAATAAAGGTTCATTGTTCATTGTTCGCTCTCTCTCTCTCTCTCTCTCTCTCTCTCTCTCTCTCTCTCTCTCTCTCTCTCTCTCTCTCTCTCTCTCTCTCTCTCTCTCTCTCTCTCTCTTCAAACGATGTGCTTAGCATGTCATTCGAGTGAAAGTATCCTTGTGGCGTACCCCCTCCCCCCCCCCCCTTCGGGTGGGAGTGTCTCAGGGGAGGGCTCCCGCAAATGGATATTATGACACGTGCAAACATCTTCGTATGGGTACCTGTGTGTTTTGTTAAATCATTGTTGCTGTTTGTAGTGTTGTTGTAATTCGCATTACTTTTGATGTTGTTTGTGAGTGTAATGTAGCTTTGCCTGTTATTATATGCCAGTAGATGTAGCAAGGACAGATTGGAAGAAAGGCCTGTGCGCCTAATATCTCAATCCTTGATAAAGTTTCAGTCAGTCAGTCTGTCTCTCTCTCTCTCTCTCTCTCTCTCTCTCTCTCTCTCTCTCTCTCTCTCTCTCTCTCTCTCTCTCTCTCTCTCTCTCTCTCAATTTTTATTGTTGCATGAAATAATATGTGTAAGTATAATTCTTTATTATTATTATTATCTTTTCATCTATTTTATGTTGTAGATGTTAGCAACGGCAAGTTTGTAAAATGACGATTTGTTTCTGTCAAAACTTTTTACCGTTGATAAATAAAGTTTCATCATCATCATCATTGGGCGGTCCGTGGCGCAGTGGTTAAGGCGCCTGCCACCAATGCTAAAGGTGCGAGGTTCGATTACGGGTTCCGGCGTCGGATTTTTCTCCTCTAGTAAGTGTCACCGTTAATTCGGGCGGACCGTCGGGGGTTCTTTCTCCGGGTACTCCGGCTCTTCCTCCCCCTCCACTTTGGTATCAGCTTCAGCCCACTTAATCAAATTTCAAATACAAACGATTTTGAATTTCCATAAACTTCAGTAGCTCGCTTGAGCTTGCCCTTAGCACCACGTGAATGTTCTGTGTTTACGTACAGTGTGTGAGTGAATGCGCGTGATTCACGTGAGTGTGCTTGTTGGGTTCAGTTCGCGGCGGCGCTTTGAGCCGATTTTCAATTGGGATAAAGCGCCTATTTAATGCGCTTATTATTATTATTATTATTATTATTATCATCATCTCTCTCTCTCTCTCTCTCTCTCTCTCTCTCTCTCTCTCTCTCTCTCTCTCTCTCTCTCTCTCTCTCTCTCTCTCTCTCTCCACCCCACCCCACCCCACCCCACCCCACCTCACATTCATATTCAATAGTGCTTCCTACCTTCAGATATCTAATTTCTAGCCAGCTCTACCCGTCATCCTGGTTGCTACAGGACTGGTATGTCATATATCGATATTCCGATGAATGGGGCTTTTATCCGTCTGTTCAGAAATATACCAGAATATATGTGTGTGTTGGTCTGTGATTTTGGACATTACTGCGACAGCCGTAAGGTCCAAAATCACAGACGAGCACATGTAATATTTTGTCAACTTTTGTGTGAACGTCGCTAAACAGGTAAGTCATTCCGGCGATACAGACAAATCTATGTCTGTCTAGAATCATTGAAAAGCTGTATACCTAGACCAATATACGATGTGTGATACAATGCAGCATATTATGTTATTGCATCTACACTCTCGAGCAAAAGAAATGCGACAAACAGCGTCAGCTGTTCAGATCTCAAAACTTGGCTGTTGTATGTGTAAAATTATGGTATCTCTGAATGAATTATCAGTGAATGAAGGGATATTGTGGTTTAGAGAAGAAAAAGAAATCGTCTTTATTCAAACCCTCAAAATACCTAGCATATTATATCTGCGGGTGTTGTTGCTTTTTTTTTTCTTTTCTTGAAGCATGGGTAAATTAAGGTCGTATTGTGACTCAGTGTCAAGAAAGCGATCCTGCTTTATTATTGCGTTGTAACCCCTTGATTGCCAGTGATCACGAGTTTCGCGTCTGAAACCACAGCACGGTGACCGGTACTCGCGTGAAGTAACAAAATGTAAATGAAACCCACACAAGACATGAAACACAGCGTTAACTCATTCTACCCCAGACACACCACAGCATGCAAGATAAGGTTCGACCATGATAGTTCAAGGGTGATGCCAGAATAGCTTGGCGCCTATGGGCGCCAAGCTATTCTAGCATCACCCTTGAACTATCATGGTCGATCATTGTCCTGCACTGCAATGCAGTCTTCAAAGAACAACGGCAAAATTTGGGGATTTCGGTGTTGGGGTTCTAGAATGAGTTAACAAGAGTAATAAACCCTCATAACCCCCTGCAGTCGAGGTCTCATGAGGGCTTATGTCTCTCACTTGCAGCTGGTAGCGTTCGCCGTGCCCCCGGCAGTTAAGGGAGTTAAAATATTTTTGAGTGCTGGTCTGTGATTTTGGACCTTAGGGCTTGCAGACCGGCGCAAAAAAAAATATCAATCATGTTTACTTCTTTCATTCTTTTCAGTCTAGATGTGCGAGGGAGTGACAGGTGGGCTGTTTGCCTGCATTATTTGTTCATGGTCCCGGACCTTTACTTACATTCCCATGGGTTCGATTCTCGTATCTAGGTGAAGTGAAGCCGCTATTCTATGCAACGGAATCACATCTTTTCGTTTGCATGTGTACAAAAACATACCGCAGCGTGGTGAATATGACTGTGTGCTAGGCTGAACGCCACAAGGTTCACACACACTGGTGCACAGACTTGTATACTACAGATATGACATAACTCTTTGCGTGGGCGACAGATTGACCGTGTTCGGGCTTTTGGTTAGTGCCTGATTTGATAGCAGAGGCGCTGTGATTATCAGGCAATATCACAGACTAGCACACGCTTCAGATATAACTCTTTAAATAAGACATAGTATGACCTTGTTTGCTGTAGGTTAGTGCCTGATTAGACGGTGAGCTTATCATCCACTAAAGCTGAGCTCTGGTGTTTATTTCTCCGTATTTCATATTGTGTTATCTGCTATACACTATGCATTTCAAACCACGCAAGACGGATCGATATTGCCGGTACAAAAGTACAGCGAGTATTTTACCTCGCACACGCAAATGCGAAAGACATTAACCCATTCAGCCCTGACGCAGCCCATTTAGCCCTGACGCACTACAGCAGGAGATGGGTCGACCATGATAATTCAAGGGTAGTGCCAGATTAGCTTGGCGCCTGTCGGCGCCAAGCTAATCTGGCACTACCCTTGAATTATCATGGTCGATCCATCTCCTGCATCAGGTGCACAGTCGTTAGATGACGCCTCCAAAATTTGGGAAATATATAAGTGCGTCGGGCTGAATGAGTTAAGTCCATTTCTGTCAAAAGCACGATTTTCATTGTAATACAGTGACAATATTGCTTTTTCATAAAAACGGACTTACTGTCTTTTGCTTCAGAGAGCAGACCTGTGCTCCTCTCCAGACATTAACCCATTCATTCCCTGTCTCTGTGCGTACATTTTTATTCATGAAATCTTGGTTCATTCAACGACCAAAAGCCCACATCGTCCAAGAAACATGGATACAAATTGATCTGATCAAAAGGCATGGATCCTCATGAGCCCCCGCTGTCGCGAGGGTGCATGAGGATCTATGTCGTTTGCAGCCGGATCGTGTCTACCTTTTTTTGGTCGGCATTGAAGGGGTTAGGCCGACTGGGTACTAAAGACACTGTCTGTCTTTAGAAGTCAGAGAGATTGGAATGCACCTACTGACTGAACTAACGGTACCAGCAACAGTACACTCGACATTTACGAACTCGCAAACATGCATACTATACTATCTGCTTACTATCAAGTATCAATAACTCTTACCACGAGTTTATCTGCTTGTCTGTTTGCTCGGGTAACTCGGCCTTCACTCATTCGGCCCGACGAACGTATTTCCCAAATTTTGGAGGCGTCATCTAACCTCACTATGCACCTGTTGAAGGAGATGGATCGACATGATAACTTAAGTTCAAGGGTAGTAACATATTAGCTTGGCGCCGACAGGCGCCAAGCTAATCTGGCACTACCGTTAAATTATCATGGTCGACCCATCTCCTGCTGTAGTGCGTCAGGGCTGAATGGGAACTTTAAAAGGCAGACGACAGCAAATCCCTCTTTGTGAAAAGCGAGAGTTTCATTGTACTAGAATGAAAATCTCGCTGTTCACCAATTTGGAATAACTCTCTTTTGCCTTCCAAGGTCAGAACTGTTTGTGTGTTTTGCTTGTTTGTGCTGATATTAGCTGCTCAACAAGTCCGCAACAAGTTGTAACTGTGTACACCGCGCCTTTGATCCCAGTCTCGCATAAACTCGGCCTGGTCTTTGGTCTCGCGTTCTGGAGTGCTGCTTTGATATGGCTGAACAAAGAGAGCACCGCTATGATGCGAGTCTGGCTACCAGCCCCATGGCTGTGCTGGTCTGTGATTTTGGACCTTACGTCTCTGCGACGTCAGAGGTTCAAAATCTAAGGCGAGCCAAAATTTGTGACGGTATGCAAGAGGCACAGAGTCTCGTGCCCTTCTTCAGCTGCAGTGGCTCACGAGAATGTATACCGCTAGCTGGCAAACTCAGTTTCACTGACATCACTAATTTAGTGTCTGTCATTCGGGACTACGTTTAACCCCGTGACTGCGACTGACGATACCGTTAGACGGAAAAATACGCGTCTTTTCCGTCGAGTGTTATCGTCAGTAGCAGTCAAGGAGTTAATCTTGGAGAGGATATTATCTCTCGATGCAAAGGGATAGTATCTGCACGCTATGATTTAGTCCTGTGCTTGCTTTTCATAACGCCGGCAATCCACGAGTCTCTGCAGACAAGACAGTGTACGGTCGCTTGGGGTAAACAGGGAGGTATACACACACGACCTCTGAACCCAAACACATTTTAGCTCTTTGGAATGACGGTCAGGATTGCTTTTCGTCTCTCCATATTGGCGTTTGATTGAATTTATGAGTCGTACACCTTCAGTGAGCTTGACTTATCATCGGAAATCTGAGACGGTCGTTTTCTCAGTATGTGTGCTTTCCTGTGATTTTGGGTCAAGTGTGCTGGTCTGCGACTTTAGACCCTGCGGCGTAGAACTGTAAAGTTTAACATCAGACACCAGCACTTACATTAGCATAGTTATTGAATCCTAGAGGCAAACTCCTTACTATGTATTGATCTCCCGAAAGGAAACACCCACTTTGTCTGGGCAAAACAATAGCATTGCAATTCCAATCGAACCCGTTCTGCTGCAATAGGCGCAGATTCTCATGAGCCCCTGTAATTTCAGGGGTACATAAGAATCTATGCGGCGTATTGTCGACCTTGACTGTCTTCATATGTGGTTCAAACTGTGTGTGTTTTCTGAGTTAATGCGTGTGGTCTTCTGAAAGGGTCTTCTTTCTGTATATATGTTGAATGGAGTGGTTTTCATATCAAAACTTTTGAAGATCAAGGGTCTACGATATTGACTTTTTTCTTATCAACAATGCTCTCTCTGAAGCGTCACATACACTGAACCCAGTATGCGTGCGCTGGGTCTGTGGTTTTGGATCTTACGGCTTTCAGCCGTAAGATCCAAAATCACAGACCAGCAGTGACATATATATATCGATTACCTTCGGCGTAGTGTACATTTGATAAGGGAAAGAATTCCGGTGCTCTTGACTCCGTGCTGTGATAGGCAAATCCCCGTCCCTCGATCGATTGTTTTATCGACTGTAATGTTCCAGTAGGGGAATTTTCGGCCGTCTTCGGTGCCCCGGTGCATCACTACAAAAGCAACGCTACCGTGACCACACTAACCTGCGTTTTTGTTTGTATAGTTGTCAAAATTTTGGAACAGACTGCTACCGGCGATACCGTTCGGCGGAAAAGACGCGTTACTATGTTACTATGTTATTATGTTACTATGTTACAACGTTACCACGTTACCACGTTACCACGTTACTACGTTACTATGTTACTATACTTACTTACTTACTTACGCCTGTCACCCCTACCCGGGTATAGGCCGTCGACGAGAGACCTCCAGCAACTCCTGTCCTGTGCTTCTCCTTCGATTCTACTCCAGGTGGTTCCCAGTCTCTTGATGTCTGCTTGGAGGTCTCGACGCCAGGAGTTTCTCGGCCTACCTCTTTTCCTCTTTCCCTGGGGGTTCCATGACAATGCCTGCCTAGTGATACTGGAAGCTGGCTTTCTCAGACTGTGACCGATCCATCCCCATCTTCTTCGCCCAATTTCATTCTCTGCTGTTATCTGCTCTGTTCTCTCCCAGAGTCTGAGGTTGCTGATCTTCTCTGGCCAGTGGATTTTCAAAATTTATGTTACTATGTCACTCTGTTATTACGTTACTATGTTACTATGTTATTATGTTACTATGTTACTATGTCACTCTGTTATTACGTTACTATGTTACTATGTCACTCTGTTATTACGTTACTATGTTGCTATGTTATTACGTTACTATGTTACTATGTCACTCTGTTATTACGTTACTATGTTACTATGTCACTCTGTTATTACGTTACTATGTTACTATGTCACTCTGTTATTACGTTACTATGTCACTCTGTCATTACGTTACTATGTTACTATGTCACTCTGTTATTACGTTACTATGTTACTATGTCACTCTGTTATTACGTTACTATGTCACTCTGTTATTACGTTACTATGTTACTATGTCACTCTGTTATTACGTTACTATGTTACTATGTTATTACGTTACTATGTTACTATGTCACTCTGTTATTACGTTACTATGTTACTACGTTACTATGTTACAACGTTACCACGTTACCACGTTACTACGTTACTATGTTACTACGTTATTACGTTATTATGTTACTAAGTTACTATGTTACTATGTTACTACGTTATTATCGTTATTATGTTACTATGTTACTACGTTACTATGTTACTACGTTACTACGTTATTACGTTATTATGTTACTACGTTACTATGTTACTATGTTACTACGTTACTATGTCACTCTGTTATTACGTTACTATGTTACTACGTTACTATGTTACAACGTTACCACGTTACTACGTTACTTGTTTCTATGTTACTATGTTATTACGTTACTACGTTACTATGTTATTACGTTACTATGTTACTATGTTACTATGTTATTACGTTACTATGTTACTATGTTACTATGTTATTACACTATGTTACTATGTTGCTATGTTACTACGTTGCTATGTTACTATGTTACTATGTTACTACGTTGCTATGTTATTATGTTACTACGTTGCTATGTTACTACGTTACTGTGTTACTATTTTACTTCGTTACTATGTTACTGCGTTACTATGTTACTATGTTACTACGTTGCTATGTTATTATGTTTTTACGTTACTATGTTACTACGCGTCTTTTCCGTCGAGCGGTATCTTCAAAAGGGGTGTAACGAATTGCCTGAAGGATGGATGGGTTGATGGATTGGGAGGGATGGATGGGTGGGTTGGTGGATGGATCATGATAAGGTGGATGGATGGATGGGATGGATGGATGGGGTGGGATGGATGGATAGGGTGGGATGGATGGATGGGGTGGGATGGATGGATGGGGCGGGATGGATGGATGGGGTGGGATGGATGGATGGGGTGGGATTTTGTGGGGCAGAGAATGGTTTGGGTGGTGTTTTGTTGGGTGGATTGGGGTGGTTACGATTTTCTACGTATTCATTCATTTGTTTCTTTCTATCTTCGCAGTTTCATTGGTAAGTTGTTCAGTTGCTCTGTTCGAAAGATATTTGCTTATTCTCTGTCTCTGTCTCTGTGTCCTTCTCTGTCTTTTCTTTGTCTGTCTGTCTGTCTGTCTGTCTGTCTGTCTGTCTGTCTGTCTGTCTGTCTGTCTGTCTGTCTCTCTCTCTCTCTCTCTCTCTCTCTCTCTCTCTCTCTCTCTCTCTCTCTCTCTCTCTCTCTCTCTCTCTCTCTCTCTCTCACTCTTTCTCTCTCTCTGTCGTGTCAGTATGTGTGTGTGTGTGTGTGTGTGTGCGTGCGCGCGCGCGCGCGCGTGTGTGTGTGTGTGTGTGTGTGTGTGTGTGTGTGTGTGTGTGTGTGTGTGTGTGTGTGTGTGTGTGTGTGTGTGTGTGTGTGTGTGATTGTAACGCATTACTCAAGTAAAGGCCCCGCCAAACATGCCGATTTTGAGGCGGATTCCGACGTATTTTTCTCGAGCAGTTTCCAGAACCGTTTCAGTCGGAGTGTGATCGGGCCGGACTACACTGAAAAACGTGTGCACTGCCGGCCACACGTTCCCGACTGACCGGTTTGAACCGAAGATCAAGGTCGTAAACAGCTTCCTGTTCTGCAAAATGGCTGCTAGTTTTAACAGTGATGATGATTTGTTGCGCTCTGATTGGTTGAAGCTTACAATCGGGACCGATTTGTCAATGTTGGAAAAATAGAGCAGGCTCCTAACTCATTCTACCCCAGACACACCACAGCAAGGTAAGATCGACCATGATAGATAGTTCAAGGGTGATCTCTCTCTCTCTCTCTCTCTCTCTCTCTCTCTCTCTCTCTCTCTCTCTCTCTCTCTCTCTCTCTCTCTCTCTCTCTCTCTCTCTGAAAGATCACACATCACTCTATGACTCTAATCAGTCCCTTTTCAATTCATTTCATTTCAATCTAGGTTCTTCCCGAAGGTTTCAGGCTCTTTGATCTGCCGCAACACTCGGCTTTTTATATCACGGCTTTAACGTGGTACAAATCAGTAAACTGTATTGCTGTAGGCCTATTATTCCGCTCTCTCCCAAATTCCCTCGCAGCAGAACCAAATAAACCACATTAATTGGATCAATATAAAAAAAAGAGCACGCTCGCTCGCTCGCACATACGCACGCGGCACGCAAACACACACATGCACATACACACACACACACACACACACACACACACACCACACACACACACACACACACACCACACACACACACACACACACATACTTACGCACCTAAAATATTTCTTAGGAAAACTAATACTGGAATCAATGGTTTTCAAAGACAAAAGTAAACACAAATGACTTAAATAAAAATCATTACTGACTAGAAATGCTGCGAGATTGTCATGATAAACTACTTAGGATTACGCCTGCTGTGATCTTCAAAGACTCAAAGTAAACATTTTTAGCACATCAGGCACATGGTTCAGTGTGCTCACCGAGACTTCAGTCTAAACTAGCCTATTGTTTGATCCATTCCTTTAATCCAATGTGTGTGCTGGTCTGTAATTTTGGACTTACGGCTGAAAGCCGTAAGGTCCAACATCACAGCCCAGCACACATTTCAGTTTTAAAAGTCTTCGGCATTAACATTGCCTGGCCTGGTTTCCTTGGATCTTCTTCAAATGCATTATTTTCTTGATGGGTAATCCTTTTGAGAACTCCACCAAAATAAAATGGGCTAATTAGGGTTAACCCATTTAGCCCCGATGCCCTACAGCAGGAGATGGCTTGACGATGATAATTCAAGGGTAGTGCCAGATTAGAATGGCGCTTCAGTGAAGGCGCCAAGCTAATCTGGCACTACCCTTAAATCATCATGGTCAAGCCATCTCCTTGCAACAGACACATAGTCGTTAATTCATTCTACCCCAGACAGACCACGGCAAGATAAGGATCGACCATGATAGTTCAAGTGTGATGCCAGAATAGCTTGGCGCCTATAGGCGCCAAGCTATTCTGGCATCACCCTTGAACTATCATGGTTGATCTCTGTCCTGCACGGCAATGCAGTCTTAAGAGGACAATGGCAAAATTTGGGGATTTCGGTGTTGGGGTAGAATGAGTTAAGTAACACTTCCAATCTGATTTGGGAAAGGCACCCGTGGGTCTGAATAGGTTACGCTCGCTTGCGTGGAACGCACTTCGACCTACAATGTCAGTGATATACAACGTACTTTTTGGACAGCAGTCTCCCTATCACCTTTAAGACCTGACAATATCAAGTACCCGCACGTTTTTCTTGTGCCTGTTTACTCAATGCTCACCAATCTAAGAGTCACACTTACCTGCGCACTTATCATCAAAGGAACATACATAATTGATTGCATTTTTTCGCCTCCTCGGGTATGCTCTTGAAGACCTACTACCGGGCCGCATAACTGTTCAAAGGCCGGATGCACTTCTGCAGCAGACGGTTACGAAACGCTGCACACAGGTCTAGTTACGGTTCACTTGGACACAGGAGAATCCAGTTCAGCACACGTCGTCTTAATATCAAGTAACCTGACAACGACTCCACTCCTTTCTATAAATACAGTGCTATCCGTACGAGAAACAGCTAAAAACAGTTTGAAACGCTAACGGCTGCACAGAATAAACAAGTGCGATTACGCGTGTGCTGTTGCTGCGTGTCCAAACTGCTGTTAAAGTTCATTAGGTGTGTCGACAAGGCATGACAACACAAATGGTGCAGAAACGTGTCTTCGGATGTATGCGCAATGGTATTTTAAGTGAGAGATTCATTTTGCAAGAGGCATACATTCTCATGAGCCCCTGCGACTGCAGGGGCTCATGAGAATATATGTCTCTTGCTTGCACGATGTCGGTCCTGCATCCTCGGATGGAGAGCACTGTGCGGGTGTGAATATACTACTGCAGTTAGATCATATATTTATGAACTCCTTCACTGCCAGTGGGCGCGAAACTGTGTCTTGGAAATCAGAGAAAACTCAACATCAGAGAATAACATCAACCCAAGGAACATGGATATGAATAGGGCCAGCAAGAGGCAAAAAAACCTCGTGAGCCCCCGCGGGTTCTTTGCCTCTTGCAGTTGGGTGGTGGTCACATTTTTCCAGGAGTGAAGGGCTGTAAGCTGTTCGCCATGCATTAACCTAAGTTAACCCTAACGCCCTACAGCAGGACATGTAGTCCCTCATACTTTCATAGTCGTAGGCACAATAAGCCAAATTCAGTACAGCAGGACACCAAGGCGCCAAGCTCATCTGGGCAGTATCCTTGAATTATCATGGTCGATCCATCTCCTGCAAGTGGTACATAGTCATTCGGCGACACCTCCACAATTTGGGACTAATGCGGCCGTGGGGTTTAACTCATTGTACACCAACACCGAAATTCCCACATTTTGCCGTTGTCCTCTGAATACTACAGTGCAGTGCAGGACACAAATCGACCATGATAGTTCAAGGGTGATGACAGAATAGCTTGGCGCCCATAGGCGCCAAGCTATTCTGGCATCATCCTTGAACTATCATGGTCGATCCATGTCTTGCTGTTGTGTGTCTGGGGTAGAATGAGTTAACGGATTAGAGCAATACGTCATGGAAGATGGATCGAAAAGGACAGTACAAGGGTAGTGTTTCACAGGCACAGTGCCAGGCCAATCAAGCACTGCACGTGATCTATCCCGGTCGATCGATTTACCGCAGTTGGCGATGGATTTTTAAAATGTGTACCGACTTCCATAATGTATTATGTGCACGCTGATGCATGTTATTTGAAAGGGTGTTATCCAAGTTCCGCAAGAGTGTTTATGTCTGCTTGACTCGAGTGCTTTCAAATGCAGCAAACAGAGAGAAGATCTGGCGTGTTTGGACCAAGTTTGGGTTTGAGCACAAGATGACGAACACAAGTTTTACATTTAAAAAACATATTTCCGTTTGAAGTTTCGACAAAGACGAATACGCGAGTCATTTGGAAGATGTCATTCTCTGTCATTTTTCCATCACTAAAGCGTCGTTTCTTTCATAAATAATGCATGTATATCTTATTTCTACTGTTTGGAATGGAAACTTGCAATTATCTTTTTTTTTAAGTAAACGAAATAAGAACATAGAATACATAATGATTCGCAGACGCTAGACTCAGTTGTGATCGGAATTGATCATACATCCCTACCCAGGCAGTATGAGTAAGGTTAACAGATCACAATATCTCCTTAATAAATATTCTCTGCGTGTTTTACAATACAATGCTGGACGAAAGGGTATCTTAACCCATTTAGCCCCGAGTCCCTATAGCAGGAGATTGATTGACCATGATAATTCAAAGGGTAGTGCCAGATTAGCTTGGCGCCTGAAGGCGCCAAGTTAATCTGGCACTACCCTTGAATTATCATGGTCATTCCACCTCCTGCAACTGGTACGTAGTCGTTCAGTAACACTTTCAAAGTTTGGGAAAAGCACCCGTAAGGCTAAAAGAGTTAAACTGTGCACTTTGAAGGCCCTAGATCAAAGACTTGCATGCTCTTTTCTGTTCTTTTTTTTCCTCCGTACGCAGGAGAGTCCCTTCCGTTACGCTTCAACGGCAGAAGAAAACCTTTGGTAATAATAATCATATCTATAAAGCGCAAACTCCCTGCAGTGCAGGCTCTAAGCGCTGTACAATACAAATCAAAATGACAAACTAAACACACATCAATGGACAGCAACAACACAAAATACAAATATGACAATACAAATTCAAAAATTAACAGCACATAAACACATCCAAAGCACAAACAACCACCGCAACAAGAACTGGCACAGGGTCATCATGATGTTATTGTGAAACAGAAAAGAGACTGGAATTTGGTAAGACAGAGTAGTGAGATTGGAAAAGATGTGTTTTAACTCATTCTACCCCAACACCGAAATCCCCAAATTTTGCTGTTGTTCTCTGAAAACTGCATTGCAGTGCATTGATTGTACATTGCTTAACGTCCCGACAGCAACAAGGCTTTCTCAGGGCGTGCCTGCACTGCTTGTGAAAAAAAAAAACCTAAACAGAATAATGAATGTATGTCGCCAGCCGGTCCAATACGTTAAATAAACCTACGACATAGGGCCTGAATAAAGCTAAGACCATTTAGCAACACACATCCAATATCAAGAGCTACAGGCAGCGCAGACAGTAGGGAGAGTTTTAAAAAGGGCAAATACAGGTGACTGGACCAAGGGTAGACATGCCCCAGAATCGCAAAGGAAACCCACCCTGTGGGGCTGACCAGGGTGACCCTGAGAACTAAAAAGTAGTTAACCCCACCCAAGTCGCCCAGGGCAGACCCGGGTGGGGGTGCATTGCAGTGCAGGACACAGATCGACCGTGATAGTTCAATGGTGATGCCAGAATAGCTTGGCGCCCATAGGCGCCAAGCTATTCTGGCGCATCGCCCTTGAACTTTCACGGTCGATCCTTATCTTGCTGTGGTGTCCCTGGGGTAGAATGAGTTAGGCTGACTTTTGATAGAAATGACTGTGGGAGCATCACGAATGTTCTTCAGAAGGGAATTCCAAATGACTGGGGCCTCAGTGGAAACAAAAGGACCTTTGACCAAAAGGACTTTGTGTTTATTTTCGGTACTTTCAAAAGTGTTTCACTGCTAGAACGTAAGGTGCTGGGAAGCTTGGTAAGTAGTTAACATACTGGAAAGGCAGCGAGGCAGTGTACCACCGAAATGACGGAAGGCGCCGAAGTAGCTACGGGTGCCTACTCACAGGGATTGTGAAAGAAGGTAGACTGAAAAGTCTCAGTTGAGGTAAGACAACCGAGGACCCGTCGTATCGTCGAATTTTAGCAATCAAACCCCGCCTTGCAGCAGATCGCTGCAGATATGTTACAGTCATATCCCCAACATGGCCCACCAAGTAAGCAGAAGGTCCTCAAGTCGACGTCGGCCTAATAGGTGGCCCGCGCACGAACGTGCGCGAGCCACCTATTAGGCCGATCTCGACCCTACGACCTGTCGCTTGCTATGATATTTGTTCGAACGCAGATAGTCAATCAGTGCATTGCTCTAACGTTTACAGTATCGCCGATCTGACTCCGATATGATAGCATACATTTAAATGATGCAAACGATCTTGCAGGTTCTACATGGAGCTGTTTGTTGTGTCCACAAATGAAAGCGGCGTGCGACTGCAATGATAGCTTTGCAAACAGTTAAAAAGCTTCGAAGAGCCGACTTGTAAGATATTATTTACAAACCGTTTCTCTCTCCATGTTTGTTATTCATTTTTTTGGCGCGATCATGTCAGTCTGGGTTTTGAAAACATGTTAGAGTGCATTAGTACATCTATAGATGACGATTGTCTTTTTTCACGTCAAACACACGAGTGCATTATCTGAGATGTGAAAAGTATACGATCATGATATATAGATATAAAATGTGAATGCACGACCACTACGTTAACCCATTTATCGCCGAGTGCCTACAGCAGGAGATGGATTTGACCATGATAATTCAAGGGTAGTGCCAGATTAGCTTGGCGCCTAAAGGCGCCAAGCTAATCTGGCATACCCTTGAATTATCATGGTCAATCCATCTCCAGCAACTGGTACATAGTCATTAGGCAACACCTACAGAATTTGAGAAATTGGACCTTGGGGCTAAAAGGGTTAACAACCGCATCCCACTGTCGGATAGCAACCCCCCCCCCCCCGGGTCTGCCCTGGGGGACTTGGGTGGGGTTAACTACTTTTTAGTTCCCAGGGTCACCCTGGTCAGCCCCACAGGGTGGGTTTTTCCCTCTATTCCAGGGGCATGTGTTTCTGTCTACCCTTGGTCCATTCACCTGTATTTGCCTTTTTAAAACTCTCCCTACTGTCTGCGCTGTCTGTAGTTCTTGATATTGGATGTGTGTTGCTAAATGGTCTTGGCTTTATTTAGGCCCCGTGTCTTAGGTTTATTTAACGTGTTGGACCGGTGGCGACATACATTCAATGTTCTGTTTAGTTTTTTTTTTTTTTTTTTTTTTTTCACTAGCAGTGCAGGCACGTCCTGAGAAAGTCTTGTTGCTGTCGGGACGTTAAGCAATGTACAATCAATCAATCGGATAGCAATCTCGGTTGGTAGGCTGCTTGGTTAAGATTTAACCCTTTTACTGTTTGCGACCCACTTTGTCTCCTCGGTTCACTACCGCTGACCATCGGTAGTGAAGCAAGGGAGACAACTGGTGTGATTGTGACCATTAACCTTTTGGCTGTCGGTTAGCGGTTTTTGTGGTGATAATTTGTGCAGGAATCATCTCGACAAAACCCGCTAACTACTACAAAAGGTTTAATGAAATCTGTGTATTTGTGACAGACGGAAATGCCGATACTGATCCTTTCTGCGTGCACACAGTGTCTCTCTCTCTCTCTCTCTCTCTCTCTCTCTCTCTCTCTCTCTCTCTCTCTCTCTCTCTCTCTCTCTCTCTCTCTCTCTCTCTCCCTCTCCCTCTCTCTCTCTCTCTCCCTCCCTCTCCCTCTCTCTCTCTTTCTCCCTCTCTTTCTCTCTCTCTCTCTGAAGTCTCTCTCTCTCTCTCTCTCTCTCTCTCTCTCTCTCTCTCTCTCTCTCTCTCTCTCTCTCAGTCTCTCTCTCTCTCTCTCTCTCTCTCTCTCTCTCTCTCTCTCCCTCTCGCTCTCTCTCTCTCTCTCTCTCTCTCTCTCTCTCTCTCTCTCCCTCCCTCTCCCTCTCTCTCTCTTCTCCCTCTCTTTCTCTCTCTCTCTCTCTCTCTCTCTCTCTCTCTCTCTCTCTCTGAAGTCTCTCTCTCTCTCTCTCTCTCTCTCTCTCTCTCTCTCTCTCTCCTCTCTCTCTCTCTCTCTCTCTCTCTCTCTCTCTCTCTCTCTCTCTCTCTCTCTCTCTCTCCCACTACCGAAATCCAAGGACAGGGGAAATCTGAATAATTATGGGCCGATTTCGTTACTGTCCGTGTTAAGCAAACCGCTCGAGCGACATGTACACAAACATTTGTCTCATTATTTAGAGACAAATAATATGCTTC
The DNA here is from genome assembly GCA_036245525.1 of Semisulcospira habei. Lineage (NCBI taxonomy): Eukaryota > Metazoa > Mollusca > Gastropoda > Semisulcospiridae > Semisulcospira > Semisulcospira habei. The sequence continues at coordinate 181,437,973 of BTPG01000006.1, read as the reverse complement.
ATCCCTTCCAGTCTGGGTTTCGTCCGAAGTATTCCTGTCATACAGCGCTAAGCAGACTTGCAGATAAGTGGTTATCTAACGTAAACAATTCGCAACTAACGGGTGTTATTTACCTTGACTTTAAGAAGGCGTTTGACCTGGTTAACCACGACACTCTGATAAGCGAACTTAGTCATTATTTTAAAAACGTCTCAGCAGTTTCCTTCTTTAGTTCATATCTAAAGGGAAGAAAGCAAAAGGTTGTAGTTAATGGATCACACTCTGAAGTGAAGGATGTTACGTTTGGAGTACCTCAAGGGTCAGTGTTAGGCCCTCTTCTATTTTGTTTATACATCAACGATCTGCCTCTTCACCTAACGTCAGAATCTATCGAATGTGACTTGTTTGCTGACGATACGTCAATCCACACGGCAAATAAAAACCTTAATGTGGTTGCAGATGACTTACAACAGAGCCTTGATGAGGTGTCCGCTTGGTGTGAACGTAACTCGATGAGTATCCATCCAGCAAAAACTAAGTCAATGGTAATTGCGACACGCCAAAAACACCAATTAAGCCCCCTTTCACTTGATTTGTCCTTCGAAGGCAATTCTATTGAGCAAGTGTCTGAACACCGCCTCCTTGGAATTATCATAGATGATCAGCTCAAAAGGCAGGCACACACACATAAAGTGTGTAAAACTATTTCAAGGAACATTTTCATGCTGTCCAAACTGAAGCACTTCACTGACTTTGAAACCAGAAAATTATTTTATAATGCACATATTATTCAGTCCCACATTAATTATGCTTCGACGGTGTGGGATGGCTGCAGCAATGTACATTTAAAAAGACTAAACTCCTTACACAGAAGAGCAGCGAAATTAATTTTACCTGATCCTACTTTGACAACGGATGATAAGATTTACAAAGCGGGACTTCTTTCTCTCAAAAAGCAGTTTGCATTCAACAAATGTGTTCTCCTTTTTAAGATTCGGAATGACAACACTCCGGAATATCTAACCCAGCTGCTAGTCCGGTCACAGTCCCGCTATGGCGATACAAAAAGCCTATATGTAGTACCCAAAACGAGAATAGACTTATTTAAAACCAGTCTGGCATTCTCGGGGGCGACTTTGTGGAATTCGCTTCCATCCCACACGAAGACCACTCCAACGGTATCATGTTTCAAGAAAAGTCTTTTTGAACATTTATCTTCGCAGCCATAACTATCTTCAAGCTTTGCTTTCTATACGTAGATATCATTGTTAGTAATGTACCCATTCTACTGCTGTGTATGTATAGTGCTGCTGTGTTGTTGCTTTATTTTTTTTATTTTTTTTCCCCCTTACCATTGCTCCAACTCCCCCAACACACCGTAGGCGTTCGTCCTATACATGTATTAATGTAATGTAATTGTTGTATTGTAGATGTAGCAACGGCAGATTTGAAAAATGGCATTGCCTCTGGCATTGTTAATATCTTTACCGTTGTAAAATAAAGATTCATTGATTCATTGATTCTCTCTCTCTCTCTCTCTCTCTCTCTCTCCCTCTCTCTCTCTCTCTCTCTCTCTCTCTCTCTCTCTCTCTCTCTCTCTCTCTCTCTCTCCCTCCCTCTCCCTCTCTCTCTCTCTCTTTCTCCCTCTCTTTCTCTCTCTCTCTCTCTCTCTCCCTCTCTCTCCTTCTCTCTCCCTCTCCCTCTCTCCCTCTCCCTCTCTCTCTAGTCTCTCTCTCTCTCTCTCTCTCTCTCTCTCTCTCTCTCTCTCTCTCTATCTCTATCTCTATCTCCCTCTCTCTCTCTCTCTCTCTCTCTCTCTCTCTTCTCTCTCTCTCTCTCTCTCTCTCTCTCTCCCTCTCCCTCTCTCTCTCTCTCTCTCTCTCTCTCTCCTCTCTCTCTCTCTCTCTCCTCTCTCTCTCTCTCTCTCTCTCTCTCTCTCTCTCTCTCTCTCTCTCTCTCTCTCTTCAGAGCTCGCGTCCATAAATATTTGCTGTCGATGTGAATGTCATATTTTTCTGTTTAGTATGTTGCTCCAGCACAGCAGATTGCTGCAGATTATGTAATAGGTTGACTGTATTAACATGTCAGGCTCATACACGTACATATATTGTTTTAATTCTTTTTGTATTTTTTTTTTTCTGATGGTGGGGGGGGTGGGGTGGGGGGGGTATGGGTACTTATATATATTTTATCTTTTGCTGTATCGTCTTATGTATTTTTATATGTGTAGAGTAGCAGGACAGTTTGGAAGATAGGCATTGCTATGCCTAAAACTTTTTATCCTGAATAAAAACGTTTCATCATCATCATCATCATCTCTCTCTCTCTCTCTCTGCTCTCTCTCTCTCTCTCTCTCTCTCTCTCTCTCTCTCTCTCTCTCTCAGTCTCTCTCTCTCTCTCACTCTCTCTCTCTCTCACACACACACACACACACACACACACACACACATACACACACACACACACATAAGCACACATAAACACACACACATTCACATACATACACATACATTAATAACTATTATGGTCTAAACGTAAAGGCAATAAACAAGATTTCACAGTGACACAAATCACAAAAGACATAATTATCACAATATAAAATACGTCACTTGCATTACAGATGAAATATTATCCTGATAGCTGGACAATACTGTATATACATTATAGTAAGCGGGACGGGTGGGTCAGGTCTGACGTTTGTTTGCATCATTAAAGGTCTGGACAGCGGTTGGGTAAAAAACTGTTTTTAAAACGAGTCGTGCATGTTGTGATCGCTCCGTAGGCGGCGTCACCTTGATGGCAACGTCCCAAACAATTCATGGGCTAGGTGGGAATCATCTCGGAGGATGGATCTAGCCTTTTTTTTTAGCATTCTTTCGTGAAAGAGGGACTCCAAAGAGGCATGGATCCTGAGAGCCCCGTACCAAATTGACTCCGGGTCCATCTAGAGGGACAGTCATTTTTGCGTGCACAACAAGGAGAGCATGGCGCCAGCACGACAGAAGTCAGTGTTAAAACCCATTCGCCCTTCGTATGTTATGATCGAAGGGAAGCAACTGCCTAATTGAATTCGCCGGCTGCAACATCACAGCAACTGTGAAGTGTTTAATAAAATTAAGAAATGAAATACATGCACATGTTTGTTTGTTTGTTTGTTTGTTTGTTTGTTTGTTTGTTTGGTTGGTTGGTTGGTTGGTTGGTTGGTTGGTTGGTTGGTTGGTTGGTTGGTTGGTTGACTGATTGGTTGGTTGGTTGGTTGGTTGGTTGGCTGGTTATTTGGGTGGTTGGTTCATTCGTTCGTTAGCTCATTTGATGGGTTTGCTTGTTGGTTTGCTTGTTTGTTGTGTGCGGGGTGGGTGAGTGCACAGGTGGTTGCTTGCTTGCTTGTTCATTCGTTCGTTAGCTCATTTGTTTGTTTGCTTATTTGTTTGTTTGCTTTTTTGTTGGGTGGGTGGTCAGTGTTTGTTCATTCGTTCGTTAGATCATTTGTTTGTTTGCGTGTTTGTTTGTGTGTTTGTTTGTTTGTTTAGGTGGGTGGGGGGTGTTGTAGGCAGTCATATAACAGTACTGTAAAACTGCATAATACAGCGCATTAACCCCTTGATTGCTACTGACGACTCCGCTCAGCGGAAAAGACGAGTAGTTACGCGTCTTTTTCGCCGAGCGGTATCGTCAGCAGGAATCATTTGGTTAACTTAAACATTGGCACACATGAGTAAGTCGAACACGTCACTGTTGCACTAATACACACGGCCTGTGCCTCTTAATGGCGAACGGCGGAGCTGCTGCGGAGTGTACGCGAGAAGTGACTCGGACATCTGTGAAAATCGTTCGATCACGGTCAGGGACACAGATTGACTTTTATTCGCCTGTATACGCCAACCCTCCATTCTATTAGCGAACTGACGAGGAAAACATGTCAAACTCAGTCAGCACTACATGAATGTAGACACCCCCACACCCCACCCCACCAACGCCGCCACCACCACCATCGTACAACAGTACGAAACTTAACTATGCTGAAAGGCGCCGCCAAGCCACCCTTGAACTGTCACGACCATCCTAACTCCTGTGGTAGTGCATCAGGGTGAACAGGTTACATGTTGAGGGCGCAAGCATCAAATTAGCTCCGAGGGTGCATCCCTCGCAATCTCAGCCCCTCAAAAAAAACAATCCATCTGCAAGATCCATAGATTCTCATGAGCCCCTGCAGTCGCAGGGGCTCATGAGAATCTATACCTCTTGCTGGTGTAGCTTGCAAGTCTGTTTCCAGTCTGAAAAGGAGTAGATCGCTAGAACTGTGACTGTGAGTGTGACTGATCAAGTTATCGCGCGATCAGTAACAGGAGTAATGACATAACTTTGACACTGAAACAGCGACAAACGCCTCCAGTTTTCCAACATGGACAAACTTTGTGCAAACTCTGTGACTTTTATAGCGAACACCACAGACCTGTCTGCTGATAGATCCTCAACGGAGGCCCCGTAGTTTGCACTTCATGTTGGTCGAATTTTGCGTTTTACGATCTCAACCAGACAGACGGAGGGTAGTTCTGCCAAAGTGTTAAGTGCTTAGATTATAAATCCGTGCGTTTGATAGTATTAACCATGGTGACCCCTTCCATGCGAGGAACTGCTGAAGCCGATCTCGGTCAGCAAGATGAATAAGTTCTAGTGACGCCCATTCCTGTAGAGGTTCATAAGAATCCGTGTCTCTTATAGACGGAAGATTCTGCGGCGGCTGTGTAAGTGTGGTGTATCAGGAGCATTGGTACCGCTGGAGACTTGGCTCACATCTCAGTTTAGTTCTGGACAGTGATAAAAGCTGCACTGCACAGAAATCTCCCGATAACCTCAGTGCTTATGCCGCGTTTGAGGACTAAGATATAAACGTACGTCTGTCTCGTCAGGAAGTGGCAAATAGCCTCATGAGCCCCTGCAACGCACGGGCTCATGAGGGTATAATGCCACTACTTGCTGGCGGAAGGCTGCTCTGGGCGCTGACCCGGCTCACGCTGAGATCGGAATGGTTGGACGAAACAGACTCGAGCAGGTGAAGGAAGAGTGTTAAATTGTCAAAAGCGAACCCTAGTTGAAAGGTCAGTGACGAGAGAGAGATTGGGAGAGAGAGAGAGAGAAGAGAGAGAGAGAATATTTTATAAGGAATTAATCTTTAGGACCCAGTTGTAAGTATAGTTATGTGTTTGGTTCAAGGCTTTACATCCCGACTGAAGATATATGTTTCCGCACAGATCGGTCTACAGCTTTTGTCAGAGGTGCAATTGCTTCTGCACTTAGACTGAGAAACGGCGGCATCACGTGAATGTAGTGCCAACACTAAAACACAGTTTACGTGTCCGTCAGACACTAGTAAAAACATTGGAGGAGGTTGTTCTTTTACGCCGTCAAGTAATTCAAATTCGGGGTCTGCCTCAAGGTTGCGCGCGCTTGTTTAACACTTTTCATCCTGATACAGTACTACATGAAATTTAATTGACTATGATAGTTCAAGGGTTGTGCCAGAATAGCTTGGCGCCTCAGGCGCCAAGCTATTCTGTGGTCATCACACTTGAATTAAAACGGTTGATCTATATTCTAATCTGTAATTTAGTCTTCATCGGACAATACGCAATTTTCTTTTTAAAAAAATCATCCTCAGTCAGGATGTCACGTAATGGGTTTAACGGTTCTTGTAAAGTTGTGTTCAGACAGAGCTGCTATACGAGAAACTCCGACACAAAGCTTCCTTTCTAGTGATTAATGAATTGTGGGGAACGCCATTACAGGTCTGCCGGTCGCAGGATTTAAGACCACTGACCCTTGGTGGCGCTTTGAAGTCGTGGTGATGTAGCGGTCCTCGGTGGTTACCTCGATCCACTCTGCGTGATTCCGCGTGGAACGCGGGAAGTAACGGGTGTAGAATCAGAGCTTAGAAAATCGACTTGACCCTGGGAAGCTCATAAGAGCAAATCCACCTGTGTGATGCTCTGTGAGTCTGCGCCTTACGGCTTGGTGCCGGTCTGTTGATTTTGGCCCTTATGGCTTACAGCCGTAAGGCCCAAAATCACAGACCAGCACACGAATCATGCTGACAATTGCGTCATAAATATCCTCCTCCTCCCCTACATACACCTCCTGCCCATCTTCACCCCTTTCCCCTTTCTTGCCCAACAAATCCCCTTCTGTGTCTCTCCCACCCTTCCGTCTCTGACTGTCCCCCGGCGGCGGCCACTTGCCCCTCCTTGGGGAGCACTCAGCAGGTTGATTCCTGAAGGTCTTTGAAGCTGATTTCGCCGGCTCGGTGCCGTCCCAGGACGAGTGCTCAGGACTGGAGGGTGCGTCTACCGAGATAATTGCCCTCTCTTTGCTCTCCTCGTCAGTGTCCAGGTCGGAGATTTTCCTTTGCGGCAAGAAGTTGCATGAATACCTTCTCGTGTCATTCACTGTCGTGCTCTACTGAAGGGGACAACAACGTGCAATTCCCGGCGAGATCCTGTAAACCTTTAGTCACCGCCGAGAAAAAAAGTGAACACGATGCAACTGCAGGAGACATAGATCCCCATGAGCCCCCGCGACTGCGGGGGCTCATGAGGATCTATGCCTCTTGCTGAGACCAATTTGTATCCACGTTTCTTGGACGGCGTTGGCTGTTGGTCGTGGAATGAACCAAGATTTGAGAAACAAGAATGTACGTACTGTGACAGGGAAGGGGGTAAACGCCTTTCTTCTGTCTCCCGCATCTAGTGCGTGCGTTTTTCATCAAGAGGTGCCACCACACTGGTTGTCTCCCTCGATTCGCTACCGCTTTGCGGTAGCGAATCGAGAGAGACAACCAGCGTGCAAACCTTTTTTTAAATTTGGGAAACAGGGTTCCATGCTTTAAAGCACCATTACCCGTAAATCTGAAGACACGTTTCTGCACCATGTGTGTTTGTCATGTCTTGTCGACACACCTGATGAACTTTAACAGCAGTTTGGACACGCAGCAACAGCACACGCGTAATCGCACTTATTTTTATTCTGTGCAGCCTTTAGCGTTTCAAACTATTTTCAGCTGTTTCTCTTACGGATAGCACTGTATTTATAGAACGGAGTGGAGTCATTGTCAGGTTACTTGATATTAAGACGACGTGTGCTGAACTGGATTGTCCTGTGTCTAAATGAATTATAACTAGAACTGTACGCAGCGTTTCGAAACCATCTGTGATAAGTTACAGAAGCTGACCGTCGTAATGTATTTTCACTATTTGTGGTACGTGACTCGTTGTCTAAAGCGTGCGCATGCGTGTGCGAGTCGTGAGCGCGCTTAGAGTTATAATTATTATAAGATAAGCGCATTATAAATACCGTAATTATTATTTTATTATTAGAAGTGTATCTTGAACATTTACGGCGGTATTGGGCCTTCAAAACGGTTAGAAGAAACTTTGCCTCACATTGCCATATCGACTTGTTGCGATTAGTTTTTGTCACGGGAGTGATAGATGTAGATGTTATAGCGGTCCTGGCCCCGCTTATGTAAAGTCTTTGATTTCACAGAATTCACACCACTAGGGTGTGTGTGTGGGAGGGGGGGGGGGTGTCACTCGCAGAATACAGACCAAGGGCAATCGCTCAGTGTTTGCATTATGTATTCATAGCCTGCAGTCTGCTGTGGTTTCACGCTTGTGCTTAATTAGTTAATGACCTGTTACTGTTACAATCTAATTATTGCCTTTGAGGGTTTAACACGGCGCAGGGAAGCGGTCAGGAAACGCCTTCAGCAACACTTCTGTCCCGTAAGCGACTGAGACCGGAACATGATCTCATTGTGCAATCCAAAGGCGCTGTAGTTAGGCCTAGATACATCATTCTGCTCGCCGTTCTCGACAATGCCGACCGGCGACGATGACGATTTCAAAACTCATAACCATCATCAGTCACCTCAGCCGGTCTAGTAACAGCGGCACTGAGTTGAATTTCAAATAAACTTCTCTAAATTACTAAGTCCTGCCCATCCAATGAGGTCCGCTGGCAATAGCCTGAGGTTTTGCTGCGAGCATGAATTCTTTAGGATAACACGTTTAATGACGTCTCGCCCGTTATGCTGACTCAGGCGGACATGAAAGAAAACCATCGTGTCTTATCTTCCCCTCCTCGAGCGCACAAACAGGCGCATCCCTGCAGTTACCTCCCGTTAGACAGTCACCCGCGATAGCACCGCTGTTGTGTTTCGTCAGGCTGCAGGATGTTGGTGTAACGCAGCCTGAGTGCTGTGATCTTCCCTGGCTAGTTAAACACGTTCGTGTTACGCTCGTTACATAGTTTCCTTTTACACTGCAAGAAACATAGATTGCCATGGGCTCCTGCTTAGCAGGAGCTCATGACAAACTATGCCTCTTGCGCGAAGATGTAGCTGTCTGTCCTTATCTCAGGAGTCGTAAGTTGTTGGGATTTTAGCGTAAATGATTATGCAATTTCCGATCCCTAGGCAGGCTTGGTTGGTACCATGAACGACGAAATGTAACTGCAACATGTCCTCGGGCCGCCGACGTTGGCCCGAGTACCTTTTGTGCTTTAGCTAATGGCATCAAAGGGTCATTGTAATGGTGTCACGGCATCAAAGTGGTAGTGTATCAGCGGATTGACTTTGCTGCCTCTACGATCACGTTGTGGAAACACGCGCCTCAAGTGCATTAGCTCATCGCCCCTAGGGGACGGTTAATAGGGGTTAATATTCGTTAGTCCGGGGAAGAATTTCGGCAGATTTGCGAAAATAGCGGAGCCTCCGATCGTTTACACCGTAGTGATAAGGCAAAAGGCGGGGCTAACGCAGTGTTGTGAGAGCTTATCGCGGACTTAAGGGGCAGAATCTTCCCTTTAAGTCCATGTTAATCTCTCACAACACTGCATTAGATACTAAGACGCTAAACCTTTAACAAAAGGAAGCTCCTCCAAGATTCTCAGTTTCATTGACCTTGCTTGTCCCCATTGTGTCTGTTTATTGTAACGTTGACGGGAGTATTCATTGACGCGTGCAGAGTTGCGCAGCCCGATCGCTGAGGATATGGTCTGTTGGCTTGTGGTTTGGGGGACATTACGGACCCAAGCCGTAAGGTCCAAAAATCGCAGACCATCACACAAATGGATGATGATACGACGACAAACATGATACATTAATTTGGAGTCTCCGTCATACACGTGTGTTTTGAGTGTAACGCGATAACATTGATTATGACCATATTGCATGACCACTGTTGACCTTTTCAGTACCGGTGGTTTGTTCGAGACTCAAAGAAAACTCGGCTCAAATTTGGAAGACTTGAACCTGACACCTTAACAAAGTCCTGCATCACTCATGTTGACTGACCTTAGCCTAGCATTTTGTTGAACAGTACAGGAGATACAGTTACCTATGTGGATGTCTGTTATTTTGGACCTTACAGCTTACGAAATAACAGACCAGCACACAATTAGGACGATGACAGCTTCGTGATGTCAACAATTCTGTGACGTCAAAAGCGAGGATTCTTCTGACAATGGTGGAAGTTTGCATTACTCGAGCCCAGGAAAGTTTGTGTTACTCTCGTTCACAACAGGACCAAACGAGACATTATAATGTCACCAAGACACTAAAAAGCAGGCTCCTCAGTGTGGAGTCCACCTGCAACAGCTCATACCTCGAACCAAAGTTGGTATGTTTTACACCAGCGTGAATCATTTCAGACTCGGACTGAGGTAAAGAAATCTGTACTGCATATTGGCACAAACACTTTTCTTTTCATGAGTTAGTTAACCCCTTCCCTGCCACTGTACGTACATTTTTGTTTTTGAAATCTTGGTTCATTCAGCGACCAAAACCCAACACCGTCCAAGAAACATGGATACAAATTGGTCTCAGCAAGAGGCATAGATCCTCATGAGCCCCCGCAGTCGCGGGGGCTCATGGGGATCTATGTCTCTTGCAGTTGCATCGTGTTCATTTTTTTCTCGGCAGTTAAAGGGTTAATCTCAATAGATTAAAAATTCCAGACTTATCCTGGTCCTCAAAAAAAAGTGTGCACCACATTTGTAACCGCCTTCCCTGCCGAGATCAGGTTAACTCAGTTCAAAAGAAGAGACATAGGTCCTCATGAGCCCCCCCCCCCCCCCCCCCCCTCAGATGCGGGGGCACATAAAGATCAATGCTAGTTGCTGACGGACCCCACTGCGTATTCATGTTCATCAAGTTAGACCGATGATCAGTCTGACGCTTGATTATTACAGATTTCAGAAACACATGATAATCTGCAGAGAAGGGGTTAAGTTGAAAGTCAAAATATGTTTCTTTCTGTACAAAAGATTCTACTCTCCCACTGTCGGTAGCGCTTTTGTTTGGTCGCGGTGATTGCTACAGGGATCACTGCGACCAAAAGCGCAACCGACACCCAAAGGGTTAATGTCGGGTCTATGCTGACTGAGTCACGTGAACACTACACCCTCATAAAACAACTTCTCCAAATCACCACCTGCTGGCAGGAATCCTTTTCTGATATCAAATACAGCAAAAAATGAAACCTTCTCCAGCATTTGTCTTCGTTTTTCTCTGCTCTTTTCACCAAGACTGAAGTTTGGTCCATAAACACCGCGTGTGTTCGTGACTGATACCATGCACTGTTTTGTCACAGATAGGCACGTCCGTCTGCAGGAGGCATAGATCCAAATGAGCCACTGCAGCTGCAGGGGCTCAATTAAGTTCTGTGCCTCTTGCTAACAAAAGCAGCTCATATACATCTGTGTTTTTTGTGACAGAAGAGGTTTTGGTCTGAAACTGTTCGTGATAGCATAAGCCGTTCTTGTCACAGATACGTTTGGAGCAATGCCAAGAATGTATGCACGTCTTGTACGGCGACAGCTACATCTGTGTACTAACGCTACCACCTTCCTCGCCTGAGGAACACAGACATAATATGTGCTAGTCTGTGATTTTTTACCTTACCAAACTCACAGACTAGCACACCGGCAAGTAAGGCCTCTCTGTTCCCACTCAATTTTTCCGAGTAAGACTGGATTTGTAGAAGACTCTGCAGGATGTACCATCCGGCTCTGCCACTTGCAGGTAGAAGGGGGTTCGCTGTGAAACAGGTACGGGAAGATAACCCTTGTCTGCTTGCAACGGGAGTTTAGGACCCTGCTTTTGTTTTTCTTCACCTTGCACTGTGTTTTTATCACCGGACCTCCGCGTGGCCAGGCTAGAAGGAGCCAAGGTTAGGGCGAACAGTTCCTTTCTCGCTTTCCGAGCCATTTTTCAGAAATGGCCGTCAGGTGCAGAGGGGACCGGGGTGAGATGAGGACACTGAGTGGAGAGACAGAGAGAGAGGAGGGGTCGAGGGGGGGAGGGGGGGGGGGGGCGGGCGGGGGGATTGATGTTTCATTCAGTTATCAACGAAAATGCTGCACATCCCTGCTGCAAATCCACCACCCATACCCCCTCTTGAAATTGAAACACGTTTTCTGGGAAAACTTTTAAGTTAATCGGGGGGGGGGGGGGGGGTTGTTGTTTTTTGTTTGTTCATTTGTTGTTGTTTTTTTTTTCAAGTTTAAACTGGGCTCTATTGACATGAGTCGTTCTGCGTTGCCCACCGCCGTGGAGTCAGAAATGTTCCCTTTAACCCATTTACCCCCAAGGCCACATTTCCAAAATTTGGAGGTGTCACTAACGATTATGTGGAGTACCAGTTGCAGGAGATGGATGGACCATGACAATTCAAGGGTAGTGCCAGATTAGCTTGGCGCCTGAAGGCGCTCAAGCTAATCTGGCACTGCCCTTGAATTATCATGCTCCATCCGGCGTCTCCTGCTGTAGGGCCGGCGTTGTGGCTGAATGGGTTAATGTTAAATGAACTCGACGATGTACTACTAGGGGGGAAACAGAAAAACAAAATAACACCGTATTTACTTTTTCAGGCACTGAGATACACGTTTTTGCCCGATGACAAAACGATTTTTGGAGTGGGGATGGGGTGAGGTGGTATATTGCATGTCTTATTTAGACGCGGACAAAATAGGGATCTGTTTCCCTATCATAGTTACGAATCCGGAATTTTGATCTGTTTATTCTCTGATCAACACCTGCAAATACATCAGTATTTCCTCATTATTGCCGAAAGACGTTTTCTCTTTTCCGCCGAGTTTCACTGTTGTGTGTTTGTCATCCTTTAGTGCGGAAATGTCTGAGTCGGTCGCTTGACATTACTTTGGCTCTCCGCCAAACACCTAACGGGACCCGCCAAAATATGGATGTATCAGTACGCATGCGCTGGTGTCACGTGTCCTAGACATGGCGCGCGCGTCGCGACTGAGCCGTCTGAGTGGCAAAGCAAATGAGTGAACACTTACAAACGCATAGAGGCAAGACCTTTTATTGTAGGCGACTAAAAACCCTGAAACCTACGTTTGAATAGCAAAAACAGATACAACACACTGAAAACAGTGAAAGGCCCGGCTTCGGACACGACACAGTGCCACGGGACCCATGTTTCCTGTTGCTGTGCGGCCCCAAGTTCGTAAGTTAACCCATTACATCCAGAGGATGATTGTTTTTAATTACTTATTGTCCTTTGACAGCTACATTACAGATCTAGGAGACAGATCAACCATTTCAGTTCAAGGGAGGTGCCAGAATAGCTTGGCGCCTGAGGCGCCAAGCTATTCTGGCACCACCCTTGAACTATCAGTCAAATTTATTTTAAGCAACAGTGTATCGGGGTGAAAAGTGTTAACAGGGAAGAAAGTCACACAGACAAAGTGTGGTCAGGGCATCTGAAAAAAGGGTTGTTGTTTATTCGAATTTTAAAAATCTCATCCAGGGGCTTCAACCAAGTCAGTGCGACTCGACTGAATGAGAGTATAAAATTCAACAATGCAGACTTTTTAACAAAGAGGTATAGATCCTGCTTTGGTGATGATCTATGCCTCTCTGTGGAGAAAAAAAAAGTGTTATACTTGCTACAATCACATCTACGTATTCAGCTGAAGGCTTTCATGAAATCTATACCTCTTTCACCTCACAAAAATTAGTATTCCTGACTCCAGGCTTCTACGCTCTCTTCACCGTCGTTTTCAGGAGTTCATGAGGATCTGTGCCACTTTCAGGCGGAATGGTTTTACTGCTGAGCCTGGTTCCGTGCCAGTAACCCAAACCACAAAGGTTTAGCGACGGGAAGATCAAAAGCCATAACCTTGTACAATCGTTAGCGTCTTTAGGCGCACGCCGTTGTAACAGCGTCAAATTTCCTGTCCGACAAACTAGTTTCCCCTTCGGCCTCAGTCTCGGCGCGTGGCCTCGCCAATCAGCGTCAAGGATTCTCAGTCACGTGACCTGTTCTCGTGCCGGGTTGCAAATGTCCGTCTTGTTAGACAAGAGGGAAATTGGAGATGAGTAAAAGCTTTAAAAAGAGTTCATTGGGGAAGAAACAGTGGAGACTGACCTCCGTTGAACTTGCAGACGGACAAGAATGCGACTATTTAAACTGCTGACGTAATGTCGTAAGCCTGTGGCGGCTGCTTTGACAGTTTCAGTCTGCCAACTGACTAAGCACAGTCACTGAGATTATAGGTGTGACTAGTTTCGGCGAAAAGCGGAAATACATTTTTATTTTAACTCATTCTACCCCATCACCGAAATCCTTAAATCTTGCCGCTGTCCTCTGAAGACTGCATTGCAGTGCAGGACACAGATCGACCATGATAGTTCAAGGGTGATGCCAGAATAGCTTGGCGCCCATAGGCGCCAAGCTATTCTGGCATCACCCTTGAACTATCATGGTTGATCCTTATCTTGCTGTGGTGTGTCTGGGGTAGAAAGAGTTAAAAGAGCACTTTCAACTAGCACACACCCTATAAAACCCGGTATACGCCGGGGTTTTGAAGTACGCTACAAACTAACTCAGACACCCATTCAACAATACAGATTCTTGTGTGGATTAGTCGTGGAAATGCCAGACAGCATAGTTTGTGTTCTAAAAATATTCTTCTGAGAATATTCTTTGCTGCTTTGGTGACGTTTAATTAACCCTTGACTGCTACTGATGATCACTGTATGGCGATGTCGTCACTGATTAGTAGTCAAGGGGTTAACATGCAAGACATCAAATCCTTTTGCAAAATACATGTTTTTCTATAGTCATATATTCCTAAATGTTTCGTCATACACAAGTTCCTGAGATATTTCGCGGATGTCTCGTCACACAGCACGAAAAAACATTTGGTCGCTATCTCCGCCGCCGGGCACTCGCTTCCTCTCCGTCCCCTCACAGTGTCGCCTCTTCCTCATCCGTATCAATCAAAGGTATTTATCGTCTCAGTCAACGTGTGAAAAATCCGCCCAGATATTATATTATATTATATTGAGCAGCATGTTGCTTGATATAGTGCCGATAACAGGCATGTGTGATTACGAGACCCGAATCAAAATGTCCGAGTCGTAAAACAAGGACATTTGATTCAGGACAAGTAATCACATCTGTCGTTATCGGCACTATATCAAGCAAAATGATGCTCAATATAATTTATCTACCCAGTCCAAAACAAAACTGTGACTGGCGTCTTTCATTTTGCGGCTGATTTTGGTGTTCAGACAAAACACATGAATGGCAGACGACTGCACATCGCTGTGGACTGTAGCGCGTAGATTTCGTCTGACTTTGAAGACACCTTACAGTAAATTCTACTTGTAACTAGATCACGCATAATTGCGGAAAATGCCAACAGGTTTGTTTATTTAGTTCTTTTCTCAGGTTGTCGATATCGGCAGCTGACATCTCGTCAACTTCACTTGTCAGTCCAGCGACTCGCACGTTTCCTGGCGTCTTTTCTCCGTTCGTGTGTGTGTATAAGATATAAATTTGAAGCGTTCACTACACAATAAAAAGTATTTAATTACTGCTGCACATAAAGAGCTTGTTAATGCTGCGGTATGAGCATATTTCGCGTTTCCGTTTTAAAAATGCATGTATCATCAAGATCTAGTCTATCACGTCTCCAGGATGGAGGATCATCGCCTACCCAAGATCACTCTGTTCGGCGAGCTTGCTACTGGACACCGTGACAGAGGGGCACCAAAGAAGAGATACAAAGACGGTCTCAAGAAGTCACTTAGTGCTTGCCAAATCGACCACCGCCAGTGGTCTTCGCTTGCTGCGGACCGTGACACCTGGCGCTCCACCATCTACAAGGCAGCCGTCTCCTTTGAGGACTCTCGCAGAGCTAACCTTAAGGACAAACGGCTCAGGAGAAAAAACCGAGTTGCCGTAACTCAGAACCCTGACCAGACCTTCCCCTGCAGCCACTGCGGTCGAACCTGCCTGTCCCGGATTGGCCTCCGCAGCCACGAAAATGCCTGCAGACGACGTGGGCAAGCCCTATAGAATCTTCGTTCGCGAAGTCAAGCCAAGAGAGTCTATATGGCGCGCAAGGGATTTGGGGAAGGAAAGAATATCAAGCAAGTTCATAAATATTAATTTGCTTGTTTTACAATATATCAATACATATATCAAAGAAGGATAAACTTTTATGGAGTGGGTACATATGACTGCTATAAACACTCCCCTGTCCGCGGAGTTGTGTATAATAACACGTGTAAGCATGTCTTCTCTGTCGAGTTTCACAGCTTTGGGAGGCGTGTAGAAACACTGAGTAACATATTATATACTGTGTGAATCGATCATATTAGCGCAAGGGTTTTGTCAGATTCGATTAGGGAGTGGACATGCGTCAAGCTAATCTGACACTACCCTTGGAATCTCATGTCCGATCATCTCCTGCTGCCGTGGTGGTTTTACTTATTCGAGGCATGTCGTATACGGATACGCCACAATTTGCCGGGTATCCGCATGCGTTATGTCTCGAATGAGTCAGTTAATGATGAGTTTGTTAAAAGGTAATACAACAGGCAGACAGTGTACTGAGCATGATAATGCATTTTTACCCCGGCTTTGAATTGATAAAATATGTCTCAGCACCATATTTAAACAGCAGTGCATTTACTATTTTTATTATACTCGAGCTGTTCAGTTATCTTTTGCTAAATTTAGACAGCGGAGTATATTAAATACAGTTAAATACACGAGTTATCTGTTATCCCAAAAAGAAACTACGCATTCAAACAACGAACCTCTGTCTGTCTGTCTGTCTGTCTATCAGTCAGTCTCTCTCTCTCTCTCTCTCTCTCTCTCTCTCTCTCTCTCTCTCTCTCTCTCTCTCTCTCTCTCTCTCTCTCTCTCTCTCTCTCTCTCTCTCTCTCTCTCTCTCTCTCTCGTCCCCACCTGGGTCTGCCCTGGGAGACTTGGGTGGGGTTAACTACTTTTTAGTTCCCAGGGTCACCCTGGTCAGCCTCACAGGACAGGCTAGGCCTTGTGTGTTTCTGTCTCCCCTTGGTCCATTCATCTATCATCATCATCATCATCAGTCCCTTGCCCGAACTGGGCGTTGGGGGGACTGAAAGGCAGCAGCAACAGACAGTGCTCTCCACTGAGTTCTATTTTGGGCGGTGGCAAGCAAGTCTGGCATCTCGAGTTCGGTCCATTCTTTTATGTTTGCGACCCAACTCTTTCTCTGACGACCTCGCCGACGACTTCCTTCGAGAGTGCCTTGGAGGATAGTCTTGGACAAGGTGTTGTGTCGGGTCACGTGGCCAAACCAAGCAAGCTTGCGCCGTTTCACGGTTGCCAGAAGGGGTTCATGTGGGCCCACCAGGGAAGTGACGATGCTCCGTACATATTCGTTGGTCTTGTGCTCGCGGTACGAGATGCGGAGCAACTTCCTCAGGCACTTGTTCTCAAAGGCCTGGATTTTCTTTTCTGAGTCTGCAAGCAGTGTCCAAGTCTCACAGCCGTAGAGTAGAATAGACACTACGAGGGACTTGTAAAGCCTGTACTTGATGGTGAAGCTGATGGAGTTACTTCGCCATATCCTGTCCAGCCTGGCCATTGCGGATGTTGCTGTACCTATCCTGATACGGATCTCTGCTATGCAACTACCGTCTTTGGACAGGGTGGCTCCCAAGTACTTGAAGCTATTGACCTCTTCTAGCTTCTGGCCGTTCATGTGAATGTTGCTGCTGCTGTCGCTTGTGGTGTTGATCATCACTTTGCTTTTATCCGTACTGATCTCCATGCCATAAGACCCTGCGCTACTTGAAAGTTTGTCTGTCAGGTTTTGGAGCTCACTATTGCTGCCTGCCATGAGGTCAATGTCGTCTGCGAATCGAAGATTGCACAGGGATCTGCCACCAATAGAGATTGAAGTATGGTGGTCGTGGAGGGTTTCCTGCATGATCTTCTCCAGGAATATGTTGAAAAGGACAGGAGAGAGCAGGCATCCTTGACGGACACCGATCGTCGTCCTGAAGAACTCGCCTGACTGATTGTTAAGTAGAACCGCGCTGCAGGCGTTCTTGTAAAGCGCTTCTATCATTTGGATCACTCCTTCCTCTATGTTGAACGATCTCATGACTTGCCAGAGTCCGTCGTGCCAGACGCGATCAAATGCTTTCCTGAAATCAATGAAGTTGTGGTAGAGTTCGCGCTGATGCTGCAGATGTTTCTCGATCAGGACGCGGCAGTTGAAAATCTGCTCTACAGTGCTTCTTCCAACTCTGAAGCCAGCCTGTTCTTCTGCCAGCAGTTCCTCGGCGAAAGTTTTGAGGCGGTTGAGAATGATTCTAAGCATTACTTTGCTAGGGTGACTTATCAGACTGATAGTTCTGTAGTTCTGGCACTGTTTCAGGTTTCCTTTCTTGGGGAGCGGGATCACTAGAGACTGTGTCCATTCTACTGGCCATTTCTTTTGCTCCCAGATCTTTTGACAGAGTGTAGTGAGGACCTTCGTTGTTACTTCTCCTCCATGTTTCAACAGTTCAGCAGGTACGTTGTCTACACCTGGAGACTTTCCTCCCTTCAGGCCGCGTACGGCTGCTTCCACCTCTTCAGCTAACACTGGCAGGTCTTCAGCCTTCCTGGCCCCAGCCTGGTTGTTTTGGAGGATGCTGGTGTCTGGCTCAGCCTTGTAGTTATACAAGTCTCGGCAGTACTCAGTCCATCTGTTTAGTACAGCAGTGTTTTCCGTAAGGAGTTGGCCGCTGCTGTCTTCGATGACTGTGGCTGTTCGCTGTTGAGTCTTGGTGAGGGTCCTTAGCGTTTCATAAGCCTTCTTGCTGTTGCCGTTTGCCATGCCCTCTTCCACGCTACAACACTGGTCTTCAATCCAATCTTCTTTGGCTTCTTTCATCCTCTTCCTGATCTTCTTGTTGACAAGTCTGTACTTGTTTGCTGATGTGAGGTCTTGGCCTCTCTTTTTCTTCCAGGCTCTCCTCTCATCACAGAGATCGAGGATGTCATCGGTGACCCAGGGCTGTTTGCGCTTCCTCTGCTTCCCCAGCACTTCTTCTGCTGTAGAAAGTAACACCTCTTTTATATTTCCAGCAAGGGTGTCTACGTCACAGTCCAAAGTAGCCAAGGCTGTAAATCTGCCTCCCACCTGGGCTTGTCTATATTTTCCTTTTTTAAAGGGCTCTCCCTACTGTCTGCGCTGCCTGTAGCTCTTGATATTGGATGTGTGTTGCTAAATGGTCTTAGCTTTATTTAGAGTATTAGGACCGGCTGGCCGACATACATTCAATATCCTGAGAAAGTATTGTTGCTGTCAGGACGTTAAGCAATGTACAACCCATCAACCATCTCTCTCTCTCTCTCTCTCTCTCTCTCTATATATATATATATATATATATATATATATATATATATATATATATATATATATATATATATATATATATATATATATATATATATATATATATATATATATATATATATAGATAAATGCATAATTTTATATATATATATATATATATATATATATATATATATATATATATATATATATATATATATATATATATATATATATATATATATATATATATATATATATAGGACACACTTCGTGGAGATCCATGTTGAATTTTTTAGGGTTGAAACAGCTTGTCCAGTCACCTACTAGAGTGACTTCCTCATCTTCAACGCTGATAGACCATGTATATAGCACAAATGTCAGCGTTGTAAAAAATGTTAGCGTACCTAATATTTCCATTAGTGATCACTTTCCTGTTTGTTTTACGTTGTCTGTTAGGTTAGCTAAACAGTCAATCAAAGGACACACTACCATAATGTATAGATGTTTTAAAAAATTCGACCAAACTGCTTTTTTATATGAACTATCTTTAGTACCATTTTATGATATAAAAAACTGCAAAAACCCTAACGATGCCCTGTCACGCTGGTACGAGCTGTTTCTCGCCGTTCTGGATAGACACGCGCCTAAGCGCATCAAACGCGTCAAATATCCTGTTATGCCAAAATGGCTCTCTGATGAGATAAAACAAGCAATGGAGGTAAGCGATGAATTAAAACGAGACAAGAAATTTACTGAATACAAGAAGCAGCGAAACCATGTCAAATCTCTAGTTCGTAAAGCACAGAGGCAAAATGCAGAACAAATTATTGCCGACGGCAAAGACATCCGTTCAGTCTGGCAAGTAATAAACAATTTCACCAAAGGTAATAGTAAACGATCGCCTAATATTCCGCCCGATCTTACTGCTGATGCATTCAACGCTCACTTCATAACTGTTGCTCAAACTCTGGCGAAGTCAAATACACCTAACCCTGTAAACTACACTTGCTCTCATCAACTACGTCACCATAGTCAACAGAGAGCCTGCGGCCCATTTTAGTACCGCTTATGACTGTCCTAGATGTAGGCAAATCTATTTCCAGTTTAAAGACCAAATCGTCTTGCGGTCCAGATGGCATTAGTAGTCAGATTTTAAAACTATCTCTGCCCTACGTCGTCGAATCCATGACCTTTATTTATAATTTATCGATCAGACATAACGTTTTTCCCGACGAGCTGAAAAAAGCGAAGGTAATCCCGCTTCCCAAAAGCAAAGATTTATGCAACCTAAACGAGTACAGGCCCATTTCCATATTATCCAGTATTTCAAAACCGCTCGAGAGACATATACATACTCATCTTCTAAACTTTCTGGAGCAAAACCATCTGATAACTGCAGCACAATCAGGATTTCGACCTCTACATTCGTGCCAAACTGCCCTCAATCATTTAATTGATAAATGG
>BTPG01000006.1:181362837-181412837 GCA_036245525.1 Semisulcospira habei | reverse complement strand
CGTAGATGCCACAGTGTGAAGGGATCCACTGCAGCACCAGTCTGGTGCACTTGATGTTTTGCAGTGCCTCTTGTAGACATGGCAGCTTGCTTGCTGTTGCTGCCTCAAGGACAGACATGGCATCAGTCAGGAAGACAATCTGGGCATCAGGGTCTGCAGTGTCACTAAGGGTGTTTGCAGCATGGACGAGGGCTTCCACCTCAGCTCTGTAATTTGTGCAGTGAAGGCCTGTTGGTATTGCCTCTGCCTGCCATTTTCCGTTTGGGTACTGAATGTACACCCCAACCCCTCCATTCTGAACTGCATCTGTGGCTGATCCATCGGTGTATGCCCGTATCCATGCCTCCTGGGGATACTTTTCTTCGAGCATGGCCAGTGTCAGGGCTTTCTTGCTCACAGTGCTGTGCTCATCTTTGGTGGTGATGTAGGGTACCGTGGAAGAGATGATGATGTTTTCTGGCTTACTTTCCCAGGGTGGAAGGTCACTAGTAGGATTCAGAGCCTCTACCTGCGCAGGGAGCTTTGCCTGGTGTTTTCTCTGCAGAGCTCTCGTCTCCTTCACAAAGCTTGATCTTTTCAGTCTCCCTGAGGTTGGCTGTTTCATCCTGGCATTCATAGGATTGTCTTTGGAAGACTTAACCTTTGTGGACTGTATCAAGGCTTTGCAGTCTCTTCTCATGCGCAGGGGTGGGATGCCTGTTGTCTCTTCCATCTTTTCAATTGTTGTGGATCTCATTGCGCCGGTGATGATACGCAGTTCTGAACTCTGTCAATGGTCTGCTGGTGTGACTGGGCTGCCGTCAACCATGCATTGGATCCGTACTCAAGGTGTGGTCTCACTGTGCCTTGATATACATTTTTGAAGATCTTTTCATTGGCTCCCCATTGTGTTCCAGCCAGCTTCCTCATGATGTTCAGCTTTCTTCTAGCTTTCGCTTCTGCGTTCCAAATGTGCGGCTTCCACGTCAGCCTCTTGTCAAGGGTGACGCCCAGGTATGTCTGTTGGTCTTCATACCGCAGTGGGGTGATGCCCAGTGTTAGGTTGCCAGCCTTTGCTTTGTTGGAGAGAGAAGAGTGTGGCTGATGATTTTTCTGTGTTGATGGTCACACACCAGTTTTTGGTCCATTCTGTCAGCCTGTCCAGGGCTAGCTGCATCCTGTATGTAGCAGTTGTTGCATACTCTTCTGTGCACCAGAGTACCAGGTCATCTGCATACAGGGCTGCGTGGACTCCTTTTGGTAGCTCTGGCACAAGGTCGTTGATGAAGAGTATGAACAGGGTCGGTGACAGGACTCCCTCCTGGGCACCCCCTGACGCAGCAGCACTTTTTGGCCACGGTACCCACCCACTGTCACATGGGCTCTGCGATTGTGCAGGTATGACTTGGTCCACCGATACATGTTCCCTTGGATGCCACTTCGAAGGAGTTTCACAAGGAGACCATCCTTCCACACCTTGTCGAAAGCCTTCTGTAGGTCAATGAAGGCAGCTAATGTCACCTTCTGATCTTGAAAGGCATCTTCTATGACCTGTGCAAGGTGTGTTGTCTGGTCTTCTGTACTCTTGTGGCTTCTGAAACCGGCTTGCTCTGGCACGATAATGCTCTCGGAGTCCAGGTACCACTGCAGGCGCTTGTTGATGATGCGCTCCATGGTCTTGCACACACAACTTATCAGGCTGATAGGGCGATAACTCAGGGCTTTGGACTTATTTTTCCCTTTCTTCAAAATTGGGATCATCCTGGCTTCCTTCCAGCACTGGGGTACCTGTCCTCCTCTCCAGCTGTGGTTAAAGATGTCCAGTAGCTTCGTTAAGGCAGTGTTGCCAAGGTGTTGTAACATCTCGTTTGAGATGCTGTCTGGACCTTGAGCTTTTTTCTTCTTCAACTGTTTGATGGCCAACTTCAGTTCTGGAAGGGTGATGTCCTTCTTCATTGCATCATGGATGTTTGTATCTCTTGTTCTCTCTCTTTCTTCCTGTCTGATTTATTTCTCAAGCATTCGTGGGACAGTGATGTTACTTTCTTTCGCATAGATCTTTGCGAACATGTTTGCAGCTTTCCTACCAGTCAGTGCTTTCCCTTCTTCTTCCAGGGTGATCTTCTGTTCCCTGGTGCCCTCATCGTTCAACGCCTTGGTCAGTCTCCACAACTTGGTGGTGTCCCTCTCCATGTTCAGTCTTGCAGTCTTCTCTCTCCAACTTCTTCTTGTGCACTCCAACTTCATCTTCAGATACTGGGCCTTACTGTGTTGTAGCTTGATGTTGTTTTCATGGCTGGGGTTGGTTTCAGCGTCTTCTCTGGCCCTAGTGAGGTTGTCATGTGCTTTCTGAAGATCTGCGGTACTGTATGGGGTGTAGTTTTTCCGGACTCCTCGATGTATAGTTTCCTTGGCTGCTTTACTGATAATGTCGTTGAACTCTCTGACCACATTGTTGATGTTCCTTCCAGACACAGCGAGGTCTTGCATTAGCTCATTTGTTCGGATACTGAACAAGCGCCAGTCTGCCTTTCTGTAGTTGCATCTTGGTCGGTGTGGCGAGCTAGCTGCTGTGCTTCCTTTTAGGGAACGGAGGACACGGCGGTGGTCACTTCCTCCTAACTGTGGTCCTACTGTTCTGCTGAGGCGCTTATGAACATCGTCAGTGCAAAGCGCAAGGTCCGGTGTAGTGGAGGTGTGCCAGCGGCGAGAGTAGAATGTAGGTTGGTCCTCGGGGTCATTGGCAAGTATCAGGTGGTTTTCATCTAGCCACTCCTCGATGTCTTCTCCTCTCTTGTCAAGCATGTCATATCCCCAACTCTGGGACTGGCTGTTGAAGTCACCAGTGATGAGGAATCCACTGTCCGGGACCTGGATAGTGTCAAGGGACAGCAGCTTATCATTAGGGCAGTAGTAGTTGACCAGGTCAAGGGTGCTGTCACTAGTGGTTACCTTGACCTGGATGTACTCCGCCTCTTCCATGAATCTCCTGGTTTCGCTGGCATTCAGGTTGTTTCTAACTAAGGTCATAACTCCCCCTTTCTTCCTCCCTTGGCGATCACTTCGGAAGACCTGATATCCTCTGACCTTAAAGGGTTTCCCTTCTTGCAGGTGTGTCTCTTGTATACAGCAGATGTTTATGCTGTTTTCATGCAGAAAGTGCTCTAGTTCTGTTTTCTTGTTAGTAACCCCTTCTGCATTCCAGTGCATGATGTTCACATTGGCTTTTTCTTTGTCTCTGGTCTTGTTTTTTCGCTGGCCAGTCGCTCTACTTCCCCGTTCCCTGGCTCCTCGAGACAGTCGGGAAGGTCCTCCAGTCGCTGGTGGTGGGCTCCGAAGAGGCGCAGAGCCCGGTACTGCACCTGCCTGGTGAGACTCCACAGGGCGAGCACCATTTCTGTTGAATCCATCTCCAAGTGGCTGTGTATGCGTGGTACTGTGGTTTATTAGAGTGCGCTGTGCAGCCCAGTACCTCCGTCTTCAGCACTCGGGGTTTCTGTCGGGGTTACCTCACCCTTAACTCCTGGTCAAAAGGCATTTCCTGGGAGCACAGGATGGTTTGATTTGGGAGTTTCCTTCTCCTAGATGGGTTGCCGACCAAGGCTTACGAGTCCCATCTACTCAGGTTTTTCCTCGGAGTTTTCCTTCTCGAAGGGGATCTGCCAACCAAGGCTATCGAGCATCCCTGCCCAGATTTGTATAGGGTTTACTCCCCTAGCCTTTGCCTCTCCCAATGCACCCACAAGGCAGTGGGGCTATTTACCCATAGCTGGGGATCTGGTTCATGGGCATCCGGGCTTGTCCACATATCGATGGGCCTGCGTGCCGCATGTCTGGGGGCCAGACCTCCTCCGAGTCCTCTGTAGTTCAGCCCGAGTCCGTAAGGTGCTCGGTTACCGTGAGTCGCCACGAGGAGACACTACGTGAGGCTTATTGTTGGAGAGGCTGTGTACTGGCAGGGAGAGACTGATACTCTGCTCCCTTTTTCGCAAAACTGCTAGCCAGCGGTGGGAGCTGAAAGCGAGAGCGACAAGCACAGACGCTACACTACCACACTAGACGAATCACAACAACCATTTGACCCACATACTAGATGTCATTTTGAGGATATAAATATGGAGATTCTGAACCCCTGCAGTTTGTATCCTCGAAAATATTTGTGGAGGCTGCAAGTGGCATAGATTCACATTAGCCCCAGCTTCTGACTTTGAGAATGTAAATCTGTGAGGGTCGCGAGAACTTTACACAAGACGCATAGATTTGTAGGGTCCTCAGCAGCTGCATTTTTAGGATGTACATAGGTAAAGTCAGTCTTTGGCAGCAAGAGACATAGATTCCCATGAGTCCCTGCGAATGCAGGGACTCATGAGAATCTATGTATCTTGTAGATGGACGAGTCACTTGCGAGAGTCTACGCCACTTGAAGATGCTTCGCATGAGACTCTGTCGCTTCATTCAGGTACAAGGAGCTTAGTGATTGATTGACTTGATGCGTTATCGCGTGGCTTCCGATGTTGCTCACTGTAGTCCTTTGTTTTGACCGGAAGTCCTGCTGATTAGCTGCGAGTGGACTGATCGGCAGGTACTGACCCGTCGCCGGTCATCCACGCGCGGCGCTTGTTCTGTAACCTGGGTTCATTCCATTAACCATTTGACGGCTGAGAAAAAAAAATGAACATGATGCAGCTGCAAGAGACATAGATCCTCATGAGCCCCCGCAGGTGCGGGGGCTCATGAGGATACATGCCTCTTGATTACCTCACTTTCAATCTACGTTCCGTGGACGTGTGAGGCTTCTTGGCGTGGAATCAGTTAACCAAGATTTCAGAAGCACTGTCTGCGTCAACTGGAATTAAAGGGGTTAATGTAAAGATGAGCAAAACTTACAAGAGCTCATGATAGTCTGTGCCTCTGGCAACTAGCGAAGAATTAGACAAGCGAATGGCAAGTGCTTCACTCAACCGTGTTTTGCAGGAGACTTACTAATAATAATTAGTGTGTTCTTATTTTCACTGAGAAAAAGCGTAAGAGAAGAACAAATGTAATAGGATAAACACAAAACTAAATCGCAGTAATTCAGTGAACTCCAAAATTCAGTTCGGCTATCAATGTAGACACTAGAATAAGTGATTTCGCTTCCACTGTACTCTGCGACCAAACATTACAGTGGCCGTGTGGTCAGCAAATTGACAGTCGATGTTATAATATGTAAAGGGCATAGCGGCAATGGTCTTTCGACTGTCAATCACATACTGCAGTAGCATCACCATTTCACACCTTCATCAGTGGCCATATTTGTGCGGGTCTGTGATTTTGAACCGCACGCCTGAACGTATTGGTATGCTGGTCTGTGATTTTGGACCATACGGTTTCAACCGTAAGGTCCAAAATGACAGGCCAGCTCACGCACACAGTTTGACCTTTGACGAGGCGTCAATTTGCAAGATGCTGAGACGGCAAGAGCCAAACATGATCAGTCACCAGCACAGATTTCAATGCTGAAATGCAAACGAAAGAATGAATTAATTATATGATTTGTGTGTGTTGGTCTGTGATTTTGGACTTACGGCTCGAAGCCGTAAGACCCAAAATCACAAACCAGCACACGATTTACTTTTAAAATAGTTCGTGAATTCAAGTGAATAAAGAAATTTAGTACTGACTTTTGTGACGACACGCTGTCTAATGCTGAGCATGTACTAATGACAAACAAACCCCAGCGATAAAACGCATTCCACACAATCTTACTTAATCGTCAGTTTAGCTGTGGAGTGTTATACAGTGCAGGCTGGACGAAACGCGATTTTCTATGTGTATGGAGAATGCGATTTTCCATGAGGAGACAAAACTGAGGAGAGGGCGTGAGCTCTTAGCCTAAGGATTCCTGCGTGCCGAACCTGATCTACACTTAGCTAACCGGCGCTTAGAATGACTTAGATGGGGAAATAGATCCTGCATATAGTCAAAGCTAAGCTTTTTTATGTGTGTCAAATATCACTCCTTAATAGAGGTATTTAGACTAAATGTGTTTACTTTGACTTAGATTTTTCAATAAAAAACAAACTTTCTGATAAAGCAGCAAAATATTCTCAGCTTGTGGCATTCTTTTTTCTTTTTTTTTTTTTCCTGCATTGTCTATGACGCAGTTACTTTTGCACGACGTGTGACGTGTATTTACGACAAGGGGAAACAAACCCTGTATCATCCTGGCCATTCCTTGAGGTCACGTGGTACACAGTTTTGCACGGCAGACCGGCCCTGTCCACAGAGATGGTCTGCTGGGAGATAAGTTGGTTATTATAGCCGAGTTCCATGTTGTCAGATGGGGCGGTCCGTGCGCAGTGTTAAGGCCTGCCACCAATGCTAAGGTGCGAGGTTCGATCCGGGTCCGGCGTCGATTTTTCCCTAGTAAGTGTCACGTTAATCGGCGGACGTCGGGGTTCTCCGGACCGGCCTCCCTCCTCCACTTGGTACAGTTCAGCAACTAATAAATTTCAATACAAACGATTTCCAATACGTCAGTGCTCGCTGAGCTGCCCTAGCACCACGTGAATCTTCTGTGTTGCGTACAGTGTGTGAGTGAATGCGTGGATTCACGTGAGCGTGCTTGGGTTGAGTCGCGGCTACATTCTGCGCATGAGTTATATAATGAGAATGCGCCATAAGCTGCACTATTATTATCAATGTGTCTGAAGCTACAACATTCAGAGACAGCCTGGACCGCACAAGATTGAGACTGTGCCAGATAGCTGGTGCCGGCAGCACTCCTGTAGAGCGGCTGGCGCAGGTTTAAGCTACAATGGTCCATCCAGCCCATGTCCAGTTTGGTATGATAGGGCTGAAAGATATTTATATACACGCACTTGTGAATGTGTGGCAGGTTTGGGGCTTTCAGTCGCCAAAGCTATTTTTTACAACTTCTAGCATGGTCGGTCTTATGCTAGTGTAGTGTGAGTGAACACTTGACCCCTCCAACACCAGTGGACGCCAGACTGTGTTTTTGAAATCATTTGTAAATTCAAGATCGAAAGCCCCAGCCGTCAAAGGAACATGGATACAAATTGGTCTCAGCAAGAGGTATAGATCCGCATGAGCCCCCGCAATTGCGGGGGCTCATGAGGATCTATACCTCTTGCAGTTGGGTGGTGTTCCATTTTTCTCGGCGGTAAAGAGGCTAATTCACTGATCGTCACAGAACAGAAGAGAACAAAGTTTGGATCAGACTGCTGGAAAATGCGGAATGTATTTATGGGATGTGAATCATCAATACTTAACGCCAACCATTAACATTTCTCGTTATTGTTTGTAGTCCGGAATCCATCGACTGTCAAACCGTTTTCAGTTTCCTCTATCCCAAGAACAAACGGGCCTAAAGACGCCACCAACAGGCGTAGATCCTCATGAGCCCCCGCAATCTGCGGGGGCTCATGAGGATCTATGCCTCTTGCATTTGGATGGCAGTCACTTAAAAAATATTCATCATTTGGAACTCCAACCATTAACGCTGGAGGGCGCAAAATTATTATTTATTCTAATCGTGGTGACGACAGTACAAAATTGCAAGTCCTACTTACTGACTTGCCTTGAGGGTTTCAATAACGGGGAGTCTGGGTGTTAGATATGACGGCTGACGTGAACTAGGCACACATTGCTTCTTCTTCTTCTTCTCGAACGCCGTCACACTTGGAGTTTGGCTCTCAAAATGAAATCTGTGGTCTTCTGTAGCGCCTCCACAGGCCCGTACAGTTTCTCTTGTAGAGTGGCGGGCTTCGGCCATATCTCCTCCCTCAGCGGCTGGTGGTTCCCACAGTCCTGGAGGATGTGCTCTGCGGTCTGCTCTGCTTCTCCACAAGGGCACAGGGGAGATGGCACGAGGTGGAAGCGTCTGTGCAGGTGGAAATTGCTGACATTGCTGACTTACGTCACTTTTTGTACTTTCATTACACTTGTTGTGTAGAGAGTAAGAGACCAGCACTGCCCTGATAAGGCAAAAGGCGGTAAGTCCATTTTGGGGGAAAAGCGAGATTTTCATTGTATTACAGTGATAATTTTGCTTTTCAAAAATGGTAAGTACTCTTTATTGCCATCACAGTGCACTCACAAATCAGGTAGGTGAGGCTAGCGCTGGTAAAACGTACACATACCAAGGGGAATTACTCAGCGCTGGACATACACAGGGTTAGATCCCCTGCCCCCTCCTATCAGGCACCCAATCGCCAGCCCACAGAAAACTACGCAGGTAAAAAAAAACAACCCAGGACTATCATATGCATCCCTATAAAAGGATGCATCAGGTCAACTAAGTCTTTAACCCATGTCGTTTTCTGGAACTTAGGAAGTAGGCAGGAGAAACACACATACACAGTGCAGAACACACTTCCACTTACTTTCCAACTTCAGTCTGAAGACCTGCACACTCAGAATCGTCTTCTTCTCCTTCTTCTTCTTTTTATTTTTTTAATTTTATTATTATTATTATTATTAGTAGTAGTAGTAGTAGTAGTAGTAGTAGTAGTAGTAGTAGTAGTAGTAGTAGTAGTAGTAGTAGTATCATTATTATTTTTACTGTATGAGTCCTTTCACAACAGCTGGCCGCCGTATGAAGGCAAACTACAGTGAGTCCGTAATTATTTTTGTGGTGGAAAGCAAGATTTTCTTGTATTTTATTGTGTTTTAAAATATAATGAAAATCTGGCTTTTCACAAAAATAGACATGCTGTCTTCAAGGGCAGAACAGCTGCTAGAGTAGTGCTGATATTAACTAGCCCCTTTCCTGCCACTGAACGCCTTTATATTGTATTTCTGAACTGAATCTGTGTTCACTAAACGACCAGGAGTCATACAAATCCAAGGAACGTATGCAAATTGGTCTCAGCAAGAGACATAGATCCTCATGAGTCTACGCGATTGCGGGAGCTCATAAGGATCTATGTCTCTTGCAGTTGGATTGTGTTCCGTTTTTCTCGGCAGTGAAGGAGTTAACCATGTTATTTTGTGTGGCAGATAAATCGAAGGTTACCGCCTGAAATATTCGAGGCCTCTTCTGCCAGGCTCCAAGCTAACCTACATTTTAGCAATCTTGATCTCCCATATCCCGTAGCCGTACTGCTTCGTAGATCTGTAGAAAATAGTGAAAGATATATATAACTACTATGTGTGATGAACCAAGCATGACCCCCAAAATACCTACCGCATCAATAAAGGTCATTTACCGTGTGACATCTTTGTTAGATCGTGGAAGAGACTGAAGCACTGTGATAGGTGTGTGTGTATGTGTGTGTGTGTGTGTGTGTGTGTGTGTGTGTGTGTGTGTGTGTGTGTGTGTGTGTGTGTGTGTGCGTGCGTGCGTGCGTGCGTGCGTGCGTGTGTGTGTGTGTGTGTGTGTGTGTGTGCGTGGCAGGGGCGGATCATTTACCTCAGAGGGGGGTGGGGGGGTGTCCAACTTTCCGTTTGGGACCTTCAACCTGATACAAAAGACCTCCCCGACGTTAGACATTGCTTCCAGGAGCATTTTAAAGAATTTTGCGTCGTGTGTGGGGGGGGGGGGGGGCGGCCCGGAACCCCTGAAACACCCCCACCCCCAGATCCACCCCTGGAGCGTGCGTGCCACACAGACACTGAGACATAATTGAATTGAATAAACTTTATTTTACAAGGAGAGAGACAGAGAGAGAGAGACAGACAGACAGACAGACAGATCAAGTTGATATTATTCTAACGTATATTTTGTCCCACGGAGATGATAAAGTCGTCTCTCAGTTCTTCACTGAAAGATTTCATCCGTTAACTCATTCAGCCCGGCGCACGTATTTCCCAAATTGTGCAGGCGTCATCTAACGACTATGCACCTGTTGCAGGAGATGGATCGGCGCCAAGCTAATCTGGCACTGCCCTTGAATTATCATGGTCGATCCATCTCCTGCTGTAGTGCGTCAGGGCTGAATGGGTTATGACGATGTTCAAGGGCATCATCCTCACCCGACGTTATTCACCTTGCGTACAGTGCTAAAGACTGAGGTGTCGGGTCAGTAACCCGTCCCCAATTGTACTACGCAGGATTGTAGACTACTTGTGAAAAATCCACTTACACTTACAGTGATGTCTGGAGAGAAGAAAAAAATCCGCTTGTCTTCCTTTTGCCGAGGAAAGTAGATGTAAATTGAGCAAACAAGAGGCATAGGTTCTCATGAGCCCCCGCGACGCGGGGGCTCATGAGAACCTATACCTCTTGCAGAAGAATGACTTTCGCTGAATTCGTGTTGCGGGGAGTAGGAATGAAGTTCAAGTTGAGTGTATAGTTTTGTAAGCAAGCTATTTTTCTGAGGCCGGCTAGTTTCCCTTTGAACTGGCCACAGTGAGTTGCTTTCAATGATTTGTGATGGGGTGACCTGAATGGAAATACTTGGCAGCGTTTCCTTATGAGCTGCCTACACTGATTAATATTACAACTTTTTACAAATACCTTGCTTTACCTTGCTTCCCGTCCTTTTTAAGTCTTACACAGCTCCTTCTTCGCTACGTTTGAGCGGAAAGCTGTATCACACACGTGTGATAGCTTGGCTGTATCATACGTGTGTGGGGCGGTCCGTGGCGCAGTGGTTAAGGCGCCTGCCACCAATGCCAAAGGTGCGTGGTTCGATACCGGGTTCCGGCGTTGGACTTTTCTCCTCTGGTAAGTGTCACCGTTAATTCGGGCGGACCGTCGGGGGTTCTTTCTCCGGGTACTCCGGTTCTTCCACCCCCCCCCCCCCCCATCCCCCCACCTCCCACACTTTGGTACCGGTCTCAGGCCACTTTACAAATTTCAAATACAAGCGATCAAAAATCTCTGTAACTTCAGTAGCTGACTGGCCCTTCGTTTGTCTTGTACTGTGTTTGTCTTAAATGGCGTAAATCCGTGTCTGTTTCGTGAGTGTGCGTGTTGGGTTTCAGGCGCGGCGCTTTGAGTCAATTTCCCCAAAATTGAGAAAAAGCGCCTATATAATAACGGTATTATTATTTATTATTATTTTATACAGCTTTGCATGCTGCGTAAACGGCAAAATTGTCTTGTAGAGAGTCCTGTCACCCATAAGATAAGGGCACACACGATATTGAAACTTGACCTATTTTCAGATCATGACATCATTTTATAATGACGACTGGCACTCCGGCTTCATTATTTCGCTATTACATCATCATCATGATTGTAGGAACATTTGTCTGGTATCCAATAAACTGACTTCACATTAACAAAGTAAATTACGTCAAGATTTTTGCCAAGACACAATGGCGGTTGTCTGGTGACTAAGTGTGTGCTGAAAACCAACTCACTTCGGATTTATGCCAAGAAAAAGGTGAGTAAGAAATATATTATTATTACATGGTATTTATATGGAGCATTTCTCATATTTATAATATAACTCAATGCGCAGAAAGTAGCCGCGAACTGAACCCAACAAGCACGCTCACGTGAATCACACGCATTCACTCACACACTGTACGTAAACACAGAACATTCACGTGGTGCTAAGGGCAAGCTCAAGCGAGCTACTGACGGTATTTGGAAATCGTTTTGTATTTGAAATTTTTTTTAAAATTTTTATTAAGTTGGCTGAAACTGATACCAAAGTGAAGGGGGAGGAAGAGCCGGAGTACCCGGAGAAAGAACCCCCGACGGTCCGCCCGAATTAACGGTGACACTTAGTAGAGGAGAAAAATCCGACGCCTCGTGGTCTTAAAACCTTATGTATCTAAATTACAACAGTATCATGTGTAGATTCTAATAAGTCCTCACAACTAGCAAGGGCTCACGAGGATCTATGCCTATTACACATGAAACGAACATGTTGTGACAGCGTGTTCATTATGAAGCAACCTGTTGCACACTCACACTCCAACCTGTGTTGGTCCTGCCAGGCCTTCGCTCGTAGGATAACGTTTTAAAACCACTCGAGTGAGATTCTCAGTATCACCTAAACACCAATGTAAGACTCTATATATCCGATTTTCGAGAGTGTTGAGTTTCGCCATACACTGGAAGTCTTCCTACGTCACTGAAATGCAGCAAAGGCGTCCTGTATTGAGTAACATAAGTTACGTAGCGTCTTTGACTGTTGTCATACGCGCTTATAATAAATTATCCCTTTTCTCACAGATGTAACTCATTTGTGTCCGACTCGTTTCAGCCAGTTTCAATTCAGGCATTAATCCCTTCACAGCCGAGAAGAAAAGTTTAACATAATCTAACTGCAAGAGACATAGATCCTCATGAGCCCCCACTCCCCGCTTGGACCAATTTCAGTGCATGTATCAGTCCATGTTTTTTGGAGGGTGCTGCCTTTTGGTCGTTGAATGAATGTTCTAAGATTTTAAAAACAAACATGCGTACAGTCTATGTACAGCGGCAGGGATGGGCCGGGGTTAAAGTCCAGTCGATCCACCCACAACGCTCTCTATGTATGGTGCTCGTCATGACAAATATTGCACTTCGTGAGCAACGTGTCATAATTAAGGCTCGATTAACTCATTCAGCCCTGACGCACTGCAGCAGGAGATGGGTCGACCATGATAATTCAAGGGCAGTGCCAGATCAGCTTGGCGCCCATCTCACAGTCCTGCAACAGATGCATAGTCGAGTCGTTAGATGACGCCTCCAAAATTTGGGAAATACGTGCGTCGGGCTGCATGAGTTAAGCCAGTAATTTAAGACGCATGTCAAGTTAATTGGCACACGTGCACTACAAAGATCCTGTGTTTGAGAAACTGCGCACCCCTCAGTTCACTCGGAAGAAAACGCGTGTTTCTATACTACGTCTCCCAAAACTCGGCGGGCCGGCCGAACTACTGGCAATTAATGTCTAATCAAAGTCTTATTTTGACGTAGTTAGTCATCTGCAAAACACAGACTGTTCAGAGCCCCTGCATTTGCAGCGGTCTGACGGGACTGAACAGTTCTATTCATTCGCGAACGCGTCTAATGAAACAAATTTTCTGGTAGAAATAAGCGCTCCATGAGTCATGCTGGTGTAATAAACTGACGCAAGTTGTCGTCGCACTTGAAGGTAACCACCACCATCCTTCAACCCCTAACCCCCACCCCCTAACCCACCCCCGTAATCCCTCCCCCTTCCCACCCACCCCCCACCCCCCTCTCCGCGTCAGTAAGTCCCTCAGTCCCCACTGAGTTCCGATTGCAATTTCCTCCTTACCCCCTCCCCCGACATTTAACTGGCAGCCGTTCAAAACTAAGACTAGTGTTGACTTAGGTTTCAAATAAATTGGAAGGAAATATTTTAAAATGTTGACAGTGGCACTAAAACCAACAAAAATTATTTAAAACTGAAAACGAGAGAGAAAAAAAAAGAAGAAAAGAGAACGATTTTGCCTGATTGTACTTAGCTCGTTTAGCCATTAATTGTGTGTGTGCGTGTGTGTGTGTGTGTGTGTGTGTGTGTGCGTGCGTGCGTGCGTGCGTGCGTGTGTGTGTGTGTGTGTGTGTGTGTGTGTGTGTGTGTGTGTGTGTGTGTGTGTGTGTGTGTGTGTTGGGCGGTGGATTGGGGAGGGAGGGGGGGGGGCTGTAGGGTGTTGAAAGGGGTTGTCTTTTAACCAGGCACGCGTGATTTGGTACGCACTGATGCGTTCGTATTGACCTAATCCTGATTGAACCCTTAAGGACCTTGAAATACCTCGCTAACTTCCTCTGTCTGAGCAACAGACATGAAAGTAAATGAAAAGCTTCTTACGAGCAATAGGCGTGGATTCTCATTCTGGTACTGCAGGGGCTCATTAGAATCTACGCCTATTGCAGATGTAATGGCGGGGCCCGCGCTCATGATTGGAATCCAGCTGTCTGACGGAAGTGCTCTGCGAGAGGTCGACAGGTTTTTCCAGTTTGTAAAACCCTATCGTCGCGTTATCCTCAGTCAGATGACGGCATCGTCAGTGTGACGCACTTCCTCCGTGACGTAAGAGGGCGTGATAATGACTCCGTGAATCGCCTTACGTCCCATGAGCCCACGCGGATGAGTTCGAAAGTGTTTTTAGCTTGCAATCATTTCTACAATGGAAACCCTTTTATTTGCAAGAGGCCGGCATAGGTGCTCATGCGCCACCCGCAATTGCGGGGGCTCATGAAGATCTATACCTCTTGTTTGTCGCATTTTATATCTGTTTTTCAGGTGCAGTGGATCATCACATGTTTAACCTGTAAATGAGGAATTGGCCAAAATTGCTGTCTTGAAGAAGAACTTAAACCTGTTCTTCTCTCTCAGCAGGATCAAAACAGGTTGGAGTGTGAGTGTGCAACATGTTGCTTCATAATGAACACGCTGTCACAACATGTTCGTTTCATGTGTAATAGGCATAGATCCTCGTGAGCCCTTGCTAGTTGTGAGGACTTATTAGAATCTACACATGATACTGTTGTAATTTAGATAATGTTTTGTTGTTGTTGTTGTTGCTGCTTTTTTTTTTTTCTTTTTTTTGGGTGCGGGGGGGTGTTATTTAGAAAAGGCTTAATCGGCGATTCCACAAAAGAAATAAGGTGAGACGCTGAAGAAGGAAGGTTAACTTTCACTGCGAAGTCAATTTAATACTCGCCAAGCGGGCTAAAGCGTGGAGCCAGAACGGTGAAATTGCCTCTACTTGGGGAAAATTAAGATTGTTCATTCTTCGGTGTATGCACGTGCAATTTAGTTTAACTTTTAAGTGCTCGATTTGCCGATCAGGTATTATATATGGCATAGGTGCTTGTAGCCTCGAAATTTCAAAAAATGTATGCATCAATAAACAGCCAATAAACAGCCAGACGCAGATTTGTGTCTTTGACATGACGCCGAATTTTGACGTCAAACATCATTTAGAAAGTCTAAACCTGACATGACGCCGAATTTTGACGTCAAACATCATTTCTAAACCTTTAGCTGCCGGAAGGCTTTTCTTTTCTCTTTTTTATTTCTCTCTCTTTTTTTTTTTTTTTTTTTTTTTCTTTCTTTCTTT
Source organism: Semisulcospira habei (assembly GCA_036245525.1). NCBI lineage: Eukaryota > Metazoa > Mollusca > Gastropoda > Semisulcospiridae > Semisulcospira > Semisulcospira habei. The sequence goes on along the minus strand of BTPG01000006.1, from coordinate 181,397,879 downwards.
TTTTTTTTTTAGGAATCACAGCCCCACAAAAACCGCTACCGCCAGCCAATGTGTTAAAATGCATTCTTATGCTGTTTCTGATTGTAAACCGTACGGCCGCTCCAGCCAGTGACTTGCCACAGACCACAGACCAGTTTATCGTTGTAATGCATTTCAAGAAGTCAACACTTTTCCATGAGTGTGGGTTTTTTTTCTGATAGTTGTCTGGCTCGACAGCGGGGGCGGCCAATTTGAGAAAAATAGTGACTGATGCGAATTTGCACGATGTTCCAATTTCACTGCCGAAAAAAAGTAAACACGACCCAATTGCAAGAGACATAGATCCTCATGAGCCCCCGCAGTCGCGGGGGGAGGGGGTCATGAGGACCTATGTCTCTTGCTGACACTGTTTCATATCCACGCTCCTCGGATGGCTTTTTGGGGTTGAATTAACACAGATATCAGAAACAACCAGAATCAGGCAGACAAAGGTTAACCCATTAAATCCTGACCCACCATACTCAGTAAGTTGATCGACCATGACAGTTCAAGGGTGGCGCCAGAATAGCTGGTCGATCTGCCTCCTGGATTGTAATGCAGTCTTCAGATGAAAACTCCAATTTTTTTTATTATTTATTTATTTATTTTTTTTTTTTTGGGGGGGTGGGGGGGGGTGGGGGTGGGGAGGGGTGGATTTCGACCTTAGGACACAAACGGGTTAATACCATATAGGGCTCGGGAAGTTCCCCGCGTTGCCTAGGAACGTCGGTGCGGCAGCCGCCATCTTGAGAGGATACGATCGACTTCAGATAGCAGCGAAGTAGTGTTTCAACACGTTTTTCTTCATGTTTTTTCCTTTTTGGAAACAAACAAAAACAGATTCTGGTTAGCGGTTTCCTACGGTGATGGCAAGACTTGCTGTTATTGCCTATAGCACGTTAGGACTTTCCTGACATTGCCCTGACAGCGATTTCCCGATGAGCGCATGAGTCGCGTATCCTCTCAAGATGGCCGCCACGACTAGCGTGATGACATCAACTTCTGGAGCCCTATAAGTTACAGGTATACCGCGCGTGACTTATCGGCCGACGGCTGACGCCTATTAATTAACTCTTACTGCCCAGCGGGCAGAGGGATAGCAGGCTGCCTGTTTTTCACGCCGGCAAGTGTTTTAAACATCCACTTACGCTGAGCCAGGAGGGGGCACGAGGTTTGATTTGTTACGTCGGTTGGAAACTGCAGCCTTTGATCATCGCTTTGTGTAGTCAGACCTTGGGCACAGTCCGGCTTCAACAATGCGCTGGCCACCGTCTACTGCCCATTCGAGAACCACGTAAATGGGCGCTGTGATGTTGGACCTTTAATGCTTCAGTCCGTAATGCCCTAAATCACAGATCAGCACAGATGTGAACTGGTCCGGGAGGAGGAGCAGAATCAAGTTCATGAAGAAACCCTTGTCTGCGGAGGCGTGTGCATGACCATACATTATGGAGATGTGTTGAGTTCCCTTTGGGTCCAGACTTTTGAGCAGAATTTCGTTTGTGATTTTGGACCTTAAGGCGCTTGACCGTAACGTTCAAAGTCACAGACCAGCAGACCCGTAAAGTCCAGAATAACAGACCAGCACTCACATTCGAGTGGCTGTACCTCAGTGGACGTCATTGAATTGCTTCCAAATTGGACGGTAATACTTGTACCAGTTCCTTTAATTTCCAAATAGCCTCAGTCCATTATTACAAGAAAGTTACACCACAAGACCAGGCTTTTAACCCTGTGGCTGTCGGTAGCCGTTCATGTCGCCATGATTCTCCTGCACGACCAAAACCGCTACCCGACACCCAAAGGGTCAGTAAATCTTTCTCGCGGCTTGAAGACAGCGGCTGTGAAAGTATCCCATTTCTTTAAACCCCCCCCCCCCCACCCACCCCCCATAAAACTGCGTGTGTCCGGCCTTCAGTGCTAGACAGTGACGACATTTTGTTACGATACGCGCAGTTTTAACCCCTTCACTGTCAAGAAAAAGTGAACACGATCCTTCTGCAGGAGACATAGATCCTCATGAGCCCCCGCGGTTGCGGGGGCTCATGAGGATCTATGCCTCCTGCTGACACCAGTTTGTATCCACGATATTCCTTTGCGGCCAAGGTAAGTTTACTTACCTTGGCTGCATTATCACGTCGGACGCCAAGCTGGACAAGGAGCTTGACAGCAGGCTGGCAAAAGCAAACAGCGCTTTCGGGCGACTTTTCAAGCGGGTGTGGCACAATCAACAGCTGAAAACAGGCACCAAGATCAGCGTGTACAGAGCTGTGGTCCTCACCACCCTGCTGTATGGTTCCGAGTCCTGGGCCCTCTACCGCAGCCAACTACGACTCCTCGAACGCTTCCACCAGCGCTGCCTGCGTACCATCCTTGGCATTCACTGGAGTGACTATGTCACCAACGTCGAGGTCCTTGAACAGGCTGAAACTGTGAGCATCGAGGCTTTGCTGCTGCGGACACAGCTCCGCTGGGCGGGGCATGTCTCCAGGATGGAGGATCATCGCCTACCAAAGATCACCCTGTTCGGCGAGCTTGCTACTGGACACCGTGACAGAGGGGCACCAAAGAAGAGATACAAAGACTGTCTCAAGAAGTCACTTAGTGCCTGCCAAATCGACCACCACCAGTGGTCTTCGCTTGCTGCGGACCGTGACACCTGGCGCTCCACCATTTACAAGGCAGCTGTCTCCTTTGAGGACTCTCACAGAGCTAGCCTTAAGGACAAGCGGCTCAGGAGAAAAAACAGAGATGCCGCAGCTCAGAACCCTGGCCATACCTTCCCCTGCAGCCACTGCGGTCGAACCTGCCTGTCTCGGATTGGCCTCCGCAGCCACGAACAAGCCTGCAGACGTCGTGGGCAACTCCTATAAAATCTTCGTTCGCGAAGTCAAGCCAAGAGATTCCTTTGCGGGACGGCTGCGCTGGATCATCAGAGATTTCAAAAGCGCAATCTGCGTCCACTGGCAGCAAAGGGGTTAACCTTGTTTTGTGGGCTTTAGGATGCAGTGCAGGACACAGATCGACATAGGCGCCAAGCTATTCTGGCATCACCCTTGAACTATCATGGTCGATCAATATCTTGCTGTGGTGTGTCTGGGGTAGAATGCGTTAAGGGGGCAATAAATGGGATTGTGGAATGTAGGTGTCCGTGACTGTACTCAGTGCAAGGTTTTCGCAAACCCATTAATGTCAAGTACTTGCGTTCGTCTCGCCATCAAACGTTTAGCTTCCGGAACAAAGGGCCAGTTGCATGATCGAGCTTAGTCCTGCACCAGCGACTAAGCTAGGTGCGCCCGCTGTAGCTTAGTGGCTGGTGCAGGACTAAGCTAGCTCATGCAACTGGCCCAAAGGCTACAGTAAAGAGGAAATTGTCCTTGCCCCAATCAAACAATTTCACTGACGTGGTTTCTTCTCCGTGTGTTGGAGGAGGCAGATTTGTGATGGGCCGGGGCGATTCGCTGTTTTATTGACCTCCGATTCATTTGAGTGTCGCTCCGTCGTGTACGCCTGTTGAAAGTTGCAAAGCGGAAAGTTATTCATGGGTGATGGAGTTATGTGTGAGCCTTTGTGTGAAAAAGTCGTAACTCATTCAGTCCGACGCACGTATTTCTCCAAGTTTGGAGGCGTCATCTGACGACTATGCACCTGTTGCAGGGGATGGATCGACCATGATAATTAAAGGGTAGTGCCAGATGAGCTTGGTGCCTGTGGGCGCCAAGCTCATCTGACACTACCCTTGAATTATCATGGTCGACCCATCTCCTGCTGTAGTGCGTCAGGGCTGAATGGGTTAATTTATAAATTGAACGCTCGAAGGCTTGCCCGTCTGAAGAATGCACTTGTCTGTCAATGATGTTTTCAGCAAGAGGCATAGATCCTCATGAGCCCCGGCAGGATGCGGGGGCTCATGAGGATCTCTGCCCTCTTGCAGGTGGGTCATACCTCGTTTATAGACGTATTATCCCTTTGGCTGTCGGTAGCACTTTGTGTCGGCCGTCGCGATGATTCCTGCAGGAATCACAACACCCAGACATCCGGAATCATCGCAACAAAACGCGCAACCGACCAAAAGGGCTAAACTTGTACACATTTGAGAGGAGAGGGTGGAGGTAGGAGGAGGAGCTCCTTCACAGAAGCAATTAGGGAGGGGGGGGGGAGATTGCGGTGCTGGGGATGGGAGAGGTGAGGGCCGGGAGGCGGGCACGATCCGCCAGTGTTTTTCTTGGTTGACTGACTGTGCTGACGATGTCTGTACTGGATCGCCGCAATGTTGAGTCAGCCAGGTAGTGGATGATTTGGACCAATTACAACCTAATCAGGCAATTTCTTTGAGCAATGTCGTTTGGTCGGGATTCCCGGAATTAGCGCTTCTAAAGGTGTCGGCTGAGTTTCGTATGAAGACCGGACATGCATAATATGCATTGTCTGTTTGTGTTCGCCGCGAACTCAACAAGACGTACAAGCGGGCCGCACAGAGCTAACAAATCAGTCCAGTACCAACGTGCATTCTACTACCAACCACCAGAAGAAAAACAAACAGAATCAAATAAATAAAAGGGACAAACTAATAAACAACACAACAAAACTGAGCGCCAGCCGAGAAACAATGACAAACCTGTAAAGGATCAAGTCAACCTATCCATGCAGTCTGCCTACAAAAAAACTATAAAACTACAAAGACAGAAACGGACTCATAAGACAGAAATAAACAGCCACCTAACCCGCCTGGCCAAACAAACAAACAAATAAACAAACAAACTGACTGTCAGTACAGCCGGGAGCATCATGTCATAATTTCAGCCGTGTCCTTGGCCGCTCCGGCGTCAGAATCTCAGTCACTCAGTTCAACTCGCCTCTCAGTCGCGAACCCAGGCCTGAAATATGCCAGTAATGATGCTACCCCTCCCACTTTATTTTGAGTGTAGGTCTGTGATTTTGGACCTGACGGCTTTTAGCCTTAGCCGTCAGGTCCAAAATCACAGACCTGCACACATTTATATATAAGATCGGTATTTGTGAAGTATGCACATAACGAATAACAACCTCAAGCGACTCACTGAATGGTCTCGCTCTGTTTGTGTTGGCTACACGCGCTTGATAGTGACGCGTTTCAGACGGCGATGCGGGTTTGAGGGCGCTAGAAATGCCGATCGCTGTAAAATGATTTTTGACGTCGAATGTCTGTAGTGTCATGGTTCGTCTACCACAAACCTAGTCCTATATGTAGGCCATTTGTGATACACGTTGCTGATCAGACTCCTGGATCAAGTCAACAGTTGAATTGACGTATAGCTCGTGTCGTGTGTCTGTGTGTGTGTGTGTGTGTGTGTGTGTGTGTGTGTGTGGTGTGTGTGTGTGTGTTTAACCATGCAGCCACGGTGGCTGCAGACACAAGAGGGTTATGCTTTCCGCGAGACCACATCAGATTTGTGCTGGCTAGGACATGTGCCGCGAGAGGCATAGATCCTCATGAGCCCCCGCAGATGCGGGGGCTTATGAGGATCTATGCCTCTTGCTTTTCTTTTTTTTTTTCTTTTCTTTTAAACAAACCATTGAAGATACTTTTTGTTTTATTGCATTGATCGTCCTTAGCCCGAGGCCGTTTTGTTGTAACTGTTAACTGTTGAATTATAAATGCTTTTCAGAGTGTATCACAGCGCTGGACAGACAACAGTTAGATCCCCTGCCCCCGCCTATCAGGCACCCAATCGCCAGCCCACAGAGAAATACGCAGGTATAGAATAAGACAATCATTTCCATTCCTAATAAGAATGGATCAGGTCTCTTATATAACCCATGTCTTTCTCCGGAACTTAGGAAGTAGGCAGGAGAAACATACATACACAAACATGAAGGTGCGCTACTATATGTGGTCGGGTAAATACCCTGATTTCCCACAGTAGATGCACAGAACATTACACAACAATGTAACGATACAAATTTTGCCTCGAGTTATACATGATACTCACAAACCAGATAGGTGAGGCTAGCGCTGGCAGAATTGTCAGTACTCAAACCAAGGGGAATCACAGCGCTGGACAGACAACAGTTAGATCCCCTGCCCCCGCCTATCAGGCACCCAATCTGTCTGTTGTCTGTCCAGCGCTGTGATTCCCCTTGGTTTGAGTACTGACAATTCTGCCAGCGCTAGCCTCACCTATCTGGTTTGTGAGTATCATGTATAACTCGAGGCAAAATTTGTATCGTTACATTGTTGTGTAATGTTCTGTGCATCTACTGTGGGAAATCAGGGTATTTACCCGACCACATATAGTAGCGCACCTTCATGTTTGTGTATGTATGTTTCTCCTGCCTACTTCCTAAGTTCCGGAGAAAGAAAGACATGGGTTATATAAGAGACCTGATCCATTCTTATTAGGAATGGAAATGATTGTCTTATTCTATACCTGCGTATTTCTCTGTGGGCTGGCGATTGGGTGCCTGATAGGCGGGGGCAGGGGATCTAACTGTTGTCTGTCCAGCGCTGTGATTCCCCTTGGTTTGAGTACTGACAATTCTGCCAGCGCTAGCCTCACCTATCTGGTTTGTGAGTTTTCAGAGTGTGAATGATGAACTGATATTTTCCCACTAGTGTGTCAGGCACGTAACCTCGGGCAACAGACAGCGAGTCCATTTGTGTGAAAACAATAGCAAGAAATACAATGAAAATCAGTCTCGCAAACTATGGTCTTACAGTTTTTCATAACAGAGCAGCAATCTGGCACAACCCTTGACCGATCACAGCCAAATGGGAAGAGAAGAGAAGGATTTTCAAGTTTACCCCCAGACTGATACAGACGATACCGTGTGGTGGAAAACTGACTTGATCTTGACAAATCAGCCCTCTGTGCCCTCAGAACGGTATCGTCGGTAGCAGTCATGGGTTTAAATACGCGGGGAGACGTACGTCTTAACACATCAACCAAAACGGTCGCTGACTTGTAGGTCGTTATCCGTTTAATATTTTGTATTTCACGTTGAAGATCGTATTTATGTCACTACAATAACCTGTCATAGTCCTTCTAATGCTTTACAGTAATTGAATCCTCTTGTCAGTCCAAATGGTGTGTGAAAATTCATAATGCTGCATAGTCCAGCTGAGTGGTGCCCAGCTGACAAAATATGCTTATTCGCCACACAGCGTGAGAATCTAGTTGACCCCTGAAAAACTGCTGTGACACAACTTCAAGAGACATAGATCCTCATGAGCCCCCGCATTTGCGGGGGCTCATGAGGATCTATGCCTCTTGTTGATACCACTTGGTACCCATGCTCATTGGAAGGCTGGGGGGGGAGGGGGGGGGCTCTGTTGGCGTTATTTAACAAAGATTTCTGAAAAAAAAAATCTGCGACCAGTAGCAATGGAAAGGTTACAGTCTTAAAAATCGCATCACTGAACTGGTTGAAAAAGAAACAGGTTAAGTATAATCCGCCTGTCAAGATGAGTGGATATTTCTGTGTGGGCCTGTGATTTTGGACCTCAGTTACGGCTTGGAGCTGTAACGTTCCAAACAACAGACCAGCCCACATTTACAGTCTGAATTACTCCTCGATAAACTCCAACCTTATCTTTAATCCTACTGGAAGAAAAAAGTATTTCACGAAAGAATCAGGAGGCGCTAGTGTTCGTGGTGAACTGCTATGATGTACTAATGTAGGGGGAACATTGATTGAGTGAGGCCGCCTAGACCAAAAAACGGGACTCAAATAAATTAGAAACTCTTCTGCCTGCCGAACAACACGCTTTCACTTAAAACGATACATTAGTCTTATAACTGAGTTTCTTAGATATCAGGTAAAATAGCTTCCCCTCCCCCCTCCCCCTACCACCCACTCTCCCTTCCCCCGTAGGTAAAGGTCCTCGGACCTACGACGGCCGCAGCGGACCCGCACGGCCAGACGTGTTGCTACTCGGTGGGGTCAGCACCCCTCTCCCCATCATCAGAATTTTGAACAAGACGAGGATTTCATCCCAAAGTCTACCGTATTGTTTGGAGCTCACATGCGTTTATCTTTTAGGAACATTCAGAGTAGTTCATATTTTTAGGCTTATTATGCTGATCCATTTCCCTCCTCTCTAAGCCCGATCAACACACACGTCGACGCACCGCACAATAAAGACGGCCACACGACGCTTCCCGCCATTAGTAGCTACGCTCTGTGGGCTAGTCGTGTAGCGACAGGAAACCATCTCCTTCTACTCTAACCCACCGGCCTCCGGCTGATCCACACACACTGGCACACAGAAATAAAGACGGACACACGGCGATTCCCGCCATTCGTACTGAAGCTGTGTGGTCTGGCGTTGCATAGCTACTGATTCTGAAGAAGAATAATAGCACGAGCAGCGAAATGACGGGTAAAGTCACACACCACGTTTGAAATTCAGTGCAATCTAGGAGTCTCACATGAGACCGGACACGCTTTCTTTGCTCTTCAGTGCACTTTTCACTAAGAGTCAGCTGCACACTACCTGACCATCAAAGACCCGTCGCTGTACGTGACGATGGTGGCCTTGAGCTGATGTAAAAACGGCGGCGGCTAAACGCGTCCAGTTTGGAAACTGTATAAGGCCATGGCGGCTAAACGCGTCCAGTTTGGAAACTGTATAAGGCCATGGCGGCTAAACGCGTCCAGTTCAGTTGGAAACTGTATAAGGCCATGGCGGCTAAACGCGTCCAGTTTGGAAACTGTATAAGGCCATGTCAGACGGGGGCTGAAAACAGTTTCCAAAAACAAAAACACAGCTGTTTTGACTGAAAACACGCCGTGTGACATGGCACACAAAAATGTTTTTGAAAACAGTTTTCTACTGCTTCCAGAATTTAGGACCGATCCTAAAGTCTTGCAACAGTTTCAGAAAACACTGCTGCTTGAACCAATCAATGTGAAACAAAGGTGCACGCGTCTTCTATCGACCCAAAGTCGCACCCACCAACTCCTTTCTCTTCTCTTTCGCCTTTCGAGGACTATTTGTGCTGCTTGAATCAAAATGATGTCGCCGTCAGAACTTGATTCTGCCAGATACAACAACAAAGACCTTTCACAACTCCCTTCACCAAAAGATCGCCAAAGGGAAACAACTATGGAAAATGTATACACACAACACAACAACGCTGTTTCTCCGGGTGACATGCTCAAAGCAGAACAGTTTGCGAAAACTTTTGTTTTAGAAAACTGTTTTCAGAAACCGTACCTTCTGACTGACAAGGACTATAGGGTTCGGGAAGTTCCCCGCGTTGCCTAGGAGCGTCGGCGCGGGCAGCCGCCATCTTGAGAGGATACGATAGACTTCAGATAGTAGCGAAGTAGTGTTTCAACACGTTTTTTCTTCAGTCTTCCTCAGTCTTTGGAAACAAACAAAAACAGATTTTGGTTAGAGGTTTCCTACAATGTGGCAAGACTTGCTGTTATTACCTATAGCACGTCAGGACTTTCCTGACATTGCCGTCCTGACAGCGATTTCCCGATGAGCGCATGAGTCGCGTATCCTCTCAAGATTGGCCGCCACGACTAGCGTGATGACGTCAGCTTCCCGAGCCCAATAGGCGAAGCGAAAATAAACATTTTCGCTGTGGCCATTTTTCCTGGACGTTTGTGGCTCTTGGTCGTTTAATGGACACAGAATCTGGAATCAAAGTATGCGCCGAGTAGCAGGGAAGGGGTTGAACTTAAATGACACAGTTAAAAGAGACAGACTGATTAACCTATTACACACTGAGGCTGATTTTGTACAATTTTTGCTCAAGTTATTGTCCTATGAAGGCTGCATTACTGATTAGGAGATGGATCAACTGTCTTAGTTCAAGGGTGGTGCCAGAATAGCTTGGCGCCTGAGGCGCCAAGCTATTCTGGCACCACCCTTGAAATATCGGTCAAATTTGGTTTCAAGCGGATCCAAAAGGGTCAGAACCGCAGTTCAAATTATGTTAGTTTGGTGACTTGGGTTGTTGAGGTGGAGACACGCTGACATGGAGCCGAGTCGTTTGAAAAATTGTTTCACCCCCGCCGTCCGCATGTCAATGGACTCAGGCTGATTACGTTTCTGCCGGATGAATTTGCCAGTTCACTCATCCAGCGGCAAACGCCACACACAGACGTCCAACGAACGTGGATACCGAGTGGTTTCAGCGATAGGCATAGATCCTCATGAGCCCCGCGCAGCTTGGGTCTAACCGCCGCTGAGTCGGTTCCTTAGTATTTAATTACGCTTGTTGCTTGGATACTTTAATTGTCCCACTGAAGAGAAATTTGGGGCTACCTTCCCTGGGGCACCGGCTGCAGCACCACCCGACCCGCGGGTACTTTTTTTTTCTTTCTATTTTTATAAAACAGATAGACAACCCTTCTAGCGCCATGGGCACATTTCCCGAATTTTGGAAGTGTTACTTAACGACTATGTACAACTTGCAGGAGGTGGATTGACCATGATAATTCAAGGGTAGTGCCAGATTAGCTTGGCGCCTTCAGGCGCCAAGCTAATCTGGCACTACCCTTGAATTATCATGGTCAATCAATCTCCTGCTGTAGGGTGTTGGCGTTAATAGGGTTAACAGATAAAGTACAGGGGAATATTGGAACTACTTTAGCACATATGCATGCAGTTTACAATCATACTTTAGTCACACTGGCATACACCGGCCCTCGCCTCACAATCCACCCCATCCTCCACTCCATGCTCAGTTTTAGTCATCGTCTGGCAAATGCAAGAAATCAGTCGGTGAGGCCGCCCAAATCAGTTGTCGTTTACAAGCAATCAACAGTAGATTACTCCGAGCTAAATTTAAAACGGCATCTTTAAAAAGTATTGGCCCAATAATGAGTTAATCTGGGTTGATTGGACTGATTTTCTTTTCACTTCCTACTGTGATAACGGTGACTATTTAGTAATCTCTCTCTCTCTCTCTCTCTCTCTCTCTCTCTCTCTCTCTCTCTCTCTCTCTCTCTCTCTCTCTCTCTCTCTCTCTCTCTCTCTCTACGAGAGAAAAAAATTAGGTCGAAGTCTATCTGAAAAAAGGTAATTACGGACATTAAACGCGGCTTCGGGTCGACGTTCGCCGCTGTGGGCCAGCGCGGCTGCGTGTCACAGTATGTGTGCTCGGCTGTGTGTGCGTGTCAGTGTCTGTGCATGGCGCGCGGGCCAACAGCGGCCGACTGACGTCGGCCGGAGGACCCTGCGCTTACTGGGTTAGTATTTGGCGAAAGCAAGATATAACCAACTGCACGCTATTTTCGCCACCAAGACTGTCTCGACTATGAATTAATCCGGGCAGATATGCCCCGTAAGGTTGCTCTCCGATACTACTGACTGAGAAGCAGTTGATAGAGCCGGTAATGTAAACTGAACATCTGTTGTGTCTGTCAGATAGATACCCCGGACAGACCCAATGCGCAAAAGGTCATCGGGCCGATGTCAGCCGCCGTTGGCCCGCGCACGGCCGTGCGCGGGCCAAGGGCGGCTGACGTCGGCCAGATGGCCTTTGCGCTTGGGAGGAGAAAGAGACTGAGAGGCCTCGCCGACGCGGCGCTAGAGATAGGTTTTCGGTCAAAGGGAAGTAACCGCGGGCACGTGTGCTATAAAACTAGTTGGTGGGCCGCGGGAAAACCGCTGACGAATTTTGATCGGATGAGCGCCGCAAAGACAGCCGGAGACATCTTTCTTAATTTTAAAAACAAATTACAGTCTATTTCGCTTGTAACAAGATCGGACATAACGCATGTTTATATGACATACTTTTAAAGAGATCCCAGCAGCACTGTTTCTATGTAAATCAAGTTTCTTCTATCGCTTAATGAACCGCTTTGCGGCATTTCAGTAGTAGCATCCTACCGGTTTACAGAAATATTAGTACAGTTCATTTTCTTTTTACATTTTCTTTGATTTTCTCTTTTGTTGTTGTTGCTGCTGTTGCTGTTAGATTGTAACTGTGACGCACGACTGCTATGTGTTTGTTTGTTTTTTAAATACCTGTGACGCACGACTGCTATGTGTTTGTTTGTTTTTTAAATACCTGTGACACACGACTGGATTTATTATGCTGAGCTACGCTGAGCATCATCCGTCCCCGCTGAGTCTCACTGACTGACTGAGGAGACATGGCTAGACCTGTGCTGTATGGACGATGTTTGAGATATTCCTTGACAGAAGATTTAAGAACAGTAAAGCAGGGGCGGATCAAGGGAGGGGGGGTATTCCAGGGGTTCCGAACCCCCCCCCCCCCCAAACCCAAAATTCTTTAAAATGCCCCTTTTTGCGGTGTGTTTGGAAACACCCCCTCCCCCTCCTTTCGATATTTTCAGTAGCGAATGGCGAGAGTCTGAGCACGCACGCGCCTTCTCTGCCCTTCCCCCCGCTTTTCGATTTTAGTTCGGCCCCTGGAAGCAAGGTCTTTTGTATCAGGTTGATGGTCCCAAACAAAAAGTTGGAACCCCATACCCCTCCGAGGTAACTGATCCGCCCCTGCAAAGACTGACTTTAGGTACACTGAGATTTGTTCGAATAGTTGTTGCACTGACGTAGTGGAACGCTAGCCGTTTGCCGCTACTGACGATACTGTCCGCTCGGCGGAAAAGACCTGTATATACACGCCTTTTCCGCCGAACGGTATCTTCAGGAGCAGACAATGGGGTTAAAAGTAAAGAATATGTGTCAACTTGGTTCATAATCGCTTTTACCGATGACGCATGATGAAAAATCAGGATGACTCATTCCGTGACCAAAGAGAGACAACTCAATTTTCGTCCTTTTAGCTTTTTGTTCGTGTTGTCTCCCTTGCTTGCCACCCGTATAACGTTTGCACGTGCAGTCACATGATTCGTTTCCCCCAAAATCGCAGGTAGTGTTCAGATGCAACTTTACAATGAGAGAAGAGGGGGGGGGGGGGATACGTTTATAAATTGTTGGACAGGTTTGTTCGTATATTTATAATGCAATAGGCTGAGATAATTTTAATTTTTAAAAATATCCATACGAAGTGCATTCCCCTCGGCAGGCGAGAAATTAAATATAACGGTTGCGGTGAGGTATGTTTACGGTCCATGTAACCTGTTGGATGCATCTCATGTTATTTTCTCTGGAGTGTGTTTAGTATAATAACCGGTATTATTATTATTATTTTAAGTGTCCCAGACGTTTTCACTAGTGTGCACGTGCAACGTGTGTACTTTGCCCGCGCGCGCTCCGTGACCGTACCCTGCATGGCACTCTCGAAACGATGCTGCCACTGTGCGGATGCTGGACCATTTCGAACCATCTGCAAGGGGCATAGATTCTCATGAGCCCCTGCTGTCGCAGGGGCTCATGAGAATCTATGCCTCTTGTAAACCGGTCAGTGTTTTTGTTTTTATACACAGTCTAAAGTTGAGGAAGGTTTCAGGGTGATGACTAAACGACTGGTATGTTTGCGGGGGTGGCAGTGATGTGAGACCGGAGTGGTGGAGATAGAAGTAGAGGAGGAGGCGGAAGAGAGGGGGAGGGTTTCTTCAAAGGAGGGTGGCAGTGCAGGAATATGGTGGGAATTTAGGCCATCTGGTAGCTGATTCAGCAGAAAAAAGAAGGAAGCAAAATGTCTGATAAAAGAGGCCACTTGCTGACTGGAGACAAAGAGAGTTTAGTCAGTGCGGGCGGGGACTCGCTTCTAATCACTTACGCGCACAAGCACACAAGCGCGCGCATACACAAATACGCATGCACACACACACACACACACACACACACACACACACACACACACACACACACACACACACACACGGGCGCGAGCACACGCACACATAAGCACGCACACACGCACGCACGCGCACACACGCACGCATATGTGCACGCCTGCAAGCACACAAACACACATTAGATACACACGAAAGCACGCACGCACACACATTCTTCATTCTCTCGAACAGTATACACAAATGTGCTACTGACAGAATTTAAAATAAAATTTAAAAAACATGTGGCAGTCACACACACATACACACACACGCACGCGCACACACATACGCACGCACACACAATACACACACGAGTGGAAAACACACACGTGTAGTCCCCTCCCTTTAAAGTTTCACCTCCCTCGTCTTAGAGACTAAACACTTTTTATCAAGACAGAGATCTCACGCCCTCTCATAACATCCCTTTATACGATGCACCGCGTTAGACGGTTGTATGACATTCATTATGAACTATACTTAGGCTTCACTTTTTATAAAAAGTGTGTTCGTTTATTTTGCTGGTTGGTTGCTTTCTTGCTTGATCTTGGTGCGCGTCAAGTTCGTGTCCGTTATGCAATTAGCGCTGACACCAAATCATTCGGTAAATCACCGGTGGAGACTGACACGATGTTTGTGCTTTGGCTTCAGCTATTTCAGTGATGATGTGCGCTTCGTGATTCTAGACTGGTTACACAATCACAGACACACATATTACTGACTTAATACTAAGTTGTGAGGTCGGCATCTTTTTCAAAGCATCTGACCATCGCATTTTTAATAGCCGATTTAAAACACCCTGTCTGCCCAACAATACAGATGCATATAAAGCTCTCAAGGCGCGTAGGTCCTCATGAATCCCCGCGTTGCGGGGGCTCATGAGGATCTACGCCTCTTGCAGATGGACTGCATTTTATGCAGGACTGCAAGTCAGCCGTGTATTCACACGAGAAAGCGGAACCGGACCTCTGGTTGTAATTAGGGGCAACATGGGTGAGCCAGCAATGACCACCTGTGTCGGACTCAAGTGCATTTGCCAGTGCGCTGAGCCGTGACTCTGGACCTTATGACCAAGGTTCGTAAGGTCCAACATCTCAAAGCATAACCTAATTTGAAATGAACTGTTACTAGGCAGTAAAGTCAACTGAGTATGAACATAAAATAACAGTAGACATCTTGACACGAACCATTATGTGAAAGACAGAAGAGGAAGATTAGGGTCAAGGAGGCGGTGGGGGGGGGGGGGGGGGCGTGCTGGTTGAAAGATATTCTATTTTCGTCTTCTGGACCCATACCAGCGCAAAAACTCAAGACCTGACTGATTTGTTTTAATGACCAGATGAAGGGGGGGGGGGGGTTGGGTCCCATGATTCTCTGTGCCTTTTTTAATTAATTTATTTATTTACTTTGTTTCTTGCTTCTGGTGTTCCTTTGACAATTTTTTACTCTGAAATTACAAGGATTTCAGAAACACAGCATGAGTAAACCATGTTTATGATGACACAGAGCTGTATGCCAGTGCACAGCACAAACATGTTAGTCAGATGTTCCAGTCTTTAGAGTCCTGTGTCAAAGACGTTCAGAATTGGACCACACAGAACAAATTGCAAATGAATAGTCAGTGACAAAACTGAGGCCTTAAGATTTTCTTGTTCAACCTCCACTGATCTCCCAGACTCGGATCAGGGTTGGTCAGAACAGTATCCCCTTTTCCGAGTCGGCCCGTAATCTTGGTGTTATCTTTGACAATAGGCTGACCATGAGAGAGCATGTCAACAAGTTTGACAATGTTCCTTCTTTGAATTGAGAAAGATCAGTTCAATTCGACACTCTCTCACTACCGAAGCAACTAAAACGCTAGTTACCTCCCTTGTTCTTTCACGCATTGATTTTTGTAATTCCCTTTTGGCTGGTGTTCCTCAGAATCTTCTTGATAAACTTCAAAGAGTTATGAACTGCTCTGCCCGACTAATTTACAGAGTACCGAAACGTGAGCACACGTTACTTGTTGACCTGCACTGGCTGCCTGTCTCTCAAAGAATTGTGTGCAAGGTCTCCGTTATTTGTTACAATGCTATTACCGGTTCTGCTCCACCATAATTATCAGTTTTTCCGACCTGGTTTATATTTACACGCCGTCAAGATCCTTCCGTTCAGCATCAGACACGCGTATTTTCAGGGTTCCTAGGCAAAAGAAGTCTAGCCAGGGCCAGGGTGCCTTTTCTTAATATTTCGGCTCAGTTACCTGGACGACCTTCCAGCCGGCCATGTCAGACATGCCCCAACTCTGTCGGCTTCAGTTTAAATCACTGCTATCTGTTTTCTTATGCAAATAGTTAGATGCATCTTCAGTGCGTTAGCAATCTTTGGCAGTAACTGTTCTTGTAACGGTGTGTGTGTGTGTGTGTGTGTGTGTGTGTGTGTGTGTGTGTGTGTGTGTGTGTGTGTGTGTGTGTGTGTGTGTGTGTGTGCGAGTGTGTGTGTGTGTGTGTGTGTGTGTGTGTGTGTGTGTGTGTGTGTGTGTGTGAGTGTGTGTGTGTGTGTGTGTGTGAGCTTTTGATTTATGACCAGCCTGAGTTTTTGTAACATTTATTGTAGTGTTTTCTTTCTTGTACTTTTTGTTCCTGTGATTTTTGATCTTGTAAATCGCTTAGAGCACCATTCATTTGGAGGTTAACTCATTGTACCCCAAGACCGAAATCCCCAAATTTTAAAGTTGTCCTCTGAAGACTGCATTGCAGTGCAGGACACAGATCGACCATGATAGTTCAAGGGTGATGCTAGAATAGCTTGGCGCCCATAGGCGCCAAGCTATTCTGGCATCACCCTTGAACAATCATGGTCGATCCTTATCTTGCTATGGTATGTCTGGGGTAGAATGAGTTAAGCGCTATATAAATATACATTATTATTATTATTAAAGGGATTAAACTTTGTCAGTGACGCCTGGCAATGGTACCAAAGAGCATAGGGCCTCTATACTCTTTGATGGTACCCCCTCCCACATCACACCGCCACACGCACGCACACACACGCACACACAAACACCCACACAACTACTCGCACACACGCTTGGCGTCCCTCTTTGTTGTACATTTATGATAACATGTTCATCCGTGTCCCCTCTTTTACTACTTAGTAACACTCGCACAGACCTCCCTTGCCAGCCAGTGGCACTTTCTTGCCACGCTTAGTGCTGGTCTGTGATTTTGGACCTTACGGCTTTTAATGCATCTTTTAGCCGTAAAGATCCAAAATCACAGTTCAGCACACGTTTACAACCGCTTCGCCACACCAAACCCCAAAACGTTCCACTAAACACAGCTGCGAAACCCATCCACTCCGTCTGTAAGAGACATAGGTTCTCATGCGCCGCTGAGGCCGCAAGGGGCTCGTGAGAATCTGTGTGTTTTCCCGGCAGGTACCGGTCCGCATTTATGTTTATTTTCGTGGGGTCACAAGGGCGTAGTCTCGGAATCTCCAGTGGCAAAATACAAACACAGAAGCCAAGGGGAGATTTACCGAGGTAAATGAACACCAAACTTACGAACTTCACCACCCCATGAACGTCGTCGCTTCCGCAGCAAACAGCGCTCACCTGCAAGAGGCATAGATCCTCAACTGCCCCCGCGTTGCGGGGGCTCTTGATGATTTATGCCTCTTGCTTCCTCGTTTGATATTTGAATCTGATACCTCAGCTGTATAATCTTGCTCTTACTGTGTTTGAGCAGTAGTATGGTGCTCGGTCTGTTTGATCTCTTGGCAAAATCGTTCCCTCTGCCAATTATACAGATGTTCAAGTCCCTGTGCAGGGAGCAGATGCTCATACGAATCCATTCAATTTGCTGAATATTTTATGTATAATTTTCTTACATAGCGAGGGTCAGCAGTACATCGTTTTTGATGTTTCATTTCCAGTCTGGCAAAACTACCACACACGTTCAAGTGTAACATCCTTTGACCTCGCCAGAATAAGAGACATAGACGTACGTTGGGTCGGAAATGGGTTTATGTTCATAGCAGCGTGAGGGACTTCATTTGTATTTATGCTTTTTGAAGACAGACGGTCTTTCCTGACCGCACGCCATAAAACATTCAGACTGAAATTTGCCTATGCAGGCTTCTGCATAGAGTTCTCGTTCCTAACCGGAAGTCTGTGTTTGGCTAACCTTTCAACCCTTGTGATCTTGATCTCTACCTTAGCACTTTTTCAGTTCTGAAGACAGTTTTTCGGTGCAATGTCTTCAGGCTGAGAATGGAAAAAAAACGGTTGTAATATTCCAATGATGACCCCTCAAGCAAAAACTTTTCATAAGCGCAAGAAAAAATCTACCTTTCTTTTATGATGACATAAGTTGGCAAAATCCGAGCCGTAGCCCCTGCGAGTAACTAGCTGTTTTACTCCGGTCTACCCTGAAACACTACAGCAATAATTATATGTCTCGACCATGATAGTTCTAGGGTGATGCAGGAATAGCGGCTTGGCGCCTTCAGGCGCCAACCTGCACCACCCTAGAACTATCATGGTCGATATTTCTCTAAAACCGCCACGTGCTCGTGGTCTTCCGAGGACTAACTCCAAAGTTTGCCAATTGCGTCTTGAGGCTCAGTGTGCCATAACGTGATTACTCAATACTCTTTTTACTGTATAGAATGACGGGAACAGCGGAGGACACATACAACCAACCATTCAGTACAGCCCCTCCC
Source organism: Semisulcospira habei (assembly GCA_036245525.1). Taxonomy (NCBI): domain Eukaryota; kingdom Metazoa; phylum Mollusca; class Gastropoda; family Semisulcospiridae; genus Semisulcospira; species Semisulcospira habei. The sequence goes on along the minus strand of BTPG01000006.1, from coordinate 181,379,447 downwards.
TCCTGACCGCCCTTCCCACTCTGGTTGTCTCTTTCGATTCTTTACCGCTGCAGAAAATCGAGGGACTGACAGCCAGTGTAAATCCTTGCATCAACAAGACGCTTGTGCTGCAATAGCTCACGAAAATCTCATTCTCTCGCTGGCACGGCTTTTCATTACTTTTATTACCGAGCGGAAACCGTTATGGAACGGAGCACCTGAATTGTCAGCGGTATGTAACTTGGGACTGTGGCTTCACACTGGTTGTCTCCCTCGATTCGCTACCGCTGTTCAGCGGTAGCGAATCGAGGGAGACAACCAGTGATGTCCTACTGTGAGTTCCCAGAAGCGTAATACAAAGCTCAGCAGCTTTTCATAACAGCAGGAAGCGAGGGCTGGACATCTGTTTCCACGCTGCCTTGATCCTGGCATTCCCACACAAGGCCACCATTTTCAAAGCCGGATGTTTTAGGGGGGCCAGGGGCTGGGGGTAAATTGCGGAACCAACATGCCATAGAGTGTAACTTCTGCCCTGTGAAAGCAAAAGGCAGTAAGTCCTTTTTTTTTGTGAAAAGCAACATGTTCATTGTATTACAGTAAACGTATCTCTTTTCACAAAAATTCACTTACTGTCTTTTGTCTTCAAAGGGCAGGCTTGGTTTAGTTGTACTAGGTCAGGTTTGAGATGTAATCGTGGCCGGTTGTATTTGTTGGGTCCCAAGTACGTTTCCTCGAAGACACAGCGGGTTATGAGGTACAGTAGAGCTACCACCTTCGTATGAGAAAAAAAAAAAAAAAGTGTCTCAGCGGACACATGCTCACTCAAGATTAATCTTGAATGGCTAAGTTACCCCTTATAGCCCCAAGGTAGGATTTCTCAAATATTGGAGGTGTTGCCTAATGACTATGTACCAGTTGCAGGAGATGAATTGACCATGATAATTCAAGGGTAGTGCCAGATTAGCTTGGTGCCTGAAGGCGCCAAGATAATCTGGCACTATACTTGAATTATCATAATCCATCTATCTCCTGCTGTAGGGACTCGGGGCTAAATGGGTTAAGGACCATAATTTAGATGGCAACCAAACATACCCTTACTCCTTCCTCTTTTAATCCCTCCTCCCCCCCCCCCGGCCCCATCTGGATACGCCTGTGTTGCAGGCAAACCACTTGTTTTGCAAACTCTCCCCTACTGACACAACATCTGATCCGGCTGTCAAAGCAGGCTATGAGTCTGTGTTTGTCTGTGATTCTGGACATTACGGATCTAGAGCCGTAAGATCTAAATTCACAGACCGGCACACTTCTATGGAGATACCATAGGATCAACGGAAAGAAAATACACGTTTCAATTTTCGTGTAAACCGGTGCGAGCGTCGTCAGTCCCTTTCGCATTTAATCACCAGATGTGGGGGATGCTTCGACATTGATTGCTCAAGGGTAGCGCCTGAATGGCTTGGCGCCCGTTCGGCGCCAAGCTATTCAGGCACTACCCTTGAACTACCTGGTCGAGGGAACTAATAGTCTCTACGCATTTTGAGTTGTGGCCCTTTTGGTATGTAAAACTGAAAACGAAACGGGATAGAGAATTACAGAATTACCTCCCGCCCTCCTCTTACTTATCGCTTTTCATTATTGTTACTTCCCCTTTCCGCCACAGTTGCCTCCCTTCCTGACATTGCTTACCTCTCCTCTCCTTGCATTGTTTGCCTATCTTTACTTCTCACCAGGCGGCGTTTTGAGCGAAGGAATCTACGGATGTAATTGACTAAACAGCGTGGCTTGTCATTGTTCGTGTGTCCCACTCGTCCCAGTAGGAGTTCTGTGCTTAAAAGCCTACTTACCGATCGTTACAGGGGCTAGCAGACTGTGTCGTTTGTCTCTTGTGGCTCAGTTTGCTTTCTGTCAGTGTGGTCTGAGAAATTGTAAAGTTCATCGAGGGGAAAAAGTGACGGACCAGCGAAATATGTGACGGTGTGCTGGTCTGTGATTTTGTTCCAAAATCGCAGACCAGCACACTTTTCGTGTTCAGTTTAACAACAACAGCAACATCAACAAAAACAACAACAACAAATGTTGTTGTTAGGTACATATTCAGTTCGAGGGTTTAAAATCACAATTTTCATGAACTGTTTACTTTCCGTCATTTTCTCCTCATGTATAATATTCATTCTTCTAATTTGCGAAGTTTTCGTTCGATAATTTATTTAACTCATTCTACCCCAGACACACCACAGCAAGATAAGACTAGACCATGATAGTTCATGGGTGATGCCAGAATAGCTTGGCGCCTATGGGCGCCAAGCTATTCTGGCATCACCCTAGAACTATCATGGTCGATGCAATGCAGTCTTCAGATGACAACGGCAAAATTTGGGGATTTCGGTGTTGGGGTAGAATGAGATAAGGAGAGGGGAGAGGGTTTCAAGTTTAACACATTCCAAATGTCTACCACAGCAATACGCGGCTTTATCCGGATGCGACACGGCTTGAATGAGTTAAAGATTTTTTTGTTTCCATTTTTTATTTGAATAGGAAATTCTTACGTGATCTGTAGTGTGTAAACTTACTCTGAGGCAGTCGTCGCAGTGAGCACGGCGTTAAATCTACATACCAACCAAGAGTTGAAGGTTTACTGGGCTTCAGGGGAAAATCCGCTTTGCTGACCTCGTCTCTGAAAAAGGTCTCATGTCTCGTTTCATCTAAGATTCCATTCTCAGACTCTGAGAAGCTGTTTCCACAAAGAATTGGCCTTATTTTTTATCCCCTCTTATTTACATGACATTTGCCTCGACCTTTGTGGCTTTTTATGATCATGATATTTTCATAAATTTATGTGATATTATGCAAATCCCAAATGTACCCGAGATGCCGAATACTCGCCCGTTTCCAGCCACCATTGAAATTCATATCTCAGTGACAAGTCAGCATTTATCCTCATTAACCCATATCATACTGAGGCTAAAAGCTTCAAATTTGTACACTGCCATGCCATATGCAAGCTACCTTACGGATAAGGATATAGACCAATGGTTTTAGTTCAAGAGTGGTGCCAGAATAGCTTGGCGCCTACAGGCGCCAAGCTAATCTGGCACTACCCTTGAACTATTTTAGTCAAACTTATTTCACACACTGGTGTATTCCCGAATGATAAGGGTTAACTGCTACTCACGTTACTGTTCGGCGGAAAAGACGCGTAACTAGGCCTACGTAACTAGCTAACTACGTCACTAGCTAACTACGTCACTATATCGTCAGTAGCAGTCATGGGGTTAATCCCATTTTGCGTGCTGGCCTGTGATTTGGGACCATACGGCTTCCAGCCGTAACGTCCAAAATCACCGACCAGCGCGCATTTCGCTAGGTCCGTACCAGAGAAGTTGAGGTGTGGAAAGAAAAACATGAATTGGTTCGCGGGAAGAATGAAGGTATTGTGCGCTGCGCTGTTCTGCAGAAATCCTATCATGGTGTCAAAAGCGTTTCGCAAATCAGGAGAAACGCAAACAGACGGTATCTGCGTCCATGAGTTACTGTCACGCCAAACGTCTTTTTTTTTTTCAGATATCAGCTGGACCTCATATAAAAAATTAAAAAAAAAAAAAAAAAAAAAAAAATCTTCACAGGCTTTCGTCCTGATCCTACCATCTGCAAGAGACGTAGATATTCACGCGCTTTTGCAACTGCAGGGGCTGAATAGTTCACTGCTTATTTCACCATACGACACCATTTCTTGATCTTAACACATTCAGCCCCAGGACCGAAATCCCCAAATTGTAAAGTTGCCCTCTCAAGGAATGTATTACAATGCCAGAGACAGATCGAGCATGATAGTTCAAGGGTGGTGCCAGAATAGCTTGGCGCCTTTGGGCGCCAAGCTATTCTGGCACCACCCTTGAACTATCATGCTCGATCCACGTCTTGCTGTGGTGTGTCGGGGCTGAACGAGTCAAGAATAATCGAGCTTGCTTCGCATGTTTCGTTTGCTACCAGACATATTCTCTGAGCTATGTCCACTGGCCCGTGATAGTCGGTAACAGGGGTCCTTTGTTATAACTGTGAAACCCAAGTGAAAGGTCAAGTGAAAGGTCAAGTCTCATATAACCTTTTTATTTTTTCATTCACGCTTTCCTTTAGAGGTGGGCCCCGTTTTAATCTACATTTTAATTTAATCACTGCTCTTCACACAAAGTAGGTTCGTCGGTGCTGAACCCCTTCCTTGCCACTGGTCGCAGATGGTTCTTGAAATCTTTCTTAACTCCGGCCTCAACTGCTGGGGGCCAGGCGAGCGCTTCCCAGCTGGATTTGAGTGAAATCCATGGCTTTGACCCCTTAACTGCCGGGGGCCAGGTGAACGCTTCCCAGCTGGATTTGAGTGAAATCCATGGCTTTGACCCCTTAACTGCCGGGGGCCAGGCGAACGCTACCCAACTGGATTTGAGTGAAATCCAGATTTGGCGCAGACCCCTCAACTGCCGGGGGCCAGGCGAGCGCTTCCCAGCTGGATTTGAGTGAAATCCATGGCTTTGACCCCTTAACTGCCGGGGGCCAGGCGAACGCTACCCAGCTGGATTTGAGTGAAATCCATGGCTTTGACCCCTTAACTGCCGGGGCCAGGCGAACGCTACCCAACTGGATTTGAGTGAAATCCATGGCTTTGACCCCTTAACTGCCGGGGCCAGGCGAACGCTACCCAGCTGAGCTGCAAGAGACATAAACCCTCATGTGCCCCCGCAGTCGCGGGGGCTCATGAGGAATTATGTCTCTTGCTAGTCATGTGCGCTTTATACCTACTTTTTGTCCCTTTTAACCCATTCAGCCCTGACGCACTACAGCAGGAGATGGGTCGACCGTGATAATTCAAGGGTAGTGCCAGATTAGCTTGGCGCCTGTGGGCGCCAAGCTAATCTGGCACTGCCCTTGAATTATCATGGTTGATCCATCTCCTGCAACTGGTGTATAGTCGTTAGATGACGCCTCCAAAATTTGGGAAATACGTGCGCCGGGCTGAATGAGTTAATGTGTTCTTCACTCGAATGTCAGTCAGTGCACAGTGCATGGGTTCAGACGCAAAATCGGGGATCATTGGCAGCGGGGAGGGGAAGGGAGGGGGGGGGGGGGTTAGAGTCAAAGCAAAGAACTTCATCCGTGCAAGGCACCTGGAAACAAAGTGGGGACCAGCAAGAGGCATGGATCCTCATGAGCCTCCACAACCGCGGGGGATCATAAGGATCTATGCCGCTTGCGCCGTTTGGCTTTTGCGTGCTGTGTCCGGGGCCGGCAGCGATCGGGTTTATCCAAAGACGGCCCGGTCCCATCGACTCCACGCCGCATTCCTTCCCCTGGACAACGGCGCGAGGTGGAGCGGGATGAATGAAGTGAGTGATCCGTGCGTAACGGGATTCAAATCCGACCCTGGAGGCCTTTGGTTCGACTGAAAAGGGCTAGGTACCTTCCCTCGTATACATATATCATACAAGTATACGCTCCAACAGCAGACCATGATGATGAAGAATTAGAAGAATTTTACGAACAACTGGACAACATCATCAAGAAAACACCTAAGAAAGACATTCTGACTGTCCTCGGTGACTGGAATGCAAAGATCGGCCCTGACGCCTACCAACAATGGGCAGGAACAGCTGGCAAGTTTGGCCTTGGAGAAACAAATGACAGAGGCCTGCGACTTTTAGAGTTCGCAGAGAGTCACCGTCTCACCGTTGCTAATACCCTCCATCCACACAAGAAGTCAAGAACAGTGACATGGCAATCGCCAGGAGGCCTGGTCCATAACCAGATTGACTTCATCTTGCTGCCTCGACGATTCAAATCCAGCGTTAACAAAGCACAAACGAGGTCCTTTCCTGGCGCTGATAGTGGCAGCGACCACAACCTCGTCCTTACTAGCCTCAAGTTGAAGCTGGCATTGAAACGAGATAGCAAGAACCCTCGCATCAGATTCGACCTCCAGAAGCTAAAAGACCCGGAAGTAGAAGAGCTCTTCCAAGCCCAGGTGGGAGGCAGATTTGCAGCCTTGGCTACTTTGGACTGCGACGTAGACACCCTTGCTGGAAATATAAAAGAGGTGTTACTTTCTACAGCAGAAGAAGTGCTGGGGAAGCAGAGGAAGCGCAAACAGCCCTGGGTCACCGATGACATCCTCGATCTCTGTGATGAGAGGAGAGCCTGGAAGAAAAAGAGAGGCCAAGACCTCACATCAGCAAACAAGTACAGACTTGTCAACAAGAAGATCAGGAAGAGGATGAAAGAAGCCAAAGAAGATTGGATTGAAGACCAGTGTTGTAGCGTGGAAGAGGGCATGGCAAATGGCAACAGCAAGAAGGCTTTTGAAACGCTAAGGACCCTCACCAAGACTCAACAGCGAACAGCCACAGTCATCGAAGACAGCAGCGGCCAACTCCTTACGGAAAACACTGCTGTACTAAACAGATGGACTGAGTACTGCCGAGACTTGTATAACTACAAGGCTGAGCCAGACACCAGCATCCTCCAAAACAACCAGGCTGGGGCCAGGAAGGCTGAAGACCTGCCAGTGTTAGCTGAAGAGGTGGAAGCAGCCGTACGCGGCCTGAAGGGAGGAAAGTCTCCAGGTGTAGACAACGTACCTGCTGAACTGTTGAAACATGGAGGAGAAGTAACAACGAAGGACACTACACTCTGTCAAAAGATCTGGGAGCAAAAGAAATGGCCAGTAGAATGGACACAGTCTCTAGTGATCCCGCTCCCCAAGAAAGGAAACCTGAAACAGTGCCAGAACTACAGAACTATCAGTCTGATAAGTCACCCTAGCAAAGTAATGCTTAGAATCATTCTCAACCGCCTCAAAACTTTCGCCGAGGAACTGCTGGCAGAAGAACAGGCTGGCTTCAGAGTTGGAAGAAGCACTGTAGAGCAGATTTTCAACTGCCGCGTCCTGATCGAGAAACATCTGCAGCATCAGCGCGAACTCTACCACAACTTCATTGATTTCAGGAAAGCATTTGATCGCGTCTGGCACGACGGACTCTGGCAAGTCATGAGATCGTTCAACATAGAGGAGGGACTGATCCAAATGATAGAAGCGCTTTACAAGAACGCCTGCAGCGCGGTTCTACTTAACAATCAGTCAGGCGAGTTCTTCAGGACGACGATCGGTGTCCGTCAAGGATGCCTGCTCTCTCCTGTCCTTTTCAACATATTCCTGGAGAAGATCATGCAGGAAACCCTCCACGACCACCATACTTCAATCTCTATTGGTGGCAGATCCCTGTGCAATCTTCGATTCGCAGACGACATTGACCTCATGGCAGGCAGCAATAGTGAGCTCCAAAACCTGACAGACAAACTTTCAAGTAGCGCAGGGTCTTATGGCATGGAGATCAGTACGGATAAAAGCAAAGTGATGATCAACACCACAAGCGACAGCAGCAGCAACATTCACATGAATGGCCAAAAGCTAGAAGAGGTCAATAGCTTCAAGTACTTGGGAGCCACCCTGTCCAAAGACGGTAGTTGCATAGCAGAGATCCGTATCAGGATAGGTACAGCAACATCCGCAATGGCCAGGCTGGACAGGATATGGCGAAGTAACTCCATCAGCTTCACCATCAAGTACAGGCTTTACAAGTCCCTCATAGTGTCTATTCTACTCTACGGCTGTGAGACTTGGACACTGCTTGCAGACTCAGAAAAGAAAATCCAGGCCTTTGAGAACAAGTGCCTGAGGAAGTTGCTCCGCATCTCGTACCGCGAGCACAAGACCAACGAATATGTACGGAGCATCGTCACTTCCCTGGTGGGCCCACATGAACCCCTTCTGGCAACCGTGAAACGGCGCAAGCTTGCTTGGTTTGGCCACGTGACCCGACACAACACCTTGTCCAAGACTATCCTCCAAGGCACTCTCGAAGGAAGTCGTCGGCGAGGTCGTCAGAGAAAGAGTTGGGTCGCAAACATAAAAGAATGGACCGAACTCGAGATGTCAGACTTGCTTGCCACCGCCCAAAATAGAACTCAGTGGAGAGCACTGTCTGTTGCTGCTGCCTTTCAGTCCCCCCAACGCCCAGTTCGGGCAAGGGACTGATGATGATGATGACCTTCCCTCGACAACCCGCGCCCTTCTGCAAGAGGCACAGATTTTCATGAGCCCCTGCTGTCGCAGGGGATCATGAAAATCTGTGCCTCTTGCCGGCTGAGATTGTCGCGTCTATCTCTTTAGATTGATCATTGCGAGTTAGCTGAGAAGTCATGCGGAGTTGAATCCGGATTGTTGTATGACGTGTAGCGTCCAAGGACTAACTGGGCTGAAAAGATTTGCTGACTCAGAAAACGCATTTATCATCGCCCTTTTTCTTTTGCTGGGACTGACTTTTCCCTTCTTCTTAGACCAGTCCTTTTTGAAACGGTCTCTTGATCCCATTTTGTTGGCCTTTATTTTATAGTATAGTTAACCGTTTAACCTTGGTACCTGGACTGTGAAGGTTACATTTGTAACTCAAGGTTGGCGGCAATGGCTACTTTTCGTATCTTTCTTTCACTGTTTGGTAAATGAGTTTGTCCTTGGTACATTTCAAATTTCCCACTAGTTTTATGTGAAAAAAAAGAGCATTTATCTCGGGGCGGTTGCAGTCTGATAAAATACAATAAAATACTCCCAACAAAGAAAGAAACACGTTTAGAAAGATCAAGTGCAGCACAGGTTTTGTTGTTGTTGTTTTGTTTTGTTTTTGTTTTGTTTTTTGTTGAAAGTTTAATAAAACTGTGTGTATTTGTCCGCACTTTATTTCTAAATTCTTTGTTGTGTATTTGTTTGCATTTTACACCCTTTTTACACCCTTTTACACCCTTTTACACCTTTTCACGTCTTGTTAAGTGTTAAGATTGTGATTTGTTTCACACGGTTTGATACGTTAATTGACGCTAATGATGCTGGTGTGTGGTTCTGAAACTTACTACGACTCATAGCACAAACCTTGTGACCTTACCCCAGTAGCAAAACTTCTTCGGCCCCACGACAGCCGCAGGCGGCGGGCCCGCGCACAGGCGTGCGCGGCGGGCCCACTGCGGCGACCGTCGTGGGGCCGAAGACCTTTGCTTACTGGGTAACCGCCGGTTCTCTCTCTCAAACACACAACACATACAGCGAACACACACACACACACACACACACACACACACACACACACACACACACACACACACACAAGCACGCAAGCACCTTCTTAACTCATTCTACCCTTAAGACCGAAATCCCCAAATTTTGCCAGAAGTACCAACGGAGAGAAACACGCTTAGAAAGACGGTACAACACATTTATTAATATTCGGGTAAACCCTTGTCAAATAGACAAACAACAGAGATTAGCTGCTACTTATCTTCATTGGCAGAAGGAATTTTGCAAATTTTGCCGTTGTCCTCTGATGACTGCAGTGCAGTGCAGGACACAGACTCATGATAGTTCAAGGGTGATGCCAAAATAGCTTGGCGCCCATAGGCGCCAAGCTATTCTGGCATCGCCCTTGAACTATCATCACGGTCGATCCATATCTTGCTGTGGTGTGTCTGGGGTAGAATGAGTTAACTCATTGTGCCTGAGGTACGAAATTCCCACATTTTGGAGTTATCCTCTGAGGGCTGCTTTACATTTGAGGAGACAGATCGCCAAGCTATTCTGCCACCACCCTTAAACTATCATGGTCGAGCCATATCTTGCTGTGGTGTGTCGCGGGCAGAATGAGTTAAATTACTTCCTCCCCCCCCCCCCCCAAAAAAAAAAAAAATAAAGTAAATAAATAAATAAATAAATAGTTCTGCTAGTATCTTTTTATAACAGCGACTACATTTGGGGGGGGGGGGGGGGGGGGAGGGGTACAGACCTTATCAAATTTGGACTTTGCACTTTGAAAAAGCTGAATTCGGTCGTGAGAAACTCAATGCATTCTTATTTCAAGAATCCGAGTAGCACAATTGAGGTTAACCCCCTTTACTACCGGTCCAAGCTAGCGACCGTTGACCAGCTGCAAGAGACATAAACCCTCATGAGCCCCCCGCAGTCGCGGGGGGGGGGGGGGGGGGGGGGGGGCTCATGAAGATTTATGTCTCTTGTTAGTAGTCATGTGTTCCTTATGCAAATTTTTGGTCCGATTTACATCTCGAGTCTTTTTCAAGCGAATGTCCGCCCAGTGTGTACTCGTTTCAGACTGACTCGCCGCAATTCGTGATCACTGGCAGCGCAAGGGCTAAGAACAGGGATACGGAGAGTAGGGTAGTATGCATAAAGAACAATGTCGATTATCTATTAACCCCTTTCCGGCCATTGCGGGTCGCAAAGTGTGGTTTACCTCGATGTCCTGTGCGTCAAAGAGCCGAACATGGTTACAACGTGAGTTTAGCCAGAGACATTGATCCTCATGGGCCCCCGCACCTGCGGGTGCTCATGAGGATCTATGTCTCTTGCAGTATTCATTGGCGTACCATTCTCGGCAGTGAAAGAATAAATAGCATGCAAATTCAGATACAGTTCCCGAACAATGGTTCAGCCGGCTTACTGATAAAATCTTTCTTCACGTCTGCGTTCCCAGATCTTGGCTTCAGGAGTGAGTGCATGTTTTCGTCTACTGTATTGAAAATACGGCAGTCTTTAAAATGGGGCTGTCGGAGCGCACTACGGAGCATGCACATGACGTTTATTGGCGTGCGGGGCAGAAATTCTGGCAAAGAAGTAACAAGATAAAAATGACGTTACATCTAGCTACGCAAATCTTGCTAAATAACGTCTTTTGGCCGCAACGCGCCGCGCGCGCGCGCGCGCGTGTGTGTGTGTGTGTGTGTGTGTGTGTGTGTGTGTGTGTGTGTGTGTGTGTGTGTGTGTGTGTGTGTGTGTGTGTGTGTGTGTGTGTGTGTGTGTGTGTGTGTGACAGCGACTAGAGCCCACGTTTGAGGACGGACAAGCTTGACATTTTAGGATATTGTCACTAAAAGAATAATCTCGAAGTAGTGTTTTTTTATTATTATTATTATTATTATTATTATTAAGATGCATATTGGCGCGGAAATGGCCGTTTCACAAAAACCGGTTGATCCACACTGTAGTGCGTAATTTTTTTTAATTTTTACTAGATATTTTGCATATAGCCAGATAAAAAGGAGACATTGAATGAGTTCGTTAACCAGCACTGTACCTCTAGAACTTTTTGAGTGATAATTTTTTTTTAAAATCACTTTTGGGGGATTCATTTCACGATTTGGGATTTAAGATTAATCCCAATTCGTTAAATTAATCCCAAAAACGTGATTTTAAAAAAATTTAATTGAATCTTTTTACGAAAAAAAAAACAATCTTCTCATTAATAATCGCATGATTTTTCATATACTGTACTTGCATAAGCCTACAGTTTGTCTCGGCTGTCGGGTCAATTGTGACCTGTATGCCCTAGGTGTGAAAACCAGACAATTTTCTGCACCACGTTTTCGGAGTCATTTGTAAAACAGCTAAAATAACTTTAATTTTTCTTTTTCGAAAAAAAACTATCTTCTCATTAACACCCGCATGATTTTTCGTAAACAGTGTTTGCATAAGCCTGCTGTTTGTCCCGACCATGGGGCTGTTCAATAGCATGTCCGTTGAAAGGTCCTGGTAAATCAAAGTGGCACAGTTGGAGTGCGCCTGAGTTGATCAGTGTTTAGGTCGTACTCCATAGGCAATAGATTTCCCTGTCCCCCAAAACCCGCCCGTCAGGGCCGTCCATTATCACCTCGGTGCTGTGGACGTTAAACCCGAACTAACCGACCATGGGGTAGGATTAGGTCAAATTGTGACCTGTGAGCCCGAGGCGTGAAAATCAGCAAGAAAATTGCAAAGTTTGATCCTCTGATACGGCACATGTTAGTACTGCGATGAGTGACGTATAACATCGAGTCGCCATACAATAAACATACTATACATACTATAAACACAGCGTCGTGGGACTAATGATGCCATGACGGGAAGCTTGAAGTGACGTCATTTCGTTGTTCGTGCTATTATTCTTTTTTAGAATAGGCATGTTCAGGGGCGGATCCAGAGGGTGTCTCGACAGGGGTCCCCAACAGCCGTCCCCCCCACCCACCCCCTCCCCGTTTTCCAAACTGTGTCATACAAAAGGAGAAGAAAAAAATCCAGACCAAAACAGTGACTATCAGACGAGCATAAAATCATAACAAAGAAAGAAACACACTTTTTTTTAAAATTTCAAATAAGTTGTGTTAAAATTCTTCTTTCTTGGTGCTTTTCTTTGGGAATTTTCTTTAAAATTGTACTATTGTTTGTAACCTCTCTCTCTCTCTCTCTCTCTCTCTCTCTCTCTCTCTCTCTCTCTCTCTCTCTCTCTCTCTCTCTCTCTCTCTCTCTCTCTCTCTCTCTCTCTCTCTCTCTCTCTCTCTCACTCTATTCTAACTCTACAACTGATCAGTTCCTCCAACCACTCGACTCCCACCCCTCCCCCAACTCTCAGCCACACTATTCACCATGGCGTACTCGTCCCCCATCATGTTACGTCAGCCTAACTTCCAGTCGCAAGCCCCTTCCCAATCCCCTAATCCCAACGACCCCATTGTGAAGGACACTCTCGATGACAAACAGAAAGTGTTCAGTGACACAAATATCGATGTACTGAAACGATGGAGGAAAGCCTTGTCTTTTCGCTATATCCACCTGCTAGAGGCGACTAACAACGGTTACGAGGTGGTGTGGAAGGACGTCGACTTTGACAACAGAACCATCAACCGCACAGACATCAACTTGCGTACCCGCGCAGCCAGAATCCCAGACACCCTTGCCAAGACCTTTGTGCAGGTGAAGAAGGGTGGCGTAAACTGCATCACGGTAACCCTATATTACAAACTGAAGCGTACTCTTGGCGGAACCTGTCTGATTCAAGGAGTTAGAGCTGAGGAGTGGGTGCAGACGGAGTTCTGCCAGTTGTGTGCCCTGGTCAGGTCACTACAAAATCTGGACTTTGACGAAGGCAATATATCCCCGCCCACATTCAGTCATTTACCCATATGTTCTACTGACCAGCCACCCAATTCCCCATCCGTTCAGCCCCTATCATCTACTCCTGCGTGTAATGAGATCTCATTACTTGACTCTGGCTTTAAGTGGATTAGTGGCCAGTCCACGCCCCGTCGCCCATCTCGTCTACCCCTCCCAGCCTCCGAGCCCTGCACGCCGGACCTTGCTAATCCTCTGGCCGGTACAGCGGACCCTGCAGAAAATGTCCCTGTCACCAGCAACCATCTTGCATCTGCCCCCGATTTTACAGAAAGTACCGTCACTTCACCCGCCACCCATCCCAACTCCTCACGGGGCCTGCTGTTGGCTGTCTCCCTAGCAGACACCCCCATCACCCCTACCCTCTCCACTCTCTCGGACAACAAAGAAGTTTCTCTTCTTGTGCAGCCGGCGGAGTCGTCAATCACAAGGGATTATCAGCCGACGCCCCTTCTACCCGACCACTCATCCCTGCCTAATCCCATCACCACATCTACTGGCCAACCTCTTCAGAACGCCCGCATTGATTTATCCCTTGTTGCGGCAACAGTTGATGGTGTAATGTCCACTGCCACGCCCCTTCCCCCAACCCGACCAAACACGGGACTGGGATTACATAATACAAAGGCCGCACCTACCACGGCCTGCGGGACTACCTGTCCTGATGAAGACACCACTGACCCTGATACCCTGCGAGCGCTACTCAAAAGTGCTTGTAACCTCATCACGGACCTTCGCGCTGACGTCAGTACACTGTTTAAAGGACTTTCAGCAGCCCTAGCCAGGATTGATCAGCTCGAGAGTCAGCTCCGTGATGAGGCGGTCAAGAGAGCCAGAGACCTGCAGGTTACAGAGAAAAGTGTGGGCGAGGTGTTGTCCGATCTGGATGACAGGATAACTGGTGTGGAGACAGCTCAACACGCCACAGACGGCACTATCAACCAACTATCCTCCGCCAAACAGAATCACAAGCAGCGTCTGAGGGAAATTCTAAAACAGTTGAAAAAGAAATCAGCCCCTGCGTTCAACAGCTCAGACGCTGCCATGAGTGGTAACACTCAAACTGACCTGTCTGCCAATGTTGATAGCTGTGCGTCTCCGCGCCAGGTAACGGGCAACGCAATCGCTGCTCCCTGTCATCCTTCCCCTCCACCCGTTATGCAAGAACTGGCCGCGGTACAGCCTGTGATTGCAGCCGAGAAGAGCCCAGAGCGCTTCATACCAGTACGGATTACTGGCGGCTTGCCTGAGGCCAACATCGGGTCTGACCACGCCAGCAGCCAGCAGCAGTATAACAACAGAGTGTCTCCAGAGGAGCAACTACTGCGACACACAGTGCAGAGTGACACCACCACGCTGGTCATTGGAGACTCTGTTGTTCGCAACATCAAGGCCGAGAAGATGCCTACATACCCTAGAGAGAAAGTACAGGTATTATCTGTCTCTGGCCTGCGGACCGCCCACCTGCTCAACTGGCTCCACCGACAACACGCGTCCCACACAGCACTGGTGACCTTCCACGTGGGGGTCAACGACTGCAAACAAAAGGAAGTGACCAGCGCTGTGTGGGAACAGCTCGTCCGGGAATGCAAGCGGGTATTTCCCGACGCTCGTCTGCAGGCATCCACCATCCTGCCGACCGACAGTAGACACCAGCTGTACAGGGCCATCACCGCCTCCAACAGTAACCTGTTCCATGTGTGCAGAAAGCTGGGTGTCACACTGATAGACAACACTCAGGTCTTCACTGCTGTTGATGGGTTCCCGCGTAGAAAATTCTACAGGCGCGGTGACCCCATCCATCCTAGTCGCCAGGGTACCATCAGTCTGGCCCTCAACATCAAGAGAGGCGGGCCAGCTACTGACGTCACCCCACCCAACAACCAGCCTGCAGGTGGTGGACGGGACCGCCGTCAGCGACGTGAAGGACACGCTGACACCACCAACACTTACGCTGATGTCACAGCCGGCAGACAGTCAGTGTCCGCGGCAGCACCCAACCTGGAATCACTCTGTGGTGCATCCAGCTTCGGTGCTGCAACGGAAAGTCAAGGTGGCCTGTCAGTGTCCGCGGCAGCACCCAACCTGGAATCACTCTGTGGTGCATCCAGCTTCGGTGCTGCAACGGAAAGTCAAGGTGGCCTGTCAGTGTCCTCTGCTGTAGCACCAAGTCTGGAATCACAGTACAGCCAATCCAGGTTTGGTGGTACAGCAGAGAGTCAGTGTAGCTATCAGCAACAAATGCCGGGCCAGTATCCTATGTGGCAGCAACCACCGCTACCACCATACAGTGCCGCGTTTTCACAGTATCGCGAGGCGGGTCCATGGGGACACTTCAGCATGACGCAACCAGCGTATCCTTTCAGCGTCCCCCCGCTCACATACCTGCCATACGCACAGCAGGAACTGTGGGCACAGTACAGCCACCCCGTGCGTGCGTATTAGATTCATTTCCAGAACATTCAGTTACTTTTCCTTACATAACTTTGTGCTTTGCTATCACTGAACAGCATCGAATTGATTTACTTGCGTGCCATTGCTCACTTTGTGTTTGCGCAGAGACGTATTCATTTGTTTTTAACTTCAACCACTGCACGTGGTTCAATATTAACATTGTCATCCTTTTGACTTCTGCCGACAGTACTCGTGACTACCGATCTACTCATTCTGTGCGATTTGTGACGCTTATAGCACTAGTACTTGTGCACCGTGACACTTTCTCTACTAGTGTTCTACGTATATTCACACTACGATCATATCTGTCCTTTCGCAGCGCTGACGGACTTATTTCCCCTATCGCGCAGCCGGGTCGTTTAGCTTTGACTGTTGAAGTGTGCTGAAGGGATTAGTCCTTCTTAGTGAACGTTGTGACGTATTTTCTGGCCGCAAGGTAGTGAGGTCTATGTTAGTTATTTCACATTCTGTGTGTTAAGAGCGGACTGATTGTTGTTCTTTTTTTTTCTTTTTTTTTTTTAATTTTTTACTCAAGTTGTTTCATGATTTCAGTTCTTTTTTTTTTTTTTTTTGCCGTTGTATCATTTATAAGCTTTTTCATTAGTACTCTTTAGTACTGACATACGTTAGCAATCATGGCATATGATCGCCAGTTACATATTGGCCATTTAAATGTTTATCATTTAACTAACAAAGTTCCCGATCTATGTGTCCTCTTGAGTCACCCCAATCCATTTCACTTATTTGGTGTAACGGAATCGCGTCTCAATCCTAACATAAGCGATGAGGCCGTTTCTATCCAGGACTTCACTGTACTGCGCCGCGATGCTGAATGCCCGGGACAAACGGGTATTGCAGTATACATTCATAATTCAATTAGCGGTATTACTCGCAGGCGTGGGGACCTGGAGTCAAGAACCGTGGAATGCATTTGGGTTGAGTTAAGGGCAAACAAATCAAGCCCCGTACTGGTCGGGTACATTTACAGGAACCCAGCATCAACATTTCAATGGTTCGATGACTTTATCGTCATGATGGATAAAGTCAGACAGTCCAGCTCTGAAATTTTGATCCTAGGCGATTTCAATATTAACATGTTTCTGAATAACCCTGCTTGGGAGTGCACCATGTCTATGTTTGGTTTAAAGCA
>BTPG01000006.1:181292837-181352837 GCA_036245525.1 Semisulcospira habei | reverse complement strand
GAGAGAGAGAGAGAGAGAGAGAGAGAGAGAGAGAGAGAGAGAGATTGAGAGAGAGAGAGAGAGAGAGAGAGAGAGAGAGAGAGAGAGAGAGAGAGAGAGATTACTCCCCCACACTACCGATACATTGGTGCAAAGTTGCGCAAGGCCGCGCTGCTCTGACTAAAACAGATGTTGTTGCAGAAATAAAGTGACACCAAAATTCCGGAGCGGTGTGTCATGCGCAGTAGACAGGAAGTCGTGGTGCACTGATTTGTGCGTGCCAGTCCTCCCTCCTGCAAGAGGCATAGATTCTCTTGTGTCCCTGCTGTCGCAGGGGCTCATGAGAATTTATGTTTCTTGCTATTAGCGTAGGGAATATTTACTTGCGTCTCTGAAATGGCGAATGGCTCCGCGGGGCACGCTGATAATGGGTCATCAGCTGACATTACAGTTTGCGGCGGGGACCTTGATTGGTGTCAGGGGCAGACTTCACAGTAATTGGATGTCAGTGCTTTGGCTGTTTGTGTCCTTACGTGTGTGCTGGACCGACTGCGATGTTGGGCCTTAGCGCTTTTGAACGGGGGCGAGGGAGGCCGGCGGGTGTCACTTGCAGGGAAGATGGATAGCTTACGGATAGTCAGTTTATAATAAAAATGTTATGTTGCTAAACATAAGGCGCCTGAGCGGCGTTTACAATGCCAGTTTAGTATTTTATCTTTTTAACCCTCCGGCTGTCGGCAGCGCTCATGCTGTCTGTCGCGATCATCGTGACAAACAGCGCTAAAGACAGCCAAAGCGTTTGCACATTTGAGATGTGTAGCTATTGGCATTTCCATGTACTGCATCAGTGTCTCAAATAATCGGTTACCTAGACAGCGTAGCATTTATATCAAGCCTCAACCCGGCACAGAGTAATCATACACTAATAAAAAAATAATAATAATAATACCGTTATTATATAATAATAATAATAATAATAATAATAATAATAATAATAATAATAATAATAATAATAAAAATAATAATAAATAATAATAATAAATAATAATAATACCGTTATTATATAGGCGCTTTTTCTCAATTTTGGGGAAATCGACTCAAAGCGCCGCGCCTGAAACCCAACACACACGGATTTACGCCATTTAAGACAAACACAGTACAAGACAAACGAAGGGCCAGTCAGCTATTGAAGTTACAGAAATTTTTGATCGCTTGTATTTGAAATTTGTAAAGTGGCCTGAGACCGGTACCAAAGTGTGGGGGGTGGAAGAACCGGAGTACCCGGAGAAAGAACCCCCGACGCTTCCTGCAGATTGCCACACTAGGCAAGATTCTGTTGGCTTCGTGTTATTGCCTCCATTCACAACTTTGTGTGTTTTTGTTCCACTTGATTCATGTGCCGCGTACATACAGCAAACACCTTGACTGCACTCCCACGCTCCGAAACCAGCTGGTTACCCCTCCACCCCCCACCCCCCTCTCCCCCACCTTTAACGCTTTTTGCATCTCTGCACCTCCATTCACGGCCCCCCTCCCCCCACCCCTCCCGCTGACACACACACACACACACACACACACACACACACACACACACACACACACACACACAACACACACACACACACACACACACACACACAACTTCCAGCGCAACCTTCTACCAGACCCAAACGGATGATACTTTTATGCCATGTAGTGAAGGCACAAACCACTCAGTCGGTCCACTCTTTTTTCGAGAATCGAGATTTTCATTGTAATACATTATGGCAAAATCTGATTTTTCACGCAGATTGTCTTACTGTCTTTTGGCTTACTTACTTACTTACTATTAAGTCTAACGTCCTTTGGCACAAAATGTGATCAAGGACGATTTTTTGCCCCCTTCACAGCGCAGATGATTGATATGGGTGGGAACTGCAAGAAAAATTGGCGCAGTGTGACCTGGATGCATGTCAAGTAACTGTTTCTGCATCTGGGCTCAGTTGCCCATGAAGCATTAGTGAGCTTAGTCCTACGCAAGCCACTAAGCAAGGTACTCCGTTATAGCGGAGCAACTTGCTTAATGGCTTGCGCAGGACTAAACTCACCCATGCAAATGATCCCTGATCCTTTCATTTTTTTTTCACAAGAAGTGAGGAGCATGTGTAAGGCACGTTTCGTACCTTCTGTCTAGGACCCTTCCGTCTGCAAGAGGCGTAGATTTTCATGCGACCCTGCAGAGCAGGATCGCATGAGAATTTATGCTACTTGTAGATACGCTCAGCCGCATCATGTTTCTCGACATCTGGATTGTGTCTGCGAGTGTGTATAAATTTACTGCATGGTTACCGTTACTTATATTCGCCCCACTTCCGCCGCGGTGACGTCTGGGAATCAGGGTTAGATAACTGTCGAGTTTTCCCAGCTGATCTCATCACCTCCCTTTGCGGTCAAAGGTCATAGGGCCAACTATTCTTCTGTTTTGTGCTGAGATCGGCAACAATAAAGACATTGTCTTATTTCATCACTTCAGTTCCACGTACAGTGTGTGTCTGTGTGTGTGTGTTTGTCTGACTGTGTGTCAGAGTCTGTGTGTGCGTGGGTGTATGCGTGTGTGTGTGTGTTTGTGTGTGTGCGTGTGTCTGTATGTGTGTGCGTGTGTGTTTGTGTGTATGCGTGTTTGTGTATGCGTGTCTGTGTCACAGTGTTTGTGAGTGTGTGCGTGTGCGTGTGTGCGTGCGTGTGCGTGCGTGCGTGTGTGTGTGTGAGAAAGAGAGAGAGAGAGAGAGAAATACGGACAAACAGACGGACGTGACGGTATGTGTGTGTGTGTGCGTGCGTTCGTGCGTGCGTTCGTGTGTGTGTGTGTGTGTGTGTGTGTGTGTGTGTGTGTGTGTGTGTGTGTGTGTGTGTGTGTGTGTGTGTTTCCCTCTTGTGTGTGCCGTTGCTTGATTTTCTCTTCTTCTTTCTTATGTTGTCTGTGGTGCACGGGTTGGCTTTCAGCGGAACGAATTACTCTGTCTGCCTCTTTCTCAAATTTCAGTGAACGTTCACAGGTTTAAACGCACGTGCCTTTAGATCGAGAAACATAAAAGTAAATGAAACCGATACATACCAGCAAGAGGCACAGATTCTTATGCGCTCCTGACACCACCAGGGGATCATGAGAATCTATGCTCCTTGGGGGGAAAAACGGAGACTATGGATGTACTGTGACTGACAAACAACGACGGTAATTTTTAAACATTTTTCAGGAGAAAAAAGAATAATTATGGAACATTTGTGGCTGGCGCATCAGTCCGGCTTTAAATAACGAACATGTTTTCAAACACACGTACGCACACGCGCGCGCGCACGCACATACTGGGTTACACTCACACACACACACACACACACACACACACACACACACACACACACACACACACACTCACTCTCTCTCTCTCTCTCTCTCTCTCTCTCTCTCTCTCTCTCTCTCTCTCTCTCTCTCTCTCTCTCCTCTCTCTCTCTCTCTCTCTCTCTCTCTCTCTCTCTCTCTCTCTCTCTCTCTCACACACACACACACACACACACACACACACACACACACACACACACACACACACACGCACACACACACACACACACACACACACACACACGCACACACACACACAGGCTGACAAAGGGGAGGGATGGAGAGACAACGAGGACACTCTACACCAGTACGTTCTTCATCTTTCTAGACGAACAGCCGCCCCAGTACGGAACTGAGAAGAAAACTGACGTCAGGCGGCACGACCCAATGAGCACACTTCAGCAGCAAAACGTCTTCGGACCCACGGCCTGCGCGCGGGCCCTCTGCGGCCCGAGGACTTTTGCTTACCGGGAAGGACCAGATCGGGCCCACGACGGTCGCACTGGGCCCGCGCACGACTGTGCGCGGGCCCACTGCGGCCGTCGTGGGTCCGAGTAAGACGCTTTGCTACTTGCGTACGGGCCGCGTGGGACCAGCTGCGGGTGTCATCGGCCAGAGGACCTTTGCGCACTGGGGGTACAACAAAGTAATGATGTTCTATGGGTTTTTTTTTTTTTTGTTTTGTTTTTTCTCACCTCATTTCGCGTGAAGCATCAGCACGCCTTCAGAATAGCTAGCACCCTGTAACGGCAAAAGGGCAGTAACAGTAAGCTTTTTTTTGTGACCGTAAGCGAAATTTCGTTTGTAAAGCAGCGAAAACTAGCTCTTTACAAAATCGACTCGCTGTCTTTTGGCTTCGCATGGCAGACAAACAGTGTTTGAACTCTCTGATTTCCTACTTCATCCGTGGAACATAGATCTCTAATATCAGTTGCCGCATCACGAAAAAAAAAAAAATCGAGTTCGTTTCTTGCTAGCGTCATTATTACACTTGCATAGTGAATCAGAGGGCAACTCATTTAACTCCTTCTACCCCAAGACCGAAATCCCCAAATGTTGCCGTTGTCCTCTGAAGACTGCGTTGCAGTGCAGGACACAGATCGACCACGATAGTTCAAGGGTGATGCCAGAATAGCTTGGCGCCCATAGGCGCCAAGCTATTCTGGCATCACCCTTGAACTATCATGGTCGCTCTTCATCATCGTGCTGTGGTGTGTCTGGGGTAGAATGAGTTAAGGCGCCCCGCAACAATAGCTGCGGAAGTGTCGTACAGCGTTGCATCCGGCACGGCTATACGCCACTTTCGCAGCTATTGATGCGGAGTGCATTGGATGAGTTAGTCTACGAGTTGTGCATTGAAATCAGTATCGTCGGTTACAAAGGGAGTCCGGGGGCCGTTTCATCTTCGAAAACGACGGATGCATTCAGCCGTTGTCGCACGTTTCTTTTAACTCATTCTACCCCAGACACATCACAGCAAGATAAGGATCGATCATGATAGTTCAAGGGTGATGCCAGAATAGCTTGGCGCCTGTGGGCGCCAAGCTATTCTGGCATCAGCCTTGAACTATCAAGGTCGTTCTGTGTCCTGCACTGCAATGCAGTCTTCAGAGGACAACTCACGGCAAAATTTTGGGATTTCGGTGTTGGGGAAAATCATGTTGATGGTACAAACGTTTGCATGTTGGGCTTTGTCTCACAGGTAACAGCAGAACCTCTTTTGAGCATCGGTCTTTTCCACAGTGGACGGGTGCTATGTATATGAAGCGAAATCTGGAAGGGCAACACTGTCACCAATAGCTACCCAAATGCTGGTCTTTAACTCATTGTGCCCGAGGTACGAGAAACAACATAATTTGGAGTTACCCTCTGAGGACTGCATTACAATTCAGGAGACAGATCGACCATGATAGTTCAAGGGTGGTGGCAGAATAGCTTGGCGCCTATAGGCGCCAAGCTATTCTGCCACCACCCTTGAACTATCATGAAAGAGCCATATCTTGCTGTGGTGTGTCGCGGCTAAATGAGTTAATGACAGGTCATCATTTATGACTAAGACGGGTGATTCCTCATGAGGTGGTCGTTCCGAACAGGTTTTACTGTCACTGTTTCCTTTATCACCCACACGGATAAATTGGGAATAAAAATTGTTCAACGCTCACAAGGGGGAAAACACGGATTTGTTCAATAGCATGTCCGTTGAAAGGTCCTGGTAAATCAAAGTGGCACAGTTGGAGTGCGCCTGAGTTGATCAGTGTTCAGGTCGTACTCCATAGGCAATAGATTTCCCTGTCCCCCATAACCCGCCCGTCAGGACCGTCCATGATCACCTCGGTGCTGTGGACGTTAAACCCGAACTAACCAACCAACCAACACAGATGGCAAATTCGATGCTGCAGTTGACTAGATGACACAATCTCACTGTGTCATTCGGCCACAGGAAATTCGGTGGCTAATTTATAATTCCCAGACATAGGTGTAACCGGCGCCATCTTGCCAAAATTTGGCGATGCGGGCGACGCCTGGCGGTTGACATTTTGTGCACTTCCGATGACCTTCGACTGAGCGCAAGTTTTAGCAGCAAGTTTTAGCTGCGTGCTAAAATATTGCTACTCTTCTCAGTTTGGGGTCGATAGAGTTAAAGTTTAGTGAAACTGGTCACTGTGCCATTAGATAAACAATGATGAATGTGTATGTTTCTTGTCCGTTAGGAGAGCATTTGTGATTTTTCCATATAAACTGTATAGAAGAACGTTCGTTTGATGTTTGCGGTTGGCTGTTTTAGATATTTTTAGATATAAACGACGAAAATGCGAAATTACCAGCGACACCTGTCGGTCAGCGTTTCAATACAGTATGCGTGTGCTGTTCTGTGATTCTCGACCTTACAACTCAAAGCTGTTTGATGTAAAATCGCAAATGAGTTTTAAAAAATGTGTCTTTACATCAAATACAAGTTTCAGTTTTAGATACCGCTTTCTGCATTTCAGCGATGATACAAAAATAGGGAAATTTAAAATAAAGTGTGTTGTGGGACAGAGTGAGAACATTAACCAGATGTCTTTTCTGTCATAAAAATTCAGCACTGACACACCATAGCAAGACATGGATCGAGCATGACCGTGGCAGTTCAAGGGTGATGCCAGAATAGCTGTTGGCGACCCGTTAGGCGCCAAACTATTCTGGCACCACCCTTGAACTCTCATGCTCGATCTGTCTCTAGAATAGTAATACCGTCCTTCAGAGGGCAAATTCAAAATTGGGGGATTTCGCTCCTCGGGCTGAATGTGTCAGTTATGCTTTTAGCTTCCAGTGACCTGACTGCGTCTGTCCCGGTACAGGGTGAGTGAACTCATGACAGGTTTTTGCGGGGTCTGTCTCTATGTCTCAAGCCTTTCTTCTCAGTCCCCCACAACCAACCCGTCCCCCCCCCCTCCCCCCACACACACACCCCTTTCCACGCCCCCGCCCCCCCCCCCCTCCCTCCCACACACACACACACACTCGTCCTCCTCCCCGGCTTAGTTTGTACACCTCGTGCCCTAGAGACGGATGCCATGTCCCGGGTCACCGACCCCCACGCTTGCGGCTTGTAGGTAGTGTCAGCTCGCCAGATCACTAAAGCCCTGTGCTGATCTGTGATTTTGGAGCTTACGGTTGGAAAAATCACGTACCAGCATACACTTGTCCGTACTAGTGAAAGTACCAGTCGGAGGGAATGGGTTAGGGGGCGGAGTGGGGGGGGGGGGATGACACATTTTTATGATGTTTGTTTGCTTGTCATACACCACCCACCCGCCCATCCGCCCCATAAACTAAGTCAGTACACCCCCTGGGGACAGTTGCACGAGCGAGCGTAGTCCTGCGCCAGCCACTAAGCAAGGTGCTCCGCTACAGCGGAGCACCTTGCTTAGTGGCTGGCGTAGGACTAAGCTCGCGCCTGCAACTGTCTGCGGGTTCCAGACAGCTTAGCCTTAACCCGGCTACTGCCTCCAACACTTTTTTGTCTGTGAGAAGGATCTGGAAGGATGGGGAGGGGACCGGGTGTCAAATGCTGAAATATGTGAAGGGTTGCGCGTGGGATGCGCGTGACACTCGCGTGACGGCGGCACGCGACGTGGCTTCTTTGTCTCCTCAGGCCCGTTTTTTTTTCTTTTTTCCCGGTAGTCTGTGAATTGGTTTTATATCAGGAATTCGGCTCTTCTTGATTTGCAGTCCATTTCTGTGGGATTGTCTTCTTTCAACAAATATGTTTTCTCAATGTCTGGATTGTTCTGAAGCGTCTTTCGTTCTTTTGGCTTTTTTTTTTTTAATTTTTACCCTGTTTTTGCTGGCGAGCTTTCTTTCTTTCTTTTTTCGGGGAATATTTCTTGCGTCTGGATTTTGTGTCTCTTTTTTTGTCCCGTTAGTTTTTGCAGAGACTTTTTCGTCCTTGTAGATATTTTGTTCACGCCCTTGCAAGAATCATAATTCAGTATGGTTCGCCTGTTCCGTGCATTGTACGGATATGAGCCATGTCTGTTGCTGGATCATATTAACCCATTTAGCCCCGAGTCCTTACAGGAGGACAATGACAATGACAATTATTCTTTATTTTACAACGGTGAAAGTTTTGGCTGGCACAACCATTTTTCGAACTTGCCGTTGCTAATCTAATCTACAAATAAATAGATATGTTGACCATGATAATTCAAGGGTAGTGCCAGATTAGCTTGGCGCCTGAAGGCGCCAAGCTAATTTGGCACTACCCTTGAAGTTTCATGGTCAATCCATCTCAGTCCTGCAACCGGTGCATAGTCATTAGGCAACACCTCCAAAATTTGAGAAATGGGACCTTGGGACTAAAAGAGTTAATGCAAATCACAACACCTGCTCAATTGATCCCTGGACACTCGGTGACAGATTATGTTCATAGATTTATCTACATTTTCATCTTAGAAATCCAGATTGTCCTTTAATAACACCATTGGGGAGATTCTGTACTGAAACGTGAGACTTAGTAGTCATGGTAAGCACTGACACTGGACATTGAGATGCATGAGTTTTCTGTGGAGCAGAAGGTATTTCATGGTTCGCAGAAAGCAAATGAATTGGGACTTACACTAAATGACCAACTCAGTCTGATCGGAAGCTCACTAAATTCACCAAGAAAAAGGCGAATGATAAAAACGACTAGTGCGCATGCTCCGCAGATAGCCAACCGCTGCGCGCCGCGTGTTTCGAGCCATAAAGCATAAGCGCGGCAGGGAGACTACTCCTTCTCCGTACTGGCTTGTCTCCGGCCCGTACCGGAAGTAGTCATTCTGCGCTTATCATTGGCTGACTCGTGCCAACAGTAGGTCGAGGCCACGATCTCACACGCAGTACCCTTCAGTCTGCAAGAGGCTGAGATTCTCATGAAAGGCAGGGGCTCTTGAGAATCTATGCATCTTGTTGAAGTGGTCCACGCCATTTTACATCTCTGCTTTGTTTTAGAGAGGAGGAGATTGGGGTTTAAGGTTTTTTTGGTGACTACGGAGGTTTCATTCTGCACCTAGGTTTCTTTTTTTTTTTTCGCAGAAAATTTATGACCAGGTGTTACAGTACCATGATTAGATGTCTTGAATGTCTGGCGGTGTTAAACTTCAACTTGAGGCTGGGTGTTTGAATGAATGAACGTCTGTGCCACCGTGAAGATGATAATGAAGTCTACAACAAAGGAATTTAGGTGAAGAAATTACTGCAGTAGGATCTGCAGTAAGGTATCGTTTGGTTATGGTTTGTTGCCTCCGCGAAGTTGATACAAAGCGGAGCATGCGAAGATTGCGTCAGTACACGCGGGCGGCAATCACCCTCATATCATCACCAGTGTAAGTTTTTGTTTATGATGTAGGGCTGCACTAATTGAGCTATCCAGCTACACCCACGCCCACCTCCCCCAACGCCCCCCACGACATCTCCCTCCACTACCATCTCGTCCTTAACCCTTTCACTGCCAGAGGTGGCAGATTGTGTTTCCCCGCCAAAGAACCCCGGCCGCCGCCGAAGAAACAAGGAACAAAGTTCAGGAACAATTCAGCAAGGGGCAAAGACCATCAACAAAGTGGTGTCAGCCAGAGGCATAGATCCTCATGAGCCCCCGCCCATGCGGAGGGCTCATGAGAATCTATGTCTCTTGCAGTTGGATCGTTCAGTCAAGTTTTTCTCGGCATTGAAGGGCTTAACTCATTCTGCCCCTCGACACACCACAGCAAGATGTGGCTCGAACATGATAGTTCAAGGGTGGTGGCAGAATAGCTTGGCGCCTATAGGCGCCAAGCTATTCTGCCACCACCCTTGAACTATCATGGTCGATCTGACTCCTGAATTGTAATGCTGTCCTCAGAGGATAACTCCAAAAATGTGGGCATTTCGTACCTCGGGCACAGCCTGAGTCAAACAACAATGACGATCGATACGAACAGCTCGTGATAGCAACACATCAAACACTTTAACACTTTGCAGTGGCATTGATTGAACCTGAGATGAACTTCACGATAAAATGAACTACCTTTTACAATTGCACCCACATATTTATCGTGTCAGTGGGGTCATAATCAATGCCACGTCAACTAAAGAATTGTTATTTTGAGCCTTGTACTTGTAACAATCAAACCACATGTCGTAAAGGCGCCCCGTTACATAAGGCAGCTATATGATCGAAATCAAGCGGCATTCCACAATGTTCAGTTTGCATTCCGAAGGTTCAACTTGATAGGATTGTTTGTTTAGTCGCCGTGTGCTGGTAATGATGTGATATGGGGCTTTCCAACCCGACCCTTCGGAAGCCAATCTGTCCGTAGTCGTCTCTGCAAGTAAATTTGCAAATTGCAACAGGGTCATTGTTCATATATTTGTACAGGCCGTCTGCAAGTAAATTTGTAACTGAGTTGCGCACTACTGCGCCGCAGCTAGGCCTTACGCACTAGACGCCTCGACGCATCAAGCTAATCTGGCACTACCCTTGAATTATCATAATCGATCCATTTTTTGCAGCTGGTAAGTTTTTTTGTTTTATTTATGTGACATCTCCAAAATTGGAAAAATGCGGCCTTGTGATTAAATGTGTCAACCGGGCATTGTTGTGGTTGTATTGATCGATCTCTTGCAGTTGACGCTGGATGTCAAGCTGGCCCACTAAGGTTTAAATGTGTGCTGGTCTGTGATTAGCCAATTAGCCACAGCGGTTGTGCTGTGCACCCTGGTTAGAATGCCCTTGACACGATTGACTCCCAGGCGGTGTATCCCATTCTTTTATGGCGGTAGGCAGTTTACAAATAAGACACGCGTATGACGTAATAATCAGAATGATGATGCTGTTGTTTTTCGACAGTTGAACGGGGCTGGTAAATTACACTTTTCATTTTCAGATCCCCAATACCACCCCCATTCTCCACTTTTTTCTTTTTTTTCTTTTTTTTTCTCTCTCACATTTTTCTGTTTTCGTTAAGTCCCTTCTATTTATATAGAAGGGATTTTTTTTAGCGGGACGGGTCGCGGTGGGGCGAATTTAATAGCATGTCCGTGATGTCAAAGGCGGTCAGGCCTAAACCTCTAACAACTGAAGTAGCAAAATAAAAATTACGTCATGTCTAGTTACGCTAGCCTCGCTGCTAAACGTACATTTGGCG
This sequence comes from Semisulcospira habei, assembly GCA_036245525.1. Taxonomy (NCBI): domain Eukaryota; kingdom Metazoa; phylum Mollusca; class Gastropoda; family Semisulcospiridae; genus Semisulcospira; species Semisulcospira habei. The sequence continues at coordinate 181,341,833 of BTPG01000006.1, read as the reverse complement.
CAAAGCGCCGTATGTGCGTATGTATGTATGTATATATGTATGTATGTATGTATCATGTTGAGGAACTTTGGGGGACAGCCAAGTCGCTCCAGGATCTGCCACTACATGCCTTGCCTGCTCACAGTGTCGAACGCTTTTGTTAGGTCGACAAATGTTACGTACAGCCCTTTGTTCTGCTCGCGGCACTTCTCCTGTAGCTGTCTCAGCACAAAGACCATATCGGTGGTGCTCCTGTTTGCTCTGAAGCCACACTGGCCCTCTGGGAGTTGGTCTTCAGCGATGGCAGGTACCAGCCGATTCAGGAGCAGCCTTGCAAGGATTTCCCCAGCAATGGACAGCAGGGTAATTCCCCGATAGCTACACGAGGACCAGCAAGGCCAGGTCAGACTCAACAATGATCTCTCAGAACCATTCCCTATTCTCAACGGCGTAAAGCAGAGCTGCGTGCTGGCACCGACCCTCTTCACCATCTTTTTTAGCATGATGTTGAAGCAGGCCACAGTGGACCTCGATGATGACGATGCAGTGTACATCAGGTATCGTCTCGATGGCAGCCTGTTCAACCTTAGACGACTGCAGGCCCACACGAAAACCCTAGACCAACTGATTCGTGAGCTGCTTTTTGCTGATGATGCTGCCCTCGTTGCACACACAGAGAGAGCCCTGCAGCGCATCACGTCTTGCTTCGCAGATGCTGCCCAGCTCTTTGGACTCGAGGTCAGTCTGAAAAAGACAGAGGTCCTCCATCAGCCGGCACCCAAGACAGTGTATCGCCCTCCTCACATCACCATTGGCGAGTCTGAACTAAAGTCAGTGCACCAGTTTACTTACCTTGGCTGCATTATCACGTCGGACGCCAAGCTGGACACTAAGGAGCTTGACAGCAGGCTGGCAAAAGCGAACAGCGCTTTCGGGCGACTTTTCAAGCGGGTGTGGCACAATCAACAGCTGAAAACAGGCACCAAGATCAGCGTGTACAGAGCTGTGGTCCTCACCACCCTGCTGTATGGTTCCGAGTCTTGGGCCCTCTACCGCAGCCAACTACGACTCCTCGAACGCTTCCACCAGCGCTGCCTGCGTACCATCCTGGGCATTCACTGGAGTGACTATGTCACCAACGTCGAGGTCCTTGAACAGGCTGAAACTGTGAGCATCGAGGCTTTGCTGCTGCGGACACAGCTCCGCTGGGCGGGGCATGTCTCCAGGATGGAGGATCATCGCCTACCAAAGATCACCCTGTTCGGCGAGCTTGCTACTGGACACCGTGACAGAGGGGCACCAAAGAAGAGATACAAAGACTGTCTCAAGAAGTCACTTAGTGCCTGCCAAATCGACCACCACCAGTGGTCTTCGCTTGCTGCGGACCGTGACACCTGGCGCTCCACCATTTACAAGGCAGCTGTCTCCTTTGAGGACTCTCACAGAGCTAGCCTTAAGGACAAGCGGCTCAGGAGAAAAAACAGAGATGCCGCAGCTCAGAACCCTGGCCATACCTTCCCCTGCAGCCACTGCGGTCGAACCTGCCTGTCTCGGATTGGCCTCCGCAGCCACGAACAAGCCTGCAGACGTCGTGGGCAACTCCTATAAAATCTTCGTTCGCGAAGTCAAGCCAAGAGAGATGTATGTATGTATGTATGTATGTATGTATGTATGTATGTATGTATGTATGTATGTATGTATGTATGTATATATGTATGTATGTATGTATGTATGTATGTATGTATGTATGTATGTATGTATGTATGTATATATGTATGTATGTATGTATGTATGTATGTATGTATGTATGTATGTATGTATGTATGTATGTATTTATGTATGTACGTATGCATGTTATGTTATGTTATGTTATATAATGTAATGTAATGTTATGTTATGTATGTATGTATGTATGTATGTATGTATGTATGTATGTATGTATGTATGTATGTATGTATGTAACGAGGCGATGTGATTTTGAACTACCTAATATTGAGTCCATGTGGTTAGAAATAAAGTCGACCAAATCATCCCCTATTTTGATAGGTTTTGTGTACAGAAACCCAGCCGCCACAGCTTCGAGGCAGGACTACTTTGTAGTAATGAAGGATACAGTTTTACGGAGCAAAATTGATATACATATTTTGGGTGACTTTAACGTTGATTTACAAAAGCAAGGCCATTCTTCATGGAGATCCGGCCATGTTAAATTTTCTAGGTTTGAAACAGCTTGTCCAGTCACCAACACGAGTGATTTAGTCATCTTCTACACTGATAGACCATAATTATATACATCACAAATGTCAATGTTGTACAAAATGTTCATGTACCTAATATTTCCATTAGTGATCACTTTCCAGTTTGCTTTTCATTACCTGCTCGATTACTGAAACAACCAGCTGAAGGACACACTACTATCATTTATAGATCCTTTAAAAAATTCGATCAAGCTGCGTTTTTACATGACCTGTCTCAAGTGTCACTCGGTGACGGCACTTTATAATTTCAATGACCCTAACGAGGCCCTGACCCACTGGTATGAGCTGTTTCTCGCTGTTCTGGACAGACATGCCCCTAAGCGTACCAAACGTGTCAAACATCCCGCTATTATGCCAGAATGGCTCTCGGATGAAATTAAACAAGCGATGGAAGTTAGAGACATGGTAAAAAAAAATTAAAAAAAGCTAAGAAATTTAATGAGTACAAAAAGCAGACAAACCAAGTCAAATCCTTAGTTCGAAAATGCTGAACGTGTCATTGCCGGCGGAAAGGACATCCGCTCAGTCTGGCAAGTGATACACAATTTCACCAAAGGTCACAGTAAACGGTCACCTAATATTCCACCCGATCTCACTGCGGATGCGTTTAACGCTTATTTCCTACCTGTTGCTAAAACTCTGGCACAGACCAATACCAATGACCCTGACAACTACGCATGATCGGACCAACTGCGTCACTATAATCAGCAGAGAGCGAGTCACATATTTTTTTGTGCCTCTTATTAGTGTTCTGGATGTTGGTAAATCTATTTCTAGTTTAAAAAAACAAATCATCTTGCGGTTCAGACGGCATCAGTACTCAGTTTTTAAAATTGTCTCTGCCATTCATCGTTGAGTCACTGACTTTCATCTACAATCTAGCCATTAAACATAATGTATTTCCTAACGAATTAAAAAGAGCTAATGTAATTCCTCTTCCCAAAAACAAAGACTTAATCAATTTAAATGAGTACAGACCTATATCCATTTTATTATCAATTTCGAATCACTTGAAAGACATATACATACTCATCTCCTAAAGTTTTCTTGAACAAAATCATCTGATTAGTGTTGCACAATCCGGGTTTCGACCTTTACATTCCTGCCAGACTACTCTAAATCACATTATTGATAATGGCTCTCTGCCATTAATGACAAGAAAGCATAAGGCGCAATCTTTCTTGACCTTAAAAAGACATTCGGTCTTGTCAATCATTCCATTCTCCTGAAAAAAAATACCACTTTATCGCATTAACTCGAATACTGTTTCCCTCTTGTCTTCATATCTCATAAACAGAACACAGAAAGTACTCCTAAATAGCAAATTTTAATCAAACGGTGTAGTGACTTGTGGTGTTCCACAGGGATCTATTCTAGGGCCTTTATTGTTTCTATTATTTATTAATGATCTGCCGCTGTGCATATCTCACCCAGAGGCTAACTGTGATTTGTTTGCTGACGACACAACCGTACACACATCTAACAAGGAGCTAGCGAACATCAATGAAGTACTCCAGCAGAGCCTAGACGAAGTAGCTGACTGGTGCATTATTAATCGCATGATAATTATCATTCCAAAGACAAAAAGCATGTTGGTTACAATACGCCAGAAACACCAGCGCGGACTACCAACTTTAACACTTGCCTTAGATGGCCAACCTATAGAACAAGTAACTAAGCATCGCTTGCTGGGCGTATCAGTAGACAACCAGCTAAACTGGAAACCTCATGTTGATATCGTATGCAAAACTCTCTCCAAAAACTTGTTCCTTTTGTCTAAGCTCAGCCGTATAGTTAATCCTAACGTTTGCAAACTTTTCTTCCACGCGCATATCCAAACGCACTGTAATTACAGTACTGTTCCACTGTATGGGACGGTTGCAGCGAAGTTCATTATGAAAAAAGTAAATTTTCTGTATCGTCGAGGTGTTAAACTCATACTTCCTGGATCCGCGCCCACAGACAAAAAAAAATCAAATCTATTAAATTAATGGCATTAAACAAACAATTTGAATTTAATCGGTGTGTATTAATGCACAAGATTTTACACGAGAGAGCCCCACCCCATTTATTTGCGAACTTTGTTTTCAGATAATTATAGACAAAACACGAGAAACATGTTGATTGATTGTACATTGCTTAACGTCCCGACAGCAACAAGGCTTTCTCAGGACGTGCCTGCACTGCTTGTGAAAAAAAAAAAAAAAAACACAGAACATTGAATGTATGTCGCCAGCCGGTCAAATACATTAAATAAACCTAACACATGGGGCCTAAATAAAGCTAAGACCATTTAGCAACACACATCCAATATCAAGAGCTACAGGCAGTGCAGACAGTAGGGAGAGTTTTAAAAAGGCAAATACAGGTGAATGGACAAAGGGTAGACAGAAACACATGCCCCAGAATAGAGAGAAAAACCCACCCTGTGGGGCTGACCAGGGTGACCCTGGGAACTAAAAAATACCTAACCCCACCCAAGTCCCCCAGGGCAGACCCGGGTGGGGGCACGAGAAACAGGTCGCTCCACCTACCAAGAACAAGATTATATATATATATATATATATATATATATATATATATATATATATATATATATATATATATATATATATATATATATATATATATATATATATATATATATATATATATATATATATATATTATATATATATATATATATATATATATATATATATATATATATATATATATATATATATATATATATATATATATATATAACTAGCCTGGCCTTTTCAGGTGCAAAAACATGGAATAATTTACCCCAGCATCTTAAGTCTATTTCTAAATTTAGTATATTTAAGGATCGCCTTTATCGCTTTTTACTTCTAAACTAATACCACGATTTAATTCTCCTCTATTAATGCTGTACTCGCAGAGACATGTTTTAATTATAAGATGACCTTCAGCTTATGTTGATGTTATTATGTTGTTTGTTTTTGTTTTGTTTGGGTTTTTTTTCCATCTTTTATGTTTTTTGTACATTTAAATGTTCTTGATACTATGTTGTTTTGTGTGTTGCTGGTTTTTGTTGTTGTTGTTGTTGGGTTTTTTTTGTTTTTTTTTTTGGGGGGTTGTTTTCTTTTTCTTTAATATTTTATTGTGTTGCTCGATGTATATTTATGTGTGTAGTGTAGCAAGATAGTTTGTAAGAGAGGCATTCGCATGCCTAAAAATTTATCCTGAATAAAAACGTTTCATTATCATCATCATCATCATCATCATCTCTCTCTCTCTCTCTCTCTCTCTCTCTCTCTCTCTCTCTCTCTCTCTCTCTCTCTCTCTCTCTCTCTCTCTCTCTCTATCTATCTCTCTCTCTCTGAAAGTAATTCCACTTCCAAAAACAAAAGATCGTTCTGACCCTAATAACTATCGGCCTATTTTTTATTATCTTTTTTATCCAAACCACTGGAAAGGCACGTTCATAAACACCTGCTTGCTTACCTATAAAACGGTAAGCTCCTCCACCTTTTACAATCTGGATTTCGCCCGCAGCATTCATGCCACACAGCACTTACACGCCTTGTTGACACATGGCTCGGGGGTATGAATAAGTCACAGTTAACAGGAGTAGTCCATCTAGATTTTAAGAAGGCTTTTGATCTGATTGACCACACTATTCTGACTGCTAAGCTTCACAAATACCTTAATAACGGAGACGCAGTTGTTGTTGTTTTTTCACTTCTTACCTTACTAAAAGAAAACAAAAGGTTCTTGTTCATGGCTCATACTCCTCTCTCAAAGATGTAAGCTTTGGTGTGCCCCAAGGGTCTGTAATGGGCCCCCTGCTAATTTGTTTATTTATTAATGATTTGCCTCTACATATTACTTGCCAAGATGCCAAGGGGGTGTCTGAGAGTTTATGAGTATGTCTGCCTATGTGAATAGTGTTGTTAATTGTTTGTAAGTATTATGTTTTACTTATATGTATGTGCATGTGTAGATAGTTTCGTAGTTCTTAACAACGGCAGGTTTGTAAAATGACTGTGTCAATGACGATGTCAATTCCTTAACCGTTGTAAAATAAAGTTTCATTGATTCATTGATTCATTCTCTCTCTCTCTCTCTCTCTCTCTCTCTCTCTCTCTCTCTCTCTCTCTCTCTCTCTCTCTCTCTCTCTCTCTCTCTCTCTCTCTCTCTTTCTCTCTCTCTCTCTCCACTTTGTTCCGTAAGTCTGAGTCCAAGCTTGGAAACACCAGAAAGCTTTTCATACGGTCCCAAACCAAGGATCGATCTATCGATTTATATAAAACTAGCTTATCCTTCTCAGGGGCACTTATCCGGAATGCACTTCCCGACCATGTAAAATCCACCTCCTCGCTAGCCTGTTTTAAAAAGGGTCTCTGCAAATATTTTGTGGATCACTCGTAGGGATGCCTTAACCACTTGTATTATACGTTTCTTTTTATGCTGGGTCCAATTTATTCCCAATTAAGTCAGTTATCCTTTTCATTTATCATTTGGACTACTTAGCTCTGTCTATGTGTGAAGGGGGGCGGGTGGGGTGGGGGCTGTCTGTGAGTCTATGATTATGTCTGTCTATGTGAACAGTGTTGTCATCTGTTTGCAAGTATTATGTTTACTTATATGTATGTATATTTGTAGTTAGTCTTGTAGTTGTTAGCAACGGCAGGTTTGTAAAATGGCTGTGTCGATGACGATGTCAATGCCTAAACCGTTGTAAAATAAAGTTTCATAGATTCATTGATTCTCTCTCTCTCTCTCTCTCTCTCTCTCTCTCTCTCTCTCTCTCTCTCTCTCTCTCTCTCTCTCTCACACACACACACACACACACACACACACACACACACACACACAAACATGCGCGCATCTCCAGGAGGAATAGACCCTTATGCGCCCGGAGAGCGCATGAGGATCTATGCCTCTTGGAGATGCGGTTTGGAGCGCGCGCGCACGCACTCACTAACACGCACACACACATCGACGCGCATGCAGAGCATGCAGGTGACCCGTGTACTTAGTATATCACGTAGCTAGGTAAGGTCTAGCTACTTTCACACAAATTATAGCAAAACTGAAATTGTATTGTGAAGATCTAGTTTTGTCACCATTTTCTCCAGCCTATGAAGCGAAAGTGAAACTCATATCACATAAAATATAAAAGTACGTAAAAGCTAAAACTTACGTCATGACAAATGACTTTTGACAAATCAATGACGCGTATGTCCTGCGCCCTTCATAGAACTCCCTGACGCATTGGCAGATCTTACTTACTTACTTACTTACGCCTGTCACCCCTACCCGGGTATAGGCCGTCGACGAGAGACCTCCAGCGACTCCTGTTCTGTGCTTCTCCTTCGATTTTACTCCAGGTTTTTCCCAGTCTCTTGATGTCTGCTTGGAGGTCTCGACGCCAGGAGTTTCTCGGCCTACCTCTTTTCCTCTTTCCCTGGGGGTTCCATGACAATGCCTGCCTAGTGATATTGGCAGATCTGCGAGACTTTTTCAATAGGAGATAATTCAACATCAGAATCAGGTCAAAGATAGAGACCCGCCTCATTTGACAGCGAGGACAGCTCTCATATAGAAGGGGACTTTGTGGGTTACATGGTTCATCTCATCTTGTTTATGCATAACAAGTAGGCCTAATGTGCTATGCATAGTATTTTCCTCTCCCCCTCCTCCCCAGTCTCTCTCTCTCTCTCTCTCTCTCTCTCTCTCTTGAAATCCAGCATATCCTTTCAACCTAAATAAGATAACCTCAGTTTTTTTCTAGGCCCTTAGCAACACTCCGCCCACCCGCGCTCACGTGCATGCAGAACGTGCCACACACACGCGCAAAGATATACCCCACCCCCACTCCATCTTTTCTTTGCTCCTTCCATGTAGTCCTATAAAAGAAAAAAGAGGGAAAGACTTGTAAACCGACTCTGGAAGTTGCAGAATGTGTGTCAACCGCTGCAGTCGTGACCAGTGCAATTCCTCTATTCCTCTCCGCCGCCGCCCCGTTCACGTCATTCCCTCCCCCACCGCCCCTGCTACCCAAGCGGCCCTTTTTACGCTCTTTGTTACCTTCCAAGCATCCAGTGCATCTATATATATATAGTGAGATTTTTTCAGCTTTCTGTTTTTGAAGTGCATCAAGTTAATTTCTTCACGTAGTTGAAACTTTATATTCTTAGTCAGGACACTGGACTTGCTATGACTGTGAATACAAATACCCCTTTCCGTCATCCGTCAGTGTTCCGAATTACGGTTCAAATATAGTGATAATATAGTGACGAGGCAGGCCGATCATCTGATGAACACTGCACGAGTTGCCGGCGATAAATCGATCAGATATCTCAAAGGCTGTGCTGGATTGGCTTGGCGCCTGAGGCGCCAGAGGCGCTAAGCCAATCCAGCACTACCCTCTCGCTGTCAGGTCGATTAGTCGCAGCTGACGAAAGTAAAGAAGTGAAGGAGACATCTCTTCTGCCCTCATCCACCCCCGCTTCTCTCTTCCACCCCCACACCCCACCTCCACATCCCCCCCCCCCCCCTTCCTTCACCCCTTCACTCCCCAGCTCAAAAACACTTTCCCACCCTCGAAAACGCTGTAGCAGCAACCCATTCATACATCTCTTCATTCATGCTCGTGCTCATGCATATGTATCAAATTCTGCACGCACCGTCCAATGAATTGGCTTGTTAGTGATGCTGTCAGGCTGAGCAGCAGATACCTTGCGCCGGCAGGTTAGCTCTTTGTCGATGCTGGAGGATGCAACCGAAGTTTGGCGGCAGTCTCACTTGTCCGTCAGTCTTGTCGTCTGTCTTCGTCATTTTCGTTTCTTTGTTTGCTTAGCGTTTGTTTGTGTTCGTTTCGACAGCGTGTTTGCTCTCTTTTGTGTTGATTTGATTGTTACCGTCCCTTTTGTTTATTTCAGTCTCGTTTTAACCCTTTTAGCCCCAAGGCTCCTATTTCTCAAATTTTGGAGGTGTTGCCTAACGACTATGCACCAGTTGCAGGAGATGGATTGACCATGATAATTCAAGGGTAGTGCCAGATGAGCTTGGCGCCTGAAGGCGCCAAGCTCATCTGTCACTACCCTTGAATTATGATCAATCCATCTCATGCTGCAGGGTCCCGGGGCTAAAAGGGTTAATACTGTGACGTTTCTGGACGTGTAGGGTATTACTTACTAAGAACTGTTTGGTGCTCAATTTTAACAATAAAAAGTAACAAATTTTAAATTAAAAAAAAAAGAATTTCAATAACTTATGGCGATAATCCTGACAATTCATGAAATATCAGTTAAAATCCATTGAAATTAAAAACGTGTAATGTATTTGTACACCACTCATCCGGGTCTCTCATTATCCTCCTCGTGGTTGCCGGTGAAGCCACCCATCCTTCCCTCCTGGTTAAAACAGATTCATCGGCACGGCAGGGTTGTTTACACTTCCAGTGATAAACTCGAAGCTAGTTTAGTATATCTTTGACCCCACGGGGACGACCACACACCCTACTTAGCGGCGACGGTCAACGACATCTGTATGGCCTAGGCCCGCCCGTGGGTCAGTACAGGCCTCACAGAAAGAGAGACCGACCGAGGTCCTACATTTTTGTGCGCCAAAAATCCTAGGTAAACACGAATTTACCGCGCTCAAACTGGGCCTAGCTGCTAAGTTCCCCTCCAATGCCAACGGCATGCTCAAGGGGTTCTCGTGCCATGATCGCTTTCTATGCAGTTGCTCACACAGTACTAATAAATGGGGGAAAAAATGTGTATGAATGTGTTAACATTTCCTTAAAATCACCGCAGACTCTAGCTCAAAAGTAGTGCCTGATTAGCTTGGCACCTGTAAGGCGCCAAGCTAATCAGGCATTACCCTTGAGCAAAAATTCAAGATCCTCATCCAGGAATTTGTCGCTGAAAGTGAAAATGGCTAGTAGTAGTTCATTGAGAGAAGCGAAGCCCCACCTCCATGGGAAAAAAAGGGGCGGAGCTAACACGAGGAAAAAAACGAAAAGGGGAGGGGGCAGTGTGGTAGCGAACCACATTCCACCTGAGTCTTAGTACTGATGCTAATTAGGCCCCGGAGGATGCTACGACTAACATGATTCTGCAGTTTCACTTCGGGTTAGTTCTAATTTATTGTGTGGTCCGCATACGCTGGAAGTTTTTTGGAAAGTCAACCCAACACTGAAGTGTGTCGGGGGCTGGGGGGGGGGGGGGGGGCGGGGGGGGGGGGGGGGGGGGGCACTTTGTGTGAGGTAGGGTGGGGTGGGGGTGGGGGTGGGGACGTGAAAGGGGGAGGAGGAGGGGGGGGGGGGGTGTTGGTAGCCACTGGTTGCCGGCCGGTTGGTATGTAGAGCTTCATGGAATTTAGCCGCCACTTTTTCACGGTCAAGGTCGTTCAAGTGAGGCTATGCACTCGGCGACTTGTGAATGATGTCTGTTTCTGCAGCAAGCTCCGCCGTTGTAGGACTCTGCCTGCATTTCACCTGTTTCGCGAGCTGATGAAGTTTCAGTTGCGAAGTGTCAGAGATCAAAAGGGGACAGACCAACAAGCAGTGTGCATATTTTATCTTTCTTTTTCTTTTTAATTTTTTTTTTAATTTTATGTTTGTCCGAGGTGTACAAAATATTAACCCTTTGGCTATCAGTAGCTTTTTGTCGCGATGATTCCTACAGGATTCCTACAGGAATCATCGCGACACATTGAAACCGCTACTGATAGCCAAAGGGTTAACTGACATTTTTACTCTCTCTCTCTCTCTCTCTCTCTCTCTCTCTCTCTCTCTCTCTCTCTCTCTCTCTCTCTCTCTCTCTCTCTCTCTGCCTGAGAGAAAAATTCCTTTCCTCGTCATAAGGAAACTGATGTATGCGATACTAGATCTTAATGTCGGCACATGATGCAATAAACACATTCCTGCATTAACCCGGAACAACGCCCTCAATGTGAAGAACAGCTGGAGGCCATCTTTTTCGACAAGAGACATATATTGTCATGAGCACCTGCGGCTAGAGCGGCTGATGTAAATCTATGATTCCTATAGATGGATTTGGCGGGCTGGGTGTGGGATTTGTGGTGGAGGTAAACATTTCAGTTGCAAAAAACAACAACTTTTCGGCCGGTTTGTTGAATTGTGTGTTTCAGTAGGGGTGGATCGGTTACCTAGAGAGAAAGGGGGGGGGGGGATCCAGGTTCCCTTTTTTTTCTTTTTCTTATGATCTTCAGTCTGATACAATGGCACTCGGAAGTGTGCGGGGAGAGGGGGGGGGCATTTTAATGTTTTGTTGGGGGGGGGGGTTGGTGGGCCTCCCCCTTTCCCCCTAGATCCGCCACTGTTCAGTATTATGAAGGGTGGGTGTGTTTGGGTTTTTTTTAGTAACTAATGACGCAATTAAAATTACAGTCAGTCACGATTTAAACTCAGACACCCACGGCACAAGAGTTAACTCAGTCAACCCGTGAAGGAAAAGAAAGGAAATGCAGGCAAAACCTTGAATTTAGTTTTCTCAGGGTTTAGAACAATGCAATGCAAATGTCCCACTGTCACAAACTGACGCGGCCTAATGCACACTCACCTCAAGCCGGTTGTCATGTGAGATATTGTCTCAGCGGTCCAAGGGAGCTAACTCCTGGTTTTTGTGCCGTGCGCTCCGCGTTGGCTCGTGGGCACTTCACGCCAGCCAATACCCCTCTGTATAAAAGACACAAGTCCATGATTGCAAAAAGCAAAAATTTCATTGTTTTACATGCAAATATCGCTTTTCGCAAACATGGTCTTACTGTCCTCTGCCTTTCACGGGGCAAAATATCTGCTGGCGATCCCGGGTTAAACAGAACAATATTGAAATCAACTGAATACGACTAACAAATACATTCCCAATGCGCAAAAAGCCATCGGGCGGACGTTGGCCCGGGCAACATCGGCCGACGTCGGCCCGATGGCCCTTTTTGCGCATTGCGTTGTCCGTGTCAAAGTGGAAACGAGAGACAACGTATTTACATTCAAATATCCCGCACCATTATTAGTTCTTTCCAACATTATACTCACTCGCGGCATCCGGACACCAGTTGCATAAGCGAGCTTAGTCCTGCACCAGCCACTAAGCAAGGTGTGGGGCATAGAGCCGTGTGTCTGAATGCATCGGCTTCTCAGCGAGGCCAGGCTAAGTCAGTCTATGCCTTCCCAATGCGCATTGCCCGATTGCCTTTTGCGCATTGTGTTTGCACAGAGTACCCCGGGTGTACTGTCTTTTTTAGGACTCATACGACCATCAGTATACATAGTTATAAAACTTAGTAATGTGCAGTTTATTATTATACCCGCACGTAACCTGGCGCCAGCCTCTCACAGTCCACACGTCTCCGTAACCTGGCGCCAGCCTCTCACAGTCCACACGTCTCCGTAACCTGGCGCCAGCCTCTCACAGTCCACACGTCTCCGTAACCTGGCGCCAGCCTCTCACAGTCCACACGTCTCCGTAACCTGGCGCCAGCCTCTCACAGTCCACACGTCTCCGTAACCTGGCGCCAGCCTCTCACAGTCCACACGTCTCCGTAACCTGGCGCCAGCCTCTCACAGTCCACACGTCTCCTGCAGTTGCGCTGTGTGCGTAAACGTGAAGCCAACGGGGTTTCCAAAGCCCCCCACCCCCCCCCCCCACCCCCTCCCACTCAGCTCCCGGCAACTCGCCCCCGCTTCGAAGGTCCCAGAGTCACCCCCTGCCGACTTCATGAGACGTAGATTTTCATAAACCTCTGCATGTGCAGGGGGTTCATGAAATTTTTTATAGGCCTACCTCTTACATGTAAACTGAAAAGGCCTCATTTTATTGACGTCCATGGCTGTATTTTAAAGCCTTCTTTACTTGCATCCACTTTCCGTCATCAAGAGGCATATATTTGCCTCTTGCTGATTTTTTTTGTTTTTTGGGGGGTTTTTTGTTTGCGAATCGACCCCAATTTATTATCGCCCGCCTGTGGATGGTCCACGTCCTCAATCCCTGTGACGGCAAAAGACTGTAAGTCCATTTTTGTGAAAAGCGATATTTTCATTGTGATACAATGAAAATCTTGCTTTTGACAAAAATGAACTTACCGTCTTTTACCTTCACAGGGCCGCCTTACATCTGTATTTCTCAGTCTGAGAAGGTTCTGGGGGCTTGAACTACGACTAACTGTGGACGTGACCCGGGCAGGTATGCAGCACTTCCTGCCTAACTCGGTCAAGGATTGAACAGTGACTAGCCAGTCAACAAGAGGACATTGGCTGGTGGCAAAGGCTGGCTGGTTGATTGGCTGGCTGGGTGATTTTAACTCATTCGAGACGTGCTGCATTCGTATCCGAATGCAGAACGTCTGGAATGTGTTAAGTGCTGATTAATTAGTTCGTTCCCCAGGTGGCTCGTCGGTTGATTGGTTGCGTACTTGTACTACATTGTCTATATAGATCAAAAACTCAGTGGCTGATTGTTCGGCCGGTACGCCGATTGATCGTGTTTATGGCTTAATTAATGGCACGATGGTTAGTTGTTGACCGGTAGGTTGTTCGACTGATAACTCGGGACAGTCTATGTATGCCGACGGTTGCGTGCATTGGTTGCTCGGCTTAGTTGGATCGCCTTTTGCGCTGTTGAGTTGCAAAGCTTGCTAGATATGCTGATTGGTTGGTTTGAGTGAGTGGTTTAGTCAGTGTCTGCTTGGTTAGCGGCCATTTGGAAGGTTTATTTTTTATCTATCTTTCTCATCTAGGGGGCACGGTCTGCGATTGTCCCGTTTACTGCCGAGAAAATGACTGAACCCCCATCCGCAGGAGGTATAGATCCTCATGAGCCCCCGCATTTGCGGGGGCTCATGAGGATCTATGCCTCTCTCTAAAACTACTTGCGTCCACGTTTCGTTGACGGCTGGCGATCTTTGACGTTGAATTTACATTGAATATTTTGGAAAACAACCTGCGTCCATTAGTGCAGACTGAGATTGACGAGGGCGGGGGAAATGTGCTGAGGTGGCGTTACTCAGCATACGAACGTGTCCATGGTTTATAAATCGTTTCCGTCACTACCAGACCCACATTAGAGTCCGAAATAGCTCAGGCGGTTAAACGTCGGAGCAGGAGAGCGAAGGGAATCGCCGGGTCGTGGGTTCGAATCCCGTCCCGGCCCCGGTACCTGGACTCACAACCCAGGGGGAAAAAACGGATTTGTTCAATAGCATGTCCGTTGAAAGGTCCTGGTAAATCAAAGTGGCACAGTTGGAGTGCGCCTGAGTTGATCAGTGTTCAGGTCGAACTTCATAGGCAATAGATTTCCCTGTCCCCCATAACCCGCCCGTCCATGATCACCTCGGTGCTGTGGACGTTAAACCCGAACTAACCAACCAAGACCCAAATTGCACCGGCACATCTTGACCCCTTGTATGGCTGAGCTAACACATCTACTGTCTCACGGTCTCAAAACCTTCGGGCCGCTGTCGGCCGCAGTTGGCCCGCGCACGTCCGCCCGTGGGTCTTGACCACTTCACCTCGGCTCCAAAGCCGGGACATAAATGATGCGGCATTTGAAACTGAAGCAAAGTGCTCACATATTAACCCTTCACAGTTAGCCGACACGAAGTCTGTCTTTGGGATCACAACACATAATCCCCTTGATTGCTCCCCCCGATACCGTTCGGAGGAGAAAACGCTTAGCTTATCGGCGTCGTCCCTGCAGAACACTTAACACCAGCAGGCCTGCAGTATAGCAAGAACGGCAAAGCCTTCATGGCTCATGTGCATGACCGAGACAGTTCTCTAACCCTTTCCTTTGACCAAAGGTCACTCAAATGAGGCTTGAGTGAGCAAGTATTAAGGTGTCTTGATATAATTCATTAATAATATTAGACCTTTTGGTCGTAGGGTACCTAAAAACTCCTGCGTTCTGCCAACATGTGAGTTTGTTGGGGGGGAGGGGGGTTAACACATATTTCTTGACGTCCCTTGACCTTTACGAGCGATCAACCAAGCGGCATCAGGAGAAGTCAAAGGGTTAATCCACAGATTGCGTCATAGTGAGGGCCCTTATAGTGGATATTTGAGGTTATCCTGCACATCTTGGTACAAGCAAAATCTCTTTTGTATATTTATTTTGGACATTACTGATTCATTTATGCGAAGGAAACACGTTGTCACTCAACCGGAAGTGGGCGTGGCTTGCGTCCCAAAGTACACTAAGTATGTATGCATCTTATGTTTGTTACAATGGAGAAATATATAAGGGCCCACACTATCAGACTCGTGCATTTTTTTTTTTTTTTTTTTTTTTTATCTCGCATATTTATTTATTTTTCTTTTATCACTTAAGGCGTCAAATTTGTGCATTTTTTAAACTTTTGATTTAACTCATTCTACCCCAAGACCAAAATCCCCAAATTTTGAAGCTGCCCTTTGAAGGACTGTATTATACAATTCTAGAGACAGATCGAGCATGATAGTTCAAGGGTGGTGCCAGAATAGCTTGGCGCCTACGGGCGCCAAGCTATTCTGGCACCACGCTTGAACACTATCATGTTTCGGTGCCCGGTCTTTAAAATCAACTTGTGGTGGACAAAAGACATTAAGCCCTAAACGTTTCACGGTTTGTTTGCTTTGTTTTTGTTTTTGTTTATGTTTTTGTTTTGTTTTTTGTTTGTTTTGTTTTTGTTGGTTTTTTTTTTTTTTTTTTTTTTTTTTTTTTTTTTTTTACCATCATGCTCGATCCACGTATTGCCTTGGTGTGTCGGGGCTGGATGAGCTACAAAGGCGAAATTCGGCCTAGCTAGTCTGGATGTCAATTTTAGGGTGATTGATACGGTGGTCTGCAAAATGCTTCAAAATTAACATTATTTTTAATAGTCTGTAACAGAAAAAGTACGGCTGCTTCCCCGGGGCACAGCATGTCGAGACGGCGGTGCGGGCGCGCGGCCACCTTTTGTCAGTGTGTGTCACGTGCTCGCGCGGCGTGTATGCTGTGTGTGTGTGTGTGTGTGTGTGTGTGTGTGTGTGTGTGTGTGTGTGTGTGCGTGTGTGTGCGTGTGCGTGCCACTGTGTCCACAGTATATGTGTGTGTGGGCGTGCGTGTGGGAAAAAGATAATAAAAAAGATACTTTCAGCGTTTCCATTCTGCTTTAACCCTTTTAGTGTCAGCTCAGTGACTCAGACTGTGCTTCTGCAACTGATCTTCGTTAATTCAACTAAAAAAAGAACCTAGTCCCAGGAACATGAATTCAAAGTGGTGTAAGCAAGAGGCATAGGATCTCCTCATGAGCCCTCGCTACTGCGGGGGCTCATGAGGATCTATACCTCTCGCATTTAGGTGGGTGCTCAAATTTTCTCGGCACTGAATAATCCTATCATGAATGCTGTTCGATTTTCTCATGAACTAAATCCCTCATTACGCAGAAGCGGGGTCAACCCCCCCCCCCCCCCCCCCCCCCCCCCCAAAAAAAAAAAAAAAAAATGTTTTATGATCATTAGGAATTTTTATTTTTCGTCTCACTCAACTGACGTCGATGTACGATGTTAGGACATGCTTCCCACGGCTTTGCAGGCATTAAAACGTTGACATTGCGTCTGCAGCCTCAGGCCGTTAACACGAAAAAACCCTAATCCTACATGAATTTTCTCAAGCGCTTTTATCTGTCTCGATGATTCACATTGACAACCGTTTCGATTTCCGAGCCAGAATGGGTGGTATTTTAGCTTATAAAAACAAATCAAGACCAAGATTGTTTTTAACCCTGCGAAAATTCGACCACGGACTTACACCCACGCAGCAAACGACCCAAGGGCCGTCATCGGCCGCAGTCCAGTGGCCGTCGTCGGCCCGAGGGTTTTGAGAACGCTGGGACAGTTGATATGTTATCTCATATAATAACGCATAATCGGTTCAGTGAAGTTACAGGCAATAACTTATGATAAGTAGGATGAATGGTCAATCAAGCGCCAAAGTCATCCGAGGCAGTACCATTCCGCTGTTGTTCATCGACCTGTTTCCGGTCTTCGACTTTTGGGAAGGAAACGCCCGCTCCGTCTGAATGATCTGCTCATGCGACACCGAATGAGCTTAAACCCTGCGCAAGCCACTAAGCAAGGTGTTCCGCGGCCTCGCTAAGTGGCTTGCGCAGGATGTAAGCGGACTCATTCAACTGGTCCAAGGTAATGTCGTGCGCTGCTCTGTGATTTTGGACGATACGCTCTAGGGTTGTGAGGCCTAAAATCACAGACCCAGCACACAAGTAGGCCTCTGCTTGCCGGCGCCCTTCGGCGAATTCTTCTGCGCTGTTTTATTCATCTCTGCCCATTTTTGCTGTCCTTTTTCCCCGGGCTTATTCAACACTCAGGTTGATACCACAGCACAACCTGTTTGAGCGACCACCCTTATGAAAGATCACCTGTCATTAAAGACCATCATCTAGCTGGCTACAGCCACGTAAGACTGACGATAACACTTGCTCCCCCCCCCCCCCCCCGCCCCCCCCCCCCCCCCACCCCCTCTTTTTGAATACTTCTCTTGAGATGGCATCTGTCTCGTTGACGCCACTTTTTTTTCATACAGAATAGTTCACAGACAGGGTCCACTGTGTCGATTGAACTCCACAGCTGGCGCTAGACGTGAAAGGTCTGTCTGACAATGCAAGTCAAAACAACAGATTATATATTATGTGTATGTCGCCTGCGGGAAATTGTTCAGCTCATGTTTCATTGATCTTTTTTTTTTTAAAACCCTTCCCATCTAAATGTCGTCCATTTTGTTTCAGAAATCTGATCGACCAAAAGCCACCATTGTCTCAAAGAACATGGACGCAATGTGGACTCAGCAAGAGGCAAAGATCCTCATGAGCCCCCGCATTCGCGGGGGCTCATGAGGATCCATGCCTCTTGCAGTTGGATCGCGTCCACTTTATTTTTGGCAGTGAGGGGGTTAAATCAATGATTACGTGTTACGAATGAGTTATTTGGGGTGGGCGGGGAGACCAGAACCATAAACTTAGAGCGGGTTATCCATTAAGTAAACGGTCCTCGGGCCGACGTCGATTGTCCTTGGCCCGCGCACGACTGTGGATTACACTAACACGACTGTGCGCGGGTCAACTACGGCCGAGCGTCGGCCCGAAGACTGTTTGCTTTTTAAGATTTAAGAACATTAATTGTATAAAATCAGAAAACGTCACATCCTTCAGTTGTCTGCGATTGAAAAGAAGATAAGTAGCGACTGATCTCTCTATTTGTTTGTTTGGCTATTTTGACAAAGGGTATTTACCCGAAATATTAATAAATTGTGTTGTAACTGTCTTCTATGCGTGTTTCTTTCTCCGTTGGGTCCTTTTTTTTTTTTTTTTTTTTTTGCATTAATTGCAAAGTTTTCTGGGCCTTGTTCGTCATTACAGTCAAGGCAGTCAACCTCATTTTTGGCTGCCGTTTGCCGCGATGATTTATGTTCGCGACAAAAAGCTCTACCACTCCCACCAGGGTCTGCCCTGGGGGACTTGGGTGGAGCTAACTCCTTTTTAGTTCCCAGGGTCACCCTGGTCAGCCCCACAGGGTGGGGTTTTCTCCTTTTTGGGGGGTGCATATGTTTCTGTCTGCTCTTGGTCCATTTACCTGTATTTTCCTTTTTAAAAATGTCCCTACTGTCTGCGCAGCCTGTAGCTCTTGATAGTGGATGTGTGTTGTTAATTTTGGTCTGCTGCACCTAAGAGATGATGAGTTATGTGTTTGCGGTTAATGCATTATTTTATATCATTTCCCTATGCATATTTTGTAATTGTACTGATTTTCTACTCTTCTTCTTTATAAACTAGGGTAGGATAAATTAGCATGAAGGTGTGTCACGTTTGTGGTTGTGTTGTTCTTTGAGAGCATGTGTGGGTTAATCATAGGAAGATCCGATATTCATTTGAGTTATTTGGGATAAGAATTATGTACCTTTTTAGTAGGATTCATTTTCTTTTGCACGGAGACTTGCGATCGATTTTTGTTGTGACGCGTCAGTAGTTTCGACTGGACGGTTCGAGCAGGGTCACGATCTTTCTAGTGACCTCAGATATGACGTCAAAGTGTCGGCTACATTTCGTAACATTGTATCAAAGACGCCTAATAGTAGTGGAATTTTGCAGTTTATTTTAGTGTATTATTTTTCATGAATATTAATGAGTTGTGGTTTTACATTTTCTTTTCTGATTGGTTGTGTTGTGCAAATTTGCTGGATTATTCTGGAAATCTGTAATAGTATAAAAGACCGTGTTAGGAAGTATGTGTGTACATTGTATGAGGGACGCAGTGAGTCATAAGTGTTGATGCATTGTAGAGGAGACAGCGTATCAGTGTCAATTTGGTGCATTTGCGAATGCATTGTTTGGAGATCGCAACGCTGCAATAAAATATTGTTGGAACTGTTACTCCTGAGTGGTCTACAAACTTCTGCCACGTGTGACGAGTTGCAGCTGAGTCATTTGAAGTTTCTGTACAAGCGCCCTACGTGCGTGCGTCTGGTGTGATTGTGTCAGACTACGCGGACTACCACGTAACATTTGGCACCTCCGACGAGAATTCTTCCGTTGGATCAGTGGAAAAGGTAGCCGGAGACAACAGCCAGCAGTGAAACGCAGAGATGGCGACATCGGAAATGGAGACATTTTTGAGAATTTGAAAGGAATGTAGACTCGATGGAGCTGAACTCCTGGAGTTTGTAGAAGAAAGAGAAAGGAGAGACTGGACAGAGAAAAGGGGAGAGAGAAGGAGACTGGACAGAGAAAAAGAAAAGAGACTAGAAGAGCTGGAGAGAGAAGAAAAGAGATTGGAGAGAGAGAAAAAAAAGAGCCAAAGAGCGTGAAATCAAGAAACTCGAAATTCAGCGAGAAGAGGCAGAGAAACAGCGAGGGGAAGCAGAGAGGCAGCGACAACACGAAATTCATCTCAAGAAAATGGAATTAGAGGCACAGAGCCAGAGGACAACTGAAGCAGTAGCCTTACCAGCAGAGAGCAAACAGCCGTGCGCCAAAAACTGCCGCCTTTTGCAGAAAATGTTAGATAAAATGGACTCTGACGTTTACCTGGAGCGATTCGAGCGCTTTACAAGCAGCAACAACTGGAAACAAGAGACTTGGGCCATCAAACTGAGCGCACTTCTAACCGGCAAAGCGCTTGAACCTTCAAAGCTCACCCGCCTGCCAAGAGAAGAAGCCGAGGATTATCCAAAGTTAAGAGCCGCCCTGCGGAGACGGTACAACTTCACTGAAGACGTCCTCAGCGTGTTCTAAGGACCTGGCCGCCCACCTCAGGGAGCAAAAGGATGCATCCGACACCTCACTACGACCCCATACCACCCGTTGCAACTCCGGATTCCAGATATATTTAGAAACAAACTGCTTTTCAACGGGCTCATCGGATGCTTGACAATGGCATGACATCTGCAGAACCAAAGGCATGTGGGGCGATTCCACTCTATGTACAATTTCTACTGTACACTGTCGCACAATATCATAGCTACACAGAAAGTAGTCCACCACACTGTTACCATGAGGAGATACATAAGTAAATTTACCTGAGCTGGTATCACTGTCCCCATTTAACACCCACAGTGATGTAGAGGAACACATTTCTATTAATAGTCGTCCGAAATGGTTAATTACAACATCATCAGAGTTTCTAAAATTATCATCCACCTGGTCAATCCCTATCAACCCATCAATATTGCCATCGTCCGTTTTGTTTTGCCATAGCCCAGTTCGTGCATTTAAGTCACCACAGACTATAATGTGACAGTTATTTTCCTTCTCCTGCATATCGAAAATCAACTGTTCCAGCAACGGGATGTTACTATTTACAGTTTTCTCTTTGTAGTAAGGTGATGACGATGGAGGTACATATGAACACACTAAAATCACATCTTGCATTAATCCCACTATAGTGCCTGCTATTTTCACCACTATGGTATTGTCAAGACTAGTATCTATCCTGGTCATGTAACGTGCTATACTTTTCTTCACAAGCAAAACCACTCCACCGGATCCCCTACCTAGTTTCGACAGTTTGTTGACTGGGGCGTGGAAAACAATAAAGTCACAAAATGTGATGGAGAAATCAAACGACAAATTGGTGAATGTTTCTATAAGACAAGAGAAGTCAAAAGAAGTAATAAAGTTGACGAAATCTGACTCACTTAACTTCTGCACAAGACCGTCCACATTCCAACACAAGAACCTAGCGGTTTCCTGACGGACAGCATCGCCAGGGCCGGGGCCACACCGCTAGCCGCTCCCCGTGGGACTCCCCTGACCCCGACCCCTACCACGCCCCGGTGTTCCAGACCGGGTCTCGTAGGGTGCTCGCTGGAACATGTCGGTAACACGGGGCTGGCACCTGTCACGCGGCTGGTCACGACTGCCTGGACCCACTGCTGCGCTAGCCGTCTGGCTGTGTGTAGTGGACGCGTCATAGGTCGCGTCACGTGTCTGGCGTGAGGAATCCCGAACAACTGGCAGGGAATCCCTCGGTGTTTCCCTGTGTTTACGGGAATTCCTCACAGGAGAGCGTAAAGGTGGTGGTAGGCGGAGACCCGTATCCTCTGTATCCCCCTCGCTCTCGCCGTTGCTGCAGTCAACACCCGGCGTCCGCTGCTGCAGGTGCTGGAGGTCGTCACGGACGCTGGCGCGTACAGGCGCCGGGGGGTGACCCGTACCTTCGGCCGCGGGGGTGCGTCTATCTTCCGTGTGCAGGCGGCCATTCTTGTAGTAGGCGAACTTTCCTGCTTTTTTCGCCTGCTCGATCGCTGCCCTCTGTCGCCTGGTCAGATCCGCTGCCATCTTGATGCCGCTGTCCCTGAGGCTGGCCTTGAGGCACTTGTCCTGCACCACCGACATCTTGTCCCCCCAGCGGCTGAAGCGCACGATAAGAGCCCGGGGGTGGGGGTGCTTGGCGTTTTCCTTACGGGGACCCACCCTGTGGGCCCTCTCCAAGTCGTCGGTAGACCATGTCTTCTGCGTGCCGCAGTGCTCGTTAAGTACATCCACTATTTTCTGAGCACAGGCGGCGTAGTCTTCTTTTGTAGACTCACGTATACCGATGAACTTTACGTTATTTCTGCGAGAAAATGTCTCTAGATTGTCAATTTCGTTCTCCAGTTCATCGATGCGCTTGTTTCTTGCCGAGTCCGATTCTGCCAAATTCCCAATATCAGCTGTGTGTCTCGCTAGCTTATCTCTCATATCTTTCATATTGCCGTGTAACTGGGATATTTTCTCCTCAATACGTCCATGGTTAGCGTCTATTTTCTGTGTCAGCCTCTCGAAATTTTCCCCTTGCGCTTTCATCTGGTCCTCAATTTTCTTCTCCATTCTGTCCATAAACGTCGCAAGTTGGTCCTCCGTTACCGGACCCGGGTTGGGTTCTACGTCACCGCAAGTTGGTCCTCCGTTACCGGACCCGGGTTGGGTTCTACGTCACCGCAAGTTGGTCCTCCGTTACCGGACCCGGGTTGGGTTCTACGTCACCGCAAGTTGGTCCTCCGTTACCGGACCCGGGTTGGGTTCTACGTCACCGCAAGTTGGTCCTCCGTTACCGGACCCGGGTTGGGTTCTACGTCACCGCAAGTTGGTCCTCCGTTACCGGACCCGGGTTGGGTTCTACGTCACCGCAAGTTGGTCCTCCGTTACCGGACCCGGGTTGGGTTCTACGTCACCGCAAGTTGGTCCTCCGTTACCGGACCCGGGTTGAGTTCTACGTCACCGCAAGTTGGTCCTCCGTTACCGGACCCGGGTCGGGTTCTACGTCACCGCAAGTTGGTCCTCCGTTACCTGGCCCGGGTTGAGTTCTACGTCACCGCAAGTTGGTCCTCCCTTACCGGACCCGGGTTGGGTTCTACGTCGCCACATCTTTCGAGCAACGACACGAAGAAAAGTAGCACAACAACACGCATGGCTTTGCTGTGTAGTGTGAGTCCCTTCACACGGCGTCCTGCTTTGTCTGCGTTTCTTTTCAAAATCCACATTAAAACCGGGCAAAAAAGCCCGATTTTCACACGTAGTTCTTCAGCACCAGCTGGCATTCTGGTCTTTGTCTCTCACGTGATGATTAATGATGGCTTAATTAGGGAAAACGTACATTTTTGTCAGAAGATCCGAATTTTGCGTCCTTTCTCGATCGTGACTAGTGCTCACCTCTTTGTTGTTGTACAGGCAAAGACTGAAAGAGTCATTTGTACAGTCATGGGAAACGAAGGTTCAGTCAAGCGACAGGTTTGCAACTTACAAGCAGTTCAAAACGGTATTCGAACCAGAAAGATATCTATCCCAGATTACGATAAAGAAATTCAGAGACAGCCTTATACGTTTCAGACTGGGAACAGTAGAACTGAATGTGAATAATAGGTATTCAAATATACATGTGAAGAACTGTCCTTTCTGTATTGGGACTGTGGAGAATGAAGAACACTTCCTCTTGTATTGTAATAGATACTCAGCACTGAGGAATAAGTACTTGGCTAGCCTTTTGAATGACACTAAGAATGAGGACATAAGCTTGTTGCTTGCAAACCTGGACTGCGACTCTATCAGAAAAGTTGCAATGTTCATATTCTATGCACTTAAATTACGCAATTAACAACTATCTGTGTAATAGGACATTACCTATGGGCCGATGGCCGCAAAACATCTGTTCAGTCTGCCTCAAAGTGGGGTAGATCCCCTGATGCAGCGCGTCTGTGCGCGCTGTGCGACGTGTGTGTATGTGTGTGTGTGTGTGCGTGTGTGTGTGTGTGTGTGTGTGTGTGTGTGTGTGTGTGTGTGTGTGTGTGTGTGTGTGTGTGTGTGTGTGTGTGTGTGTGTGTGTGTGGGTGATTATTATATTATGAGTACCAATTCTAAGAAGAAATTGTTGTTTCTTTTTATTCATATATTGTCTGTTTCCTTTCTCGTGTTGTCATTGGTTTTTCCAGTTATGTAATCTCACCCCAATTCGAATGGGTCGTTGACCTACCGAATAAAGTGTTCTGAGTTCTGAGTTCTGAGACCCCATACCACCCCATGTGTAACGGGTTGGTTGAAAAGTTCAGCGGAACATTGAAGGCTATGCTGAAGAAACTGTGTGTTGAGCAGCTAAGGTTTTGGCATAGATACATCAATGCCTTGCTCTTCGCATACCGTGAAGTTCCCCAGGATTCGACAGGGTTCTCCCCATTTGAATTACTGTACGGCAGGACTGTATGAAGGGGACCCATGCACATCCTGAAGGAGCTGTGGACCAAGGCTATCCGGGCGCACGTGAGGTGAAGATCAGCTGAGAGAGAAGCTGGAAGATACCTTCAGGATGGCTCGAGAAGAATTGGAGAAGGCTCAGAACAAAGGGAAGCATTATTATGACCGTAAAGCCAAACCTCGACGGTTCTAGCCAGGTGACCAGGTGTTGGTTCTTCTCCCCACCGACAACAACAAGCTCCTTATGCAGTGGTAGGGACCGTGCGTGGTTGACACAGTGGTTGACATCAACGTCTACAGAGTCAAAGTCAACAACAAGATGAAGACTTGCCATGCCGCAAAGACTGAGGTTTTCTTTTCCGTGTAACATCCCGGCCACGTATATTATATATGTACCTCTCCTCAGCTACCCGCCGTGAGAAGGCCGTAGTTGCCTGCTCGGCGTTAAACCCAGATAATTCACTAACTCATCTGCGTCACTGTGCGAGTCGATCGATCTCATTTAAGACCTGCTTCGAAACAAATAAGGAGCAAAAAGTCCTCCCGGTGCAGTGCAGTCGCTGACGCCATTGCGTTACGCTTTAATTATTTTATTTCATGTAATGACCGTTTAACTCGCTAGACCACACTCCAGGAAGTCGTCAGTGCGGTTAGTTTCGGTCGATGTCCCCATTACATATTTATGTGCTAGTCTGTGAATTTCATGGACCTTGCGGCGTGAAGCCTTGAGGTCCAAAGACGCGGACCAGCACACTCATTTCAGTAACCCCTTCTCCGCCAACGGAAGCACATTTAGTTTCTGAAATCTGTGTTCACTGAGCGACCCGCAAAAACCGCAACTATCCAAAGAACACGAACAAAAAGTGGTCTCGGCAAGAGACATAGATCCTCATGAGCCCCCGCAGTCGCGGGGGCTCATGAGGATCTATGCCTCTTGCAGTTAGATCGGCGCTTTCACTTTTTTGGCTCGGCAGTGAAGGGGTTAAAAAAATGTTTTCGGCATTACTGAGAGTGAAAAAAAGAAAAGCGGTCGCAGATAAAATATCATGTGCTGAGCATGCATGTCTGTTCCTTAATAATGACCCCGTTAAGTAAACCACTTATTAGTTTCGCTCCAGCAGTAGTCCAGAAGAGAACACCACCCAACTGCAAGAGGCATAGATCCTTATGAGCCCCTGTCTTGCAGGGGCTCATCAAGATCCATGTCTCTTACACGACCCAGTTCACCACAGTTAAGTTTGTCGCTTTTTCAGAAGAACAGTCTTTGGTCCAATGGCGAGTCGGTTCTATAATAATGTCCATCTCAAGTGGCCATCAACTTGAGCGATGCCCGCCCGTTTAAAAATAGGTTTGTACACTCATTATCACGTGCTCCTTCAAGTGCACGTGTACGTGAGTATGCGTGTCAGTGGGCCCGAGCAGGCATCTAACATGTGCTGGTCTATAATTTTGAACCTTTCGGCCTACGGCCGTAAGGTCCAAAATTACAGACCATCACACATATGACCTTGCTGTCCTATGTGCATAGCGTGACAGGGGAATGGTGACAGGCAAAGAAATCATGTGTGGGAATGATGGTGATCAGTTGAGAGAGGGGAGTGGGATTGTGATGTCAGCGAATGCCTCACGAATCTTTCGTTTCTTGCATTTTTAACCATCATGCTTGTCACGCACGCACGCACTATATTGTTGTTAAGCCCGACGGCCGTATTTCCCAAATTTTGGAGGCTTCATCTAATGACTATGCACCAGTTGCAGGAGATGGATCGACCATGGCAATTCAAGGGCAGTGCCAGATTAGCTTGGCGCCGACAGGCGACAGGCTAATCTGGCACTACCCTTGAATTATCATGGTCGACCCACCTCCTGCTGTAGTGCGTGATCAGGACTGAATGGGGTAAGATAGACTCAGAGCATTTAGAGAGGAAACATCATTACAAACTTTTAACCGGCGTTTATTTCCTGGAGAAGGTCGCTTTAAATTCTCCATGAATGAACTAGGAACTATAGGCCGTTTGACGGTTTCGCAGTGTACCGTTTCAGAACAAATATCATTTAGTACCAACTTAGTGTTTCGGACCTAATGTGCGATATTTGTACTTTCA
Organism: Semisulcospira habei; assembly: GCA_036245525.1. Taxonomy (NCBI): domain Eukaryota; kingdom Metazoa; phylum Mollusca; class Gastropoda; family Semisulcospiridae; genus Semisulcospira; species Semisulcospira habei. The sequence continues at coordinate 181,315,297 of BTPG01000006.1, read as the reverse complement.
ATACTATGATTTGTTGATTTTGCTGTACAGTTTTTTTAAATATTGGTGAAAAGACAAGAACAAGCCATTTCCCGTGCCTTAATAGGGCCCCGGGCAGATTTCAATATCGAGGTCAAGCATGCAGACTTCTTAGTATCGGCCTGCGCTGCTTCAACTCAGGTTTGAAAAGTTGGTCAGCTTACACATTCACGTGAAAATCATAGACTGGCGCGTGAGTCTAATATATGGGGCGTATTGAGGGATGTAAAATAAGTAAAATGAGCTGACCCTTCGCGCCACGTGAATGTCCTGTGTTTGTCTTGCACTGTGTTTGTCTTCGGTTCAGAGTGAATGCGTGTGTGTCACGTGAGCGCGCGTGTTGGGTGCAGTTCGCGGCGCTTGAGCCCATTCGACGAATTGGGAAAAAGCGCCTATATAATAACCGGTATTATTATTATTATTATTATTATTATTATTATTATTATTATTATTTTTATCCGAACGAAAAACTGTACAGCAAAACTGACACATTTTTCGAGTGTCTTGAAAGTAATCATATCAAGTCAACTGTCACTGAATGATATTCGTTCTACGATTGGTACAGAAAAGTTGTTCTTTGCGAAAAACGTGCGCTTCGATGTCACTGAAACATGAGCTATAACTATACTAGATGAGCCATCGTGACCCCTATTAAAATAATCAAAGTGACCTCCCTTTGACATGTCACTGATTGGCCACGCCCTCTAAAAAAAAAAAAAAACCATGTGTTTTCAGTTTTGACAGCAAGTGTAATGGCAGTGTATATTCTAGGACTACTTCACAGCAGCTTGCGGGCCGCAGTCAGCTAAAAATGTCTTGCTCACGTGCTCAAGGATGACGATTTTCCTTCACCAAAAGTTGCTGGACATAATAGTGTATCTGCAGTCTTCGTGAATTCAAGACTGAAAGACCCTAGATGTTCCATGAACGTGGATTCAACGCTGTCAGGAAGAGGCATAGATCTTCATGAGCCCCCGCAACTACGGGGGCTCATGAGGATCAATACCTCTTGCAGTTGTGTGGTATTCGCATTTTTTCGGTACATAGCGGGTGAACTCCAAAATACTTTTTTTTTTTTTTTTTTTTTTGTTTGTTTTTTTTTTTTTGGGGGGGTCGGGGGTGGGGGTGGGGGTGGGGTTGTAACTTTCTGATATCATCTGATTTGTTTCTAATCCTTCCGAGCTGTTTTAACGTCTGTACTTGCATGTTTCATTTTGCTGCACTTTTGGCCCACGTGTTACAACATCGGCTACTGTTTCAATCACCTGCATTTGTTTTTTTATACTGACCGGACGTAAGGGATTACCAGCGATACAAAGAACAGATTTACTGTTACAAACTATTACACTGATACCAGTAAGTGAAAATTAAAATTTACAAAAAGGTGTTTCAGTTTCGGTTTAGGCCCGGTGTTTCAGTTTCGGTTGCGTAATATAAGTCGTAATATGAAAAATTCACGACAAGCAAACCTGTTTGTAAAAGCTTAACCGTTTCGCTTTTAGGGTCAAATGAATCTTTTTTTTTTTTTTAAATGTCGAGAGAAAGACTCGATAGGTGTTTGAAATAACTTAAAGTAAGCATAATAACTGATTCACGGCGCAACGATATGCAACTTCCGCAGCTAATGATGCGGGGTGCCTTGAATGAGTTAAGTATTCATTTCATACAACATGACTTTCCCGGTGTTGTAATGAGTGATTCTTAGGTACAACACAACCTGTTGTCTGTAATATTTGTGCGCTAGTCTGTGATTTTGCACTTTACGACTGACGTAGAGGCCATTAGGTTAAAAATTACAGACCACAACACAATTTATTTAAACATCCATCCTCGTTATCATTCCATATTTTACCCAATCACAAACCATCCCATGTTTAATCAGCCTGAAACCACCGTATATTACCGGTCTGGAAATGCGAAATTAATTCATTATTTTACCATATACCGTATGATACTCTTTATTTATATACTTTGTGCTGTTTACGTACGTTTCTTGTCAAATATGCCCATAGTTCAACTGAGTTCCGTTAAAGTGCCATGTTATTGTGTTATTCCTTCACGGGAGTTTACTTTTTTTTTAATGTGATGCAAGGATGACTGATTTTCAACTGACGTTTCTTACAATTGCACGATAGTTTGCTTTTTATGGTGTGGCGTAAAAAAAAAAATACCTACCATAATTGGCCTTTTATAGTATGGTATGATATTACAGGTTTACAGTTGGTCTTTCTTCTGATATGACGTAATGATGACTGGTTTTCTAGTTGACCTTTCTTAACCCTTTTCCTCCTGATACACTCCTGCTTGAAATTAATTTGACCATGATAGTTCAAGGGTGGTGCCAGAATAGCTTAGCGCCTAAGGCGCCAAGCTATTCTGGCACCACCCTTGAACTAAAATGGTTAATATTTCTCCTAACCTGTTAACAGTAAGCAGATTTTTTAAAAAAAATCAGCCTCAGGATGTAATGGGTTAAGACATGACGTAATTGTCTTTGACTTTAATGACAAAATCGGCCATTCTTACGGAATGACGAGTTGCATGGTGATCAGTTTTACAACTATCTTTTCGTATCGGCGTAACATTTACGGCTCCACAATGACGTTACAGGGTTTTACATTGACTTTTTTTTTTTAATGATATGGCGTATTTTGTTTATTGTATGGCGAAATGGTTACTGTTTCAAAATTAATCTTTCTTGTGATGTAGCGTAATGAATACTGATTTTACTATTTGCCTAATCTTGCTTAGTGTGTTGATTAGATACAACTGGTGTCACCCCTTCCATACTGTTGGTCCCACACCCGGGTCTGCCCTGGGGGACTTGGGTGGGATTAACTACGTTTTAGTTCCCAGGGTCACCCTGGTAAGCCCCCACAGGGTGGGTTTTCCCCTCTATTTTGGGGCATGTGTTTCTGTCTACCTAGTCCATTCACCTGTATTTTCCTTTTTTTTTAAACTCTCCATACTGTCTGCGCTGCTGTAGCTCTTGATATTGGATGTGTGTTGCTAAATGGTCTTAGGTTTATGTAGCGACTTTTTTTTTCACAAGCAGTGCAGGCACATCCTGAGAAAGTCCTGTTGCTGTCGGGACGTTAAGCAATGTACAACCAGCTACTGTTGGTCTTAAATTGTATTTCTCAATTCTTTGTCAGTTTAACACCAAACCAATCAGTCCGTCCAAGGAACGTGCCTTTAAAGGAGCCAGCAAGAGGCAGAGATCCTCATGAGCCCCCGCAACTGCGGGGGCTCATGAGGATCTCTGCCTCTTGTACCTGGATCGGGTTCGCTTTTTCTCGGCAGTGTATGGATTTAGGGGCTCCGAATTGTGTCCTGAAACCATGGGCGATTGACTACCCTATAATCACCTGCATATGAGGGACGCGGATATCAATTTGGCCAGCGAGAGTCATAGATGCTCATTGGCCCCTGGAAGGATACGTGACTGTGACATCAGTACTTTTAAATCTTTGCTCTTTGTCCACATTCTCAAGTCCATAATTTATCCTCTTTCTTCCTTCTCACTTTTTTATATAACTTATTTATTTGTTTGTTTGTTTGTTTATCTATTATATTAATATTATTCTGGTGTTGTGTGTTTGTGTTTGTTGTTGTTTTGTTTATTTTCTGTTGTTTTTTGTTGTTGTTTTTGGTTTTGTTTCGTGTGGAGTTTTTTGTTGTTGTTTTTCATATGTGTTGTGTGTGTGTGTGTGTGTGTGTGTGTGTGTGTGTGTGTGTGTGTGTGTGTGTGTGTGTGTGTGTGTGTGTGTGTGTGTGTGTGTCTTTGTTTTGGGGGGTGTTTTGGTTGTTTGTTTTTTGTTGTTGTTTTTTTTGGTTTTGTGTTGTTGTTTGTTTTGTTTTTGTTTTGTTTGTTGTTTGTTGTTGCTTTTTTGTTGTTGTTATTTGTTTGTTGTTGTTTTTTATTTTGTTTTGGTGTTCTTGTTGTTTTTGTTTGTTTTGTTAGGGTTTTTTGGGTTGTTGTTTTTTTTTGTTGTTGTTGTTGTTTTGTTGTTGTTGGCTTTTTTTTTTTTTTTTTTTTTTTTTTGGGGGGGGGGGGGGGGGGGTCAGGCAGGGCACGGACTGCGTTCAGTGTTGGTCGTGTGCTTTATACTTTGCGGAAACAGGAATAAGGGTTATTTATTACTTGACTGAGTGGCTGAGTGCATTGCGTAACCGGCATAAAACATTCCCCAGTGCGGGTCTGCTATGTCGCGCTTTGCCAGTGGGATTATTTTAATTAAAGTGCATGAGACGGCATGCCAGTCATAGGTCATTATCACGAGGCGAATAAATTCACGAGAAATGTGTCCCTGCCGGGGTCTGACGTCAGGGATACATAACTCGTGCATTTACTCGCCCTTTTTTCATCATAAGAAGTCTTTAACGCACTCATTTGTAAGACACCACGACCGGAGATGGGTCGGCCATGACAGCTCAAACACAATGCTAGATTAGCTTGGAGCCGCTTTCAGGAAAACTGCAAGTGCACCATTTGGGAGATGGACTGTCCCAGGCCGGTGTTTGTTTCGAGGGTAGTACCAGATTAGCTTGGCGCCTGTAAAGGCGCCAAGCTAATCTGGAACTACCCTTCAACTGTCATTCTTCGATGATGATCCATCTCCTAAATGGTACACCAGGGCCGGACCCAGGGGGGGGGGGTTACCTGGGTTCCGGAACCCCCCTCCCAACTAAAAAAAAAAAAAAAAAAAAAAAAAAACAAAACACAGTGAATTTTTTTTATGCAAAGGGAGTTCCAAAGTTTTTTTTTTATTGTTTTTAAAACATTGCAGTTTTTAGTCACTTTTGATCCAAGGCACAAAGAGTTATTTATAGACAATTCAACGGAAATCCATTTCAAGGGATCCGTTTAAACGTCCAAAACGTTTTCCCGTTGAAACGACCAAGTAACCCAACCCCTAACCCTATTATTAGTAAATGCAGCCATATTTTCTTGTTCTGGCCGCAAGCCTCTTCCAGCGCCTTCACCTTGATACAGCCCTAATCCCCCAAAAACGACTTTTTAGAAAGATTAATTAAGACGCTAAGTTGATAATTATGATAATTCGTTGTAACGAACATCCGTTAAAACGACCATCATTGAATCGTCCAAAAACATCGTTGAAATGGATTTCCGTTGAATCAACCAGGTACCCAAAAGAGTTGCTCTCCTTCAGTGCACGTCTTTCCGAGAAAGATCAGTGAAAAGACGTCTGACGTCATTAAGGTTTGTGGGGGGAAGTTTAAATCTAGATCTATTTTCTTTGGTAACACTTCACTTTTGCTGTCTCCTCGAAAATGCCGAAACTGAAAAAAACAGATGCTGATGGCAGTAGGCGACTGTCATGCTGGTTTTCATCAAGCTCCATTTCAGAAGGTGGGTACATTTTTAAATCCAATTTTGTCTCATAAAAGAAATGTAGTCAGTAGAACTAGGTAAAATTCACCCATTCCGAATTCGATTCAAATGAGCACGTGGCGATGGCGCCGGTACTTCCTTCCTGTGAGTGTAGCCTACGCTGTAGGAGCTGATACTAGCTGCATATAATGAATATCATAGATATAAAACAGCCCCACTTATTAAAATACCAAAACAGGTAACAATTAAAGTAATGCATAGCCTAAAATTTATTTCACAAAGTATTATGATATATAACTTTAAAAATGTCAATTTAAAAAATAAAGATATCGGCATCAATGATCAATATTGCTTTTATATTTATAAAAAAAATCTTTGGACGGCAAAATATCGTTTTCAATAACAAAACCAAGGGCTAAGTTATAAGGTATCGTTATCACTAGTGCAGCTTACTAGCTATGTATTGTGACGTAAATCTCTTCGGAGAGCAAAACAGAACCGTCTTGATGGCTGACTATGGAAACCATAGCCTATCTGACGCCACTTGTTGACAGCGTCGCCATCAATTGTGACGGCAACATAGCCTTTCCGGGTGCGAAACCGTCATGACGACTTCGGTTTCTGGAACGACAAGAAGCCATCATGACGGCATCCCAACCACTGCCTTTTTTACATAATAAAATGGAAAATAAAAATGTGCTGAAATTTTGCCAACTGCTGAAAATCAGCAAATTTGTTAACAGTTCCTATGCCTGTGAACAACGTGCTACAAAATAAGATTATTCACCCTTAGGCCTTTTGTTGATGAAATTTAAAATAAGCTAAGAACTAGTCAGAAAACCACTGTTTTTCTTTTTTTTATATTAAATTATTATTATAAAATTGTAGTAGACGTGTTAACACCTGCAATGCATAATCATATATAAGATGTTGAAAAGACGGTTCTATTTTATTTTACATTTTTGTTGTTGCTTTTAGGATAAAATTTCATGTTTTAATTTTTATGTTATGTCTTTGTTTTTTCTTTTTTTTTCTTTTTGTTTGTTGTTGTTGAGTAAATTGTAAAGCGCTTAGAGCTGTTTACAGGTAAGCGCTATATAAGAAAACTTTTAATAATAATAATAATAATAATAATAATAATAATAATAATAATAATAATAATAAAAGTTGTTTTTCTAAACGGCAGATGATGCAGTTCCTCGAAAGAGACAAAAATCAACCCAAAGTGAGACCACTGGCAGTGGAGTTCGAAACAGTGACATGGGAACAAGTAAAAGCAGTGTTGGTGAGTAATTTACTGCCCCCCCCCCCCCCCCCCCCCCCCCCCCCTCTCCAAAAAAAAAAATTAAATTAAATACAACCTGAAATTGATACGTGATTGAGTGTTTCAATTTAATAATTAATATTAAACAAAATGACTGGTGGGTTCCATTGGCTATCATTAGCCTGAAGAAGACTCTACGAGTCATAAGGTAGCAAAGATTTTGTCCATCATTTGGGGGGAGGGGTCTAAAAAGAAAAGCTGTTATTTCAGATCATAAATATATATCTAAGCTTGACTGAAGTGTGTAAACGAAGACATATATATGCTTTAAATGTAATTATCTTGTTGCAGGTCTCTCTCTCTCTCTCTCTCTCTCTCTCTCTCTCTCTCTCTCTCTCTCTCTCTCTCTCTCTCTCTCTCTATGATCTCTCTCTCTCTCTCTCTCTCTCTCTCTCTCTCTCTCTCTCTCTCTCTCTCTCTCTCTCTCTCTCTCTCTCTCTCTCTCTCTCTCTCTCTCTCTCTCTCACACACACACAGTTACACACACAATCGTTTTAGTATTTCAGACTTCTCATAGACCCAACTTTTATTTGTATTTCAGACTCCTCCTCAAGCATTGATCAGCCTGCCGGGGGCCTGCTTTCTGAATCCTCTGCCATGCCAATGACCAACCAGCCTGATGTGAGCCTGCTTTCTGACTCCTCTTCAGATTTCTCCTCTCAGATCACCAGCAACAAAAATATCGATTTTGGTGAAGTCAATTTCATGAAACACACGCGAGTCGTTTCACTGTCAAACAGTGACAAGGAGCATCTTCTAAGGCAACACTGGAGACCATCACCTGGTTTTCAGTTTCCAACAACAGTGATAAACAACAAGAACCGAAAATTTCAGCATGAGTGGTTGCAAAAGTACTCCTGGCTTGTGTATTCTCCTTTCGAGGATGGGGCTTACTGCAAGTATTGCCTATTATTTGCAAAGTCTACTGAAAACCTGGGCAAGTTTGTGAAGACGCCATGCAAGAACTGGAATAAAGCCTGTGGTCAGATCAAAAAGCACTCGTTATCACAACACCACAAAGATGCAATGGCAAATGGAGAGCAGTTTTTGACAATCATGGATAAACCAGAGCAGAGCATCGCCAGTGAAATCAATCAGAAAAATGCAGAAAACATCGCTGCAAATCGACAAGTTCTGACAAGCCTCTTCAGGATTGTTGAAGTGTGTGGAAGACAGGAGTTAGCTCTGAGGGGCAACTGTGATGATGGCATTCTTCAGAGTGAGAACAGAAGCAATTTCAATGCCCTTTTGAATCTGTGCATCAATGCAGGAGATGAAACTCTCCGGAAACTTCTAGATACATGCGATAAGAAGGCCATATACATTTCAAAAAGTACACAAAACAGACTGATAGAGGTTCTTGGTGATCAGATCCGCAACAAGATTCTTGCAGAAATTATTGCAGCAAAACAGTTTACCGTGCTTGCTGACGAAGTCACAGACAGCTCAAATTGGGAACAACTTTCAATTATATTGAGATTCGTCGATGGAAGTCTGAAAGTTCGTGAAGAGTTCCTGGCCTTTGTCCAGTGCAGAGATACCACAGGTGAAACACTTTACAACAAGATTGTTGAGTGTCTGGCCTTGTGGGGGCTTGATTTCAACAATGTTAGAGGACAAGGTTATGACGGGGCCGCAAACATGGCAGGAAAGTTTAAAGGAGTGCAGGCACGTTTTCAAGCAAGGAACAACAAAGCACTGTACTTTCACTGTGCTTCCCATAGCTTGAGTCTGCATTGTAAAAGCATGCGGCTTGCCTGCAGTGAAAAACATGATGGGAGCACTGAGGGAACTGTCACTGTTTTTCTCAAACTCTCCAAAGAGACAAAGAAAACTTGAAGATACCATCGAAGCATCTCAGCCTGACACGACAAAGACAAAGCTTGTTGATCTGTGCAGAACAAGATGGGTAGAAAAACATGAAGCACTGGAGGTTTACACATCTCTCTTCCTGGTTGTTCACGACTGTTTGGGACAAATGTGTGAAGACAGTGACATTTGGGACAGTGAGACATTGACCAAGGCAACTGGCTTTCTCCACACCTTGAGCAGCAGTGTTTTCCTCGTTGCATTCGTTGTCGTCCGCAATTGTTTGCGTTACTTAAAACCCTTGACAGTGAAGCTCCAGAAAAGAACAAAAGATGTTGTCGATGCCTACAGGGAAATCAAAGAGGTCAGTAACTGCATGTCTTCTATTAGAAGAGATGTCGACACAGCGTTCGTTGCCTGGTTTGGTGAAGTCAGCAAAATGGCAAATGCTTTGACAACTGATGTTGTTGTTCCTCGTCAAGCATCCCGCCAGACACTCCGTGACAACCAACCTGCGGCCACTCCAGAAGAATATTTCAAGATTAGCATTGACATTCCTTTCTTGGAACACCTGTCAACCGAATTGAACTCGAGGTTCAAAAATGCTGACCTAGCAGTTGATGGTCTCTGTCTGGTGCCAAGCACTTTAATAGACAACCAGGATGGTTTCATGCAGGTTCCAGAAGGGGTGAAGACACTGGCAATGTTGTGGGAGTCTGACCTACCAGACAACGCTACCCTTGATGCAGAATACCAACGGTGGGTTTGCAAATGGCGAAGTGCTGCTGAGAATGCGACAGCTATCATCCCATCCACGGCATCAGAAGCACTGAAACACTGTGACAGGGATTTTTATCCCAACCTGTTCATCATGCTAAAGAACCTTTGCATCCTGCCTGTCACTACTGCCGAGTGTGAGCGTTCAAACAGTCAGTTGCGCAACCTGAAAAACTACCTGCGCTCTACAATGGGGCAACAGAGACTCAATGCACTTGCTTTACTGAAAGTGCACAGGGATGTTGATATTGACTTCAAAGAGGCAGTGAACTGTTTTGCCAGAAGATACAATTCACAAATGGTACTAATGCCGAGGAACCTAGTGCAGCAAGACTGAAAGTGAAAGCAGGGCCCTGATGTTCATAAACTACAAGGTAAAGCTTTATACCGTTAACGATCAACGAAAAGTAGTGAATAATAATAGTATACAAAACATCTCTGTTGATAAATAAATGTGTGTGTGTGTGTGTGTGTGTGTGTGTGGTGGGTGGGTGTTTTTTTTAAGGGAGGGGCAGGTGATAATTTTTGTACCCAGAGTTTGTCAGTTCGATTGTTCAAAAAGCTCAAAGTCCCCAGACCATCACAAATGGCTTTTTCAAGGCTCAGATTGCACCAGATTGCACCATTTTGCATCCTTGAAAAAAAAAAATTCCGGGGGGGGCATGCCCCCGGACCCCCCTAGAAGGCTCGGCGCTTCGCGCCTTCGCTTTATACTGAATCTGTAACCCCCCCCCCCCCCCCCCCCATCGACTTTTCCCAGGTCCGGCCCTGTACACTGACCGTTTTTAGGCACACAGGCCACAGTCGCGGAAGACACTGTGAGATGGCGGCTTTACGGAATCAGGACGTCCTACTCAGTGGCGCATCTGTCAGTGAATGAGATGCATGTGGTACTGACCACTTGAGGAGTTCTGAAGCGAAGTTAGTCTTACAGCTTTGGCCTTATCTGTCTGCTTTCTGTACTTGTGCTCGTGTGTACACTTTTTTTTTTTTTTTTACACGACAAAATATGTTTCTCTAAAATTTATCATGGTTGTTTTAACGATTACATGTCATAGAGAATTTTTCGGCTGTTGAAGCTTTCAAACGATCATTTATACTGATTATATCAGATGATATTTAAATAGTATATCCCTGTTTCGTCACAAAAACAAACACACACACACACACACACACACACACACACACACACACACAGAGGCACGCACGCACGCACACACCCACGCACACACCCACGCACCGGTACACACACACACCGGCACACACACACACACACACACACACCAACACACACTTCCCTACTCCCTCATCACACGCAGACATAGATCCGCCCCTGTAATAATTTCCTGTAACATTATGTGACTGCAGGTCGTCTGTCTACGTATGTGGCCGCACTCTGACGCTGACTAAGCCGTCGCTGTCCACACCTACGAGCACAAAACGTCACTCAGAACATGACCCCGCAGACTGCCCGACGCCACACGGAGGATGCCGAATACATTCCGAATTAAAAACAAAAAAAAAAATAGCGTAAAAATAACTTCCATATGCGAGAGACATAGATTCTCATGAGCCCCTGCATTCGCAGGGGCTCATGAGAATCTATGCATCTCGCAGACAGTCAATGCATCGTTTTTATTAAGTCTTCCGCACTTCAGTGTGGATGATGTAGGGTTTGGTTTTGAGTGCTAGTTTTTTTTTTTTTTTTGTCTTTTAATTTATTCGGTCGGTGTTTCTTATGAAGAGGCATAGATTTTCATGAGCGCCATACAGTTGCAGGGGCTCATGAGAATCTTTGCCTCTTGCTCGTAATAAGGTCCTTTTAAGTAATTACGCACGTAATGTACGGGTCCGTAGTAATGCTCATAATTATTATCTACTGCCCAAACGAGGGCCTGGGAAGACCTCCACGTTATAAACTGTGTTAAAATCATAGACACTAGTCGTCCTTTAGCGAACCGTCTATGTCTGCAAAAGCAAAGGCATACATTGTCATTGTTCGGCCTGCAGCTGCGAAGGCATATGAGAATCCTTGCCTTTTGTTGATTATGGTTCTGTTTTATTTCGATATTGCCTTACATTTACGGCGTCAAGAGACACAGTACACAGGATGCCGAACTGACCGATTCGGTCTCTACAAGTCATTCAGTCTTTTCGAGTTGCAAAAGTAGATTCTCATGCGCCTATGCAGTCGCTCTGCCGGTAAGATCGTCTCACTAATTTGGGTCGGTCCCTAATTAACTTATATGCTTGCTTCTCAGACCCTGGAATGCCTCGACGTTAAATCCTGTGGCTGAGTTGCAATAGAAACTTCTGCATTGTCACGTAATATTTATAATTGTATTTCATTCCAAGATGCAGCCCATTTTATCTGCAAGAGGCATATATTTACATGATCCCCAGCATCCGCATTCTGTATGCTCGTCGTATGTCTCATCATGTGTACCAGCTTGAATGTCTCATTAACGACTCAAATTCCTCAGTGGTATGTTATTTTATCTGGCTAGTTTTGTAAGGCTTAAGATTGTCGCTTTACACACAGTGTCTTATATTCAGGAGGGATTAAAGGGTGCAACACGTGACTGCGGGCGTTTCAACACATTCTGCTCCAGGACCAAACTCCCCAAATTTTGAAGCTGCCCTCCGAAGGACTGTATTACAATTCTAGAGACGGATCGAGCATGATAGTTCACGGGTGGTGCCAGAATAGCTTGGCGCCTATAGGCGCCAAGCTGTTCTGGCACCACCCTTGAACTATCATGCTCGATCCATGTCTGGCTGTGGTGTGTCGGTGCAGATTGGGTTAATCCGAGGGAAGAAAAAGTAAGTGAGACGAGAAAGTCCACTCTTATTTCCTACACTTGGCATCCGCCTCATTTTAGTCAGAGCGGTGTGACCACATTTCCTTTAAACGTATGAACTTAAAATGTGACCTGCATGGTGTAGCCCATTTAGCCCCAGCGCCCTGCAGCAGGACGGATGGGTCGACCATGATAATTCAAGGGTAGAGCCAGTTGAGCTTGGCGCCTGAAGGCGCCAAGCTCATCTGGCACTACCCTTGAATCATCATGGTCGATGCATCTCCTGCAACCGGCTGGTGCATAGTCGTTAGAAAAATACCTCCAAAATTTCAGAAATGCGGCCTTGGGGTTAAATGGGTTAATTGATCTTTCGCTCTCTACAGGACTGGTCTGACTACCAGCCTGCAGTGGACTGCCAGTTTCCAGCCCAAAGTAATCTACCAACCATCCGCCAGTAGACTACCAACCAGCCGCCAGTAGACTACCAACCAGCTTTCTGTAGACTGACGATCCTACCTCATGTAGACTACCAACCTCCAGTTAACTACTACCCACCTCCAGTAGACTACCAACCAGCTTTCTGTAGACTGACGATCCTACCTCATGTAGACTACCAACCTCCAGTTAACTACTACCCACCTCCAGTAGACTACCAACCAGCTTTCTGTAGACTGACGATCCTACCTCATGTAGACTACCAACCTCCAGTTAACTACTACCCACCTCCAGTAGACTAACGTCCCGCTGTTGGCGCTGGCATAAGTGACAAAGTAGTCGGTCTTACGATTGATGTGGTCATCAGCAAAGGTCACAGGACAAAGAGGTCACTTAATAGGTAGGCACTCGCCAGAAGCTTTCCCAGCTCCCTCCCTCTCCCCACCTTCAACTCGACAGCACCCCCATCTCCCTCTCTGACTCAGTCAAGAACCTTAGCGTTATCCTCGATTCCTCTCTTTCCATGACCAGCTTCGTCTCCGCCACGGCCCAGGCATGTTATTCCCACCTCCGCCGCCGGCATCAGTCAGATCAGAAAATACCTCACTACCGAAGCTGCCACCAAACTCGCTGTCTCTCTCATCTTATCTCGCATCGACTACTGCAACTCTCTCCTTTCCGGCCTTCCTCACTCCACCACTCTCACTCTCCAGCGCGTCCAGAACAATGCTGCCCGCCTCGTCCTCAGAAAGAAAAAAATCCGACCACATCACTCCCCTGCTCAAGCTCCTTCACTGGCTCCCTATCCCCAAACGCATCCAATACAAGATTCTGTCTCTCTGCTACAAATCCCTGAACAACTACGTTCCTACCTATCTCTCCAACTTACTTCACCCCTACACTCCTTCCCGCTCCCTCCGCTCCGCCTCCGTCCCTCTCCGCCTCCTCATCCCCCCGCACCAAACTCAGCACTTTGCCCCCCGCTCCTTCTCAGTATACGGTCCATCCACCTGGAACACTCTCCCACTCTCTCTCCGTCAGAAACACTCTCTCTCCTCTATCCAGTCCGCTCTCAAAACTCACCTCTTTCAACAGTTATAGCACTATATCACCACACTCCCCACCCCAAGCTGACCATCGTAATGTATTTTCACTATTTGTGGTACGTGAATCATTGTCTAAAGCGTGCGCATGCGTGTGCGAGTTGTGAGTGCACGCTTAGAGTTATAATTATTATAAGATAAGCGCATTATAAATACCGTTATTATTATTATTATTATTATTATTATTATTATTATTATTATTATTATTATTATTATTATATGACAGTACGTACTGAAAGGATGACGGCCGTTGTCAGAGGGCCCGAGTCGCGTGTGCTCCCTTGTCCTGTGTGTGCAAATGCATTTAATGCCGGATATGACGGGATGCGAAACTGAACGCATGCGCACCTTCGTGCTGGTCTGTGATTTTGGACACGTTCGGCTGAGAGCCGTTAGATCCAAAATTACAGATCGGCGCACATTTCAGAACACTTTTCAGTTCCAGCCACAGCAGCGCCGCCGCCGCTAAAAGTGATTTAATGAAAAACTGAAAATATTTACACAAAAAAAAGATGAGGATTTGATCCCAAAGTCTACCGTATTGTTTGGAGCTCACATGCGTTTTTCTTTTAGGAATATTCAGAGTTGTTCATATTGTTACGATTATTATTCTGATCCATTTCCCTCCTCTCTAAGCCAACCTCTGATAACACACACGCCGGCGCTCACAAATAAAGACTGGCACACTGCGCTTCCCGTCATTAGTACGCTCTGTGGGCTCGTGTAGCGACTGGAATTCTGAAGAAGAATAACACGAGCAGCAAAATAACGTCCGGCACTATAAGCTTCACGTCATATCATCGCTAGTCTCACGAAACCGTATACACAATGACGAATTTTAAGTTTCACGTCACTCATCCGAAAGGCACACAGCTGACTTTTGTTCCACACAGCCTCTTCCAGGGCTGATTTTTTTATGACAGTATGTAGTGGCTCCAAAACTTCAAAAACGAATTAATTATTATTCAGAATATTGAAGAGGTACAACGCTGGATTACGAGCTCATTCAACATCTCCCTTTGTGAACCCATTCTACCCCAGACACACCACAGACAGATATAAGTAAGTGAGTATAGATTGCTTTAGGCGTCCCGCAAGCGACAAAGGCCTTCTCAGGACGTGCCTGCGCTAAATGAGGAAAAGAACTGCAAGAAGCCCAGACAGGAGGGAGAATTTCAAAAGAAAAATACAGATGAATGGACCAGAAAGACAGAAATACAAACCCCCAAAAGAGTAGAACCCACCTTGCAGGGGTTAGACAAGGTGACCCTAGGAACTAAAAAGTAGACAACCCCACCAAGGTCCCCTAGGGCAGACCCGGTGGGGGAACAGACAGATATGGATCGACCATGATAGTTCAAGGGTGATGCCAGAATAGCTTGGCGCCTATGGGCGCCAAGCTATTCTGGCATCATCCTTGAACTATCATGGTCGATCTGTGTCCTGCACTGCAGTGCAGTCTTCAGAGAGCAGCGGCAACATTTGGGGATTTCGGTGTTGGGGTAGAATGAGTTAATCTAGCTGTATGCAAAGTATCTCGTAAGAATAACAACTGACTACACATTCAGACTCAAATGCGGATCAACCGGTGAAACACCCACCGGTCGCCTGGGGACTGGTGGGTTGCATTTTTAGTTCCAGGTCACCTGGTCAGCCCACAGGTGGGTTTTCTCTATCTGGGAATGTTTCTGCAACCTTGTCATTCACATGTATTGCATTAAAAAACTCCCTACTGTCTGCATGCCGTAGCTCTTGATATTGGATGTGTGTGCAAATGGTCTAGCTTCTTAGGCCCATGTATAAGTTTATTAACGTATTGACCGGCGACATACATTCAATTTCTGTTAGTTTTTTTCCACAAGCAGTGCAGGCACGTCCTGAGAAGCCTTGTTGCTGTCGGACGTTAAGCAATGTACAATCAATGTACATCAATCAACCGGGACACGGCCTTTTTTTAAATACGTAATCATAACAATGAACAGACACAAAAACAGCTTCGGGCGAATTACGCAGGACAAACCCAAAGTTCACAAAATCAGCTGTCTGTCCACAAATGCGGTCCGTCTCAGTAGTTGCTGTCACACGTGACACACACGGCACACACACACACACACACACACACACACACACACACACACACACACACGCGGCCCAAATGTACGTTTTCTATCGTTCTCTGCCAAGGTTTCTAGACGTGACGTCATTTTTATCTTGTTACTTCTTTGTCAGAATGCGGTGTCCGCCCGCCCAGCACATCGTGTACAGGCCACACAGGGCAATTTTCACACACTCTTCTCTATTAGCCTCTTGCAACACAAAGCTATGAACGAAGAACCTTTATGCCAAAACAAAACATCCACGTGGAACATATCACAGGGAAACATTTCCAGCAATTCTTTTTTTTTTTTTTTTTTAATTGTTGTTAGCGTTTTCCGGAACACTCTAATGCACTAAGTACCCCAAGACAAAACTGTCGTCTGCAAGCCTGCATACAACTGTGCATATGCCCCATATAAGGCTCCCATAAACACACTAGATCGACTAAAATTACCCAGATTTTGCTCTTTTTCACACCACCTGTCATGCCTTTTGCTGCTCAAAACGCCCCAAAAGGCAAAAAATTGAAGTTGTACACCTCGAAAACAATTGCAAAAAGGGAGGACATTTTTTTAAAAACTATTTCTTGCGAAAAAGTTACTACATGCACCGGAAGCAGTTGCCCCGTGTGGCCACATTCTACGGAACGCACGCCGACCAGCCCCATTTCAAACCAGCCGTCTACCGTATTTCAATACGGTAGACAAAAAGCCTTGCGGTTAGCGAGTTGTGTCTCTTGTATCTCTGATAAGAGCTGTCTACAACCTTTATATTTTGATAAGCGCATTTTTGGTCTGTGTTTGCTTATTTGCGTAGTTACAGTCATACAGCTTTATTGACGACGTCTGTTTGGGGTTTTGGCCCATAGAGCTTTTAGTCAATAAACGAACCGGTTTCCGGCGAAAGATAGAGAAAAACAACGTGTGTCCACAAAGTAGTGTAACATGCACCATAGCACACAGTGAACTGCCTTATACAGCAATTTCTTTATGCAAAAAAAAAAGGCCATTAGGGTCGAGGGAGGGGGGTGGGGGTGGGGTGGAGTTGAGGAGAGTGTGGGTTAAATGACAGCAAATGTTCAAGATTCAAGATAACTTTATAGTTGCTTTAATAGCAAAATTTGTCTTGCCACCTCAAGTGTTGCTCACATTCACTCACTCGCTCATTCGACAAATTACAATAACAGAGCTACACAATGGACAATTACTCGGGACGAGTGAAGCCCGTCGCCAAGGCATCTAATGCCGGGCCGGCGCAAGTGGCCTCATCCCGACCCGAACCTCCCTGACACTGAAAAACAGAATGCTAGGACAGCCCTATGTCTCCTGAACACACTATTATATTTCTTTTTGTAAGTTCCTACTTGACTAAAGCTAGTACATGAAAATACAAGTTAACAAAATAAAAACAGAAACAAAATACGGCCGTCGATAGGGAAATGATCTCCGATCTAGACAACGTAAAACAACGGTCAAAACTGCACCTGGGGGCCCGTCGCTATACATTATGCATAGTACAGCGCCGGTGTTCAGAGGGCACCGCTCCGACAAAGTCCATCAACCCAATTTATAACATATAAATGTCATTATGGTACCAGCCATGAGTCATTATGATGAATTAAAACCAGCACCCAACGCCCCCCCCCCCTCCCCCTCCACACACACAGACATGTTCACTGGCACCCCGCTTGTTGGGAAATATCTGTCAACAGCGAAGGTCGGCGGGCCAGGCAGCACGTGCTACATAAACAGCCGCCGCGGTGAAACGCAGTAAGAATGTAGTAAAGCTCGCTGGTAGATGCTTCTCTGTATGCTTCCACGCTTTTCTGTGGAGTCAGTCAGAATAAAGAAAATCTGGCAGTACGTTAGCCTGTGAATAATGTAGGAAGGCGCCCGAAATAGCACATGTTTAGTAGTTCCACAGTTCATCTGCACGCTCTTCTTTGAATACATAGGCTGGCACGAAAATAAGTTCAAATTTCGACTGTTTGACAAGATGAAGACGATGTTCTAGTCGATACACCACAACTATATACTAATGGTCAAACTTAAGGGCCACTTTTTTTTTATCGCAGACGCACCGACAACACCACACCATATGTAACAATACTTGGAGTCACTACTTTGCTAATTTATTCAGGGTAACAATTTCATTAAAGTTTTAAGTAAATCAAGCAATTGTAACAACAGCAGTACGTTAAAATGTTCACCCACCCCTCATTTGAAAAGTCACACAAGACTGGTCCAGTCAGTAGCAAGTGTACCCACCGTTTGCAGCCAAGCATTCAATGCAGCGTTGACGCATGGAGTTCACCAGGGTTCGGAGAACATGTGGGATCGCTTCCCACTCTTGATGCAAGAACTGTGTCAGCTGGGGGACGCCGGCCTTGAGGTGGGGAATGGTTGCTGATCACACCTTGCCCCAGCACGTCCCAGAGGTGCTCGATGGGAGCCAGATCAGGGGAACGAGCTGGCCACTCCATCCTCATGATGCCCCGTTGCTCAAGGTACTCATCCACCACACTGGCGCAATGAGGTCGAGCGTTGTCGTCCTGCAGAACAGCATTGTCACCTATGGCTTGGAGAGCTGGCTGGATGAGGGGCTGCACAATCTCGACCCGATAGCGCAGTCCAGTCAGGGTGCCTGCCCAGACCATGACTGAGCCTCCTCCGTAGCGATCCACCTCTTCAAGTGGACGCATCCATCCGTGAATCGCTCGCCCTGGCGTCTCCAGACCCTCACCCTGCCGTCGTTGAAGGAAACAGTGAACTGTGACTCATCAGTAAAGTGAACCTGAGTCCAATGGAGCCTGTCCCACCTCACATGTTGACGACAACAGGCAACCCGGGCTCTGCGATGAGCTGGAGTGAGGGGTATTCTCACTGCTGCTCTGCCTGAAGCCAGGCCAATTTCGCGCACACGTCGGCAGACTGTGCTTCTGCTGACGTTAACGTTTGCAGCTTGCATCAGTTGACGTCGCAGAGTGGTTGACGTGACAGTTTGGTCGCGAAGAGCCGCCACACAGAGGTATCTGTCCTCCCATCTGCTGGTGCAGCGCGGGCGTCCTGAACAGGGTCATCGTTCTGCCCTTCCAGTTTCTTGGAATCGTGCCAGCAGCCTCTGGATCACTGAATGGGATACCCCAAGATGTCTCCCACTGGCGTTAGGCTTCGTCGTGGTGGCATGGTTAGGAAAGTGACAATTATGCCCCTAAAGTACCGGTATTTGTAGCGAAACAGAGGTGCTCAGTGTTCACGCCTGCCCCCTTTAGCACGTGCATCACGACTTTACCGAGTTTTTCTACCTGCCTGCCTTTGGTACGCTTGCCAATATCGCACAGCTTTTCTAAAAAACTGACGATGTTTCACGTGCATTTGACACGTTCGTGGAAATTGATGAATTGTTGTCTATTGTTCCCAGTACAGTAGATTGTCTAAGGTCACCTTTTAACCCATTTGGATCGAAAGAACATTGTATTTTATTAGCGTACTTGCGACGATCAACAGTGACACAAAGAAGTGGGGTGGCCCTTACGTTTTGACCATTAGTATATTATAAAGTTGTCGAAAAAGTACATCACTGTTTGCTCAGAACTTGATGGCACAACACTGCCTGGAAAATAACAATTATAGGCGTCACTTCAAAGCACAGTTGACGAATTTTGCCGGAGCGGCCAACCAGGAGATAGTGCATGGCCGCCATTTTCCCTCTAAAAAAATGTGGATTGTCAGTATAAAGTATTGACAATGAACACCTGTTAGAACTGTCAGTTCTGGTGTGTTATTTTGGACCTCATACGGCTGAACGCAGTAAGGTCCAAAATCACATACCAGTACAGGCACGTGACCGACATGGGCCACTTTCTCACGTGAATGATATCGAGCTGGTCTAGAGTTCAGTTTATTCATTGCCGAGGGATGCAGAATGGGTGCGGTATAACTTTTCACTCGACAACATTGAATGGAGTGAAAACCTAACAAGGCGTAGCAGCGGCAAGTATCTTCGCACTATCCAGCTTATAGGCTTTGCCCGGCCGCGAATCACGTCTCCAGCAGACAACCAGCTCGTTGCCCCAGGCGCACAACCGACTAGAAGTGCAGCAGTTAAACATGTCAATGTTCTTCAACCCTTTGGCTGTCGGTAGCGGTTTTTTGTCGCGATGATTCCTACGCGAGAAAAACCGCTACCCGACAGACAAAGGGTGAATCACTTGTTCAAGTTTAATAACATGATCACGTGCCTTTTGAATAATGGAATGTTATTAAAAGGGCATTATTCAGCACTGACCGCGTTTCCGGCTGTTACCTTTAGCCTTGATTCATANCTTTAAATGTAATTAGGCCTTACAGGGAGGGTGGGATGTGTGGTGGTCAGAGGAGTCATACTTTCACCCTGCACCCTATTCACTGAAGAGGAACACTGAATGCATAAAATTGCAAGAGACGTAGATCCTCATGGGCCCCAGCAGTTGCGGGGGCTCATGAGGGTCTGCGTCTCTTGCTGACACCAGTTCATATCCAAGTTCCTGCGACGACGGACAGGAGCTCTCAGACTGGCCCTGAACCGACGCAGATTTCAGACTAGCGAGCAGAGTAGTAAGCACCCACGGGCAATTAACCCATTCAGCCCTGACGCATTACAGCAGTGGATAGGTCGACCATGATAATTCAAGGGTAGTGCCAGATTAGCTTGGCGCCTGTCGGCGCCAAGCTAATCTGGCACTGCCCTTGAATTATCATGGTCTATCCATCTCCTGCAGCTGGTGCATAGTCATTAGATTACGCCTCCGAAATTTGGGAAATACGGCCGTCGGGGTGAACGAGTTAAGGTGCTAAAGCACCTGATGTTACAGAGGGTACGTTTGCACCGGACGGCGACTCCCAACGACGAACGGGAGCAAAATCACAGCGGAGTAACCAGCTAGTACAATAAGCATGGATAACACCAAAAACTTCTCTAAGAGGCATAGATCCTCATGCGCCCTCCGGGCCTATTGAGGATCTATGCCTCTTGGAGATGTTTGGAGTGTTGTGTGAGCTTCTGGTAGAGGCTGCTTCAGTATCCGTCGTGATTTCGGTCGTGATATCGTTGTAGGGAGCGTTTGTTACAAAACGGAACCTCAGTTTTGCGGAGGTGGTTACGGTCGATGCGGAATAGCAGGGGGTTCAGTTCCGTAGAAAACTCGAATAGGGCCCGAAATGGGTCGCGTGCATTCGATGCTGGTCAGTGATTTTGGACCATACGGCCTGGGGCCGTAAGATTCAAAATCACGGACCGGCACATATATTGTATCACTTAGTTGTGCGTGTTGGCGGAGGGGAAAACACAGCCCGCAGATCCGGTCGTATTGTTGGTGGATGGTACGTGTCATGACCGCGTCACCCACTTGCTCACAGTCACACTGATCGCACGTCAAGAACAAGGTCACCTTCAAGTTCGTGCGCACGGTTCTAGAACGAAAACGACTGTGACTTCCTTGCTCTTTTGAGTATCTTAATCCATTAGCCCCAACGCCCTACAGCAGAACATGGGTCGACCATGATAATCATAGAGTAGCGCCAGATTAGCTTGGCGCCGTCAGGCGCCTAGCTAATCTAGCGCTACCCTTGAATTGTCATGGTCGACCCCCATCTCCTGCAACTGGTACATAGTCATTTGATGACACCTCCAAAATTTGGGAATTGCGGATGTGGGGTTAAAACAACAAAATAATAAGTGATTTGGCGTTAGAGCCCTAGGCGCTTTTGCAGTGCACAATTTATTTACACTCTACTATTATTATATCTTTGGCTTTTGGCTGTGGGGTCAGTAGAAAATCATAGTTACGGTTGCGCAGCCGCAAGCCGACTGGTCATATGTTGTTCAGACGTTCATTTCTCTCTCTCTCTCTCTCTCTCTCTCTCTCTCTCCTCTCTCTCTCTCTCTCTCTCTCTCTCCCTCTCCCTCTCTCTCTCTCTCTCTCTCTCTCTCTCTCTCTCTCTCTCTCTCTCTCTCTGTGTGTGTGTGTGTGTGTGTGTGCCCGTGTGTGTGTGTGTGTGTGTGTGTGCCGTGTGTGTGTGTGTGTGTGTGTGTGTGTGTGTGTGTGTGTGTGTGTGTGTGTGTGTGTGTGTTCAGTGTTGTTGTCGTGGTCGTCGTCCATATTCGTGTGAGGATTCCTGCACTAGTTTCGCCACGTGATTTAATGCATGCTCATTTGTATAACACTCAATCTAAATTCAGTCGAATCAGGAATAAAGCGCGCCCACGTAATGGCCTTTTCCAGACATCAGCTTGTTTACATCATTCAGCTAACTGCTGACAACATCAACTTGTTTTCCGTGTGGGTGTACACTGTGCGGCTTCGCTAGGTAACTTAAATAGTTACTTGGGTATGCGGAAACGTTCTGCTCTGATAGCGTTTTATGCGGCTCAGTTGTCGGCATTACATTTCGGCCTCTAAAGCCATCAGCGAGAGATGGGTCGACCATGATTGCTCAAGGAGCCAAGCTAATCAGGCACTACACCTGAGTAATCATGGACAGTATTTAATCTTTGTAAAGGAACATTAGTCAATTCATGAATGTTTTGCCGCTGTAGCATACTGTTTTAAAATGAGTGCCGATCTGCGATACAGACCTTATGGCTGTAGGTCGTGGAGTCTAAAATTACAAACCAGCCTGTGAAGGCAAAAGACCGTAGTAAGCACTTTTGTTGTGAAAAGCGAGGTTTTGGTTGCAATACAATGAGAATCTCGCTTTGCA